>CM031240.1:885317832-885847517 GCA_018340775.1 Taxus wallichiana var. yunnanensis | reverse complement strand
TGATTTCATGAAACATAACATTAAAATGGAGCTACAAGATATTTAAAATGACACATCAATCACATAATTCAAGAGAGAGGAAAGAAAGAAAAATAAAAATAGGTTAAGGCAAAGGATAACCATAAAACAATTATTTTATTACTTCTAGGTATGCACAATTGATTACAAAGGTGTACGAAGGATGATATCTAGATACATGAACCACATCTGAGAGTTTGCGACTCAAAATGAAAAGATATGGAATCCTTAGAAAATTCTAGAAGATCAAAAATTTCCAACCCTTTACAATGACTTGAGCTCTTACATTTATAAATGAATCGAAGAGGGAAAAGAGGAGGAGGGAAATCTGATTTGAATACTCAACTATGAGAAATGAATACATGCAAATCCACCAAAGAAATTTTTCAAGTGCATTTCTCCAAGTCTGTATGGAATGTAGGAGAAGGAAGGAGGCAAGATCCATATCAAATCGGGTGGTTGGAGAAATTAGATCTTCTCATTAATGGTGTGATAAATATTTTCCATCTTCTCACCTACCAAATTCTATTAAAATTTGAATTTGAATAGTCTAGGGTGTAGCCCATGTCAACAGCTTTTCCAACAAGGTTGTGCATGCGAGGAAGTAAGCACTAGAGAAGAAGTTATGACTGTTAGAAGATCCACAGTGCAAACCGGGCACATAAGACACATGGCACGTGCTTTGATTGGATGAAAGATTGACTAATCAGTACATCTGTTTTGTTTTTTTTTGCCACATGTCACCCAAAAATTCATTGCAAGGATTTGATGACCTATTGAAATGCTTTGATTGGTTGAGTGTAGCATACTCAAATTCTGAAAGATGCCACGTGGCCTATAAGTGTGCGTAAGAAGGCATGTGGAGGCATACGTGTGGAAGAGTGACACACAAGAGGAAAAAAAAACAAGGGAATGCGGAAGGTAATGCACATGAGAGAAATGGGAGAATTAAATTATGAGGGAATGCATGGTTAAGGCATAATTATCACAAAATAATTTTTGTCAGGAGGAAAGAGCACGTGGAGAATGCCAAGGACTTAGCCAATTTGGGATGCGAGTTCAAGGTGTGTGTGAAGGAAGCATGCATTGCTTTGGGAAGAGGGTGAATGCATAGAAGGTGCATGCATAGGAAAAATGGAAGAAAGAGGAAAAGGAAAAGAATAGGTGAAGGAAAATAGGAGTGCACAATGGCACGCGAGGAATCTACAACCAAAATAATATGCCATAGGAGTAAATGAGATGCGCTCAAGTTGCAATGTAGATCCTTAGAGCTAGAATGGAATGTAAGCTACCCAAATAAATAGGGGAGTTATTTAGGATAACACCGACCTTTTTGACTAAGTGCCACATGATCACTATTTTCCCCATTCACCATGGTTGTATTAGGATGCCCCTGCATAAAATTTGGATCACCTTGTGGTGCCAGAAATCCAATTTGATGATCCTTATATAATTCTTCTTCTTGATTTATTTGTGGCATAGGGAAGCTTTGTGCCACCATTTCTAATGTTGTATTTGGAGCATTAGGTTGGAGATTTAGATCTTGCATCATATTATTTTGGGACTACACTGGAACTATGTCCATAGAGGTTGGAAGAACATTTGGATCAACAATGAAAATGGATTTCTGTTGTAATAACTCTTATGACTTTGAGAAAGAGGTCTATAATTGTTACATGATTAGTATTGGGGCATATAAGGAGCTTGATAGGGGTTTGATACGGTCCATTATCTTAAAATTGTTATCTTTTAGCTACACTAACTCATTTCCAAAGCTTTACAAACTCCTTTTAGCTCATCTAACTCATTGGGATTAATCAGTGGAAGGTTGTGCTGGTTTTTAAATAGGTAGGATAGGATATATCTCTAGAAATATGGGCATAAAAGGTCTAGGGGCCGATTTTCCCACTTGAATAAGGTTGTTTTCTAACCTTATTACTACATGAAAGACAATAGGGAGTGTAACACAACCAATATAATAGATCATCACTACAATGACACTATTTAATGCTCGTAAGTAATATAAAATGAATTATCACCTGATGGTTTAGTGGCTTGTGGTATCCTTTCCATGTTCTTGTAAATCTTAGGTTAAATTTTTTCATAAACTCCTGAGGTTCTCTCTTAATAGTGGCAAGTTTCTCAGTGAGTGATAAGTGATTTGATTTATCCTTAAATTGTTTACAAAGGGTTGTACCCAACTGATCCCAAGTGGTAATAGATCCTATTGGAAAACTTCTATACCATTGGAGGGCTTGACCTTTGAAGGATGCAACAAATAATCTCAAAGAAACATTTTCATGGGTAACATTGTGAACAAAAATATCTCTAATATGCTCAATGGGGGTGGTTTGATCCTCACCATTGAAATAAGGGATAATTTTCAAAGTAGTGGGTGGTATGTCATTAAATATAGAAAGTTGTAAGGGACTACCACCCGTAAAAGTCACAAAAGGCTGATTTCTAGCCATGGAAAAATAGGAATTTGAATGAAAAATTCTGAATTGGAGTGGAAGTGTTAGGTCTGCTATAAGGTGTAGTATTCACAATCTTCTCCTTCTAACATAATTAAAAATATAGAAGGAATACCTCTTGATGATGACCTTGTGGTCACTTTAGGCATGGAACATGAACAGATCCATAATCAATTTCTCATAACAATAGTAAATCTTCACTAGATCAATGCTTTGATATATCAAAATATTTGTTCAAAATAGTATCCACTATGCAAGGATTGGGTATCAATGAGTGGTTCTGGATGATTATAACTCTAAAATATGCATTTATATCTTCCTGTGTGTTGATTACTTCCTGTAAACTCGGTTTGGTTCTTTGAATGGGAGAAAATCTTCTTTTAGAAAAATATCTTCATTTGAATGTTGATATAAAACTAATTTCTTGTCCTTGCTCCCACTAGGCCTCATGCCATATTTTTATTAGTCCAAAGACCACCCTAAGTTAAAGAAGTGCAAGCAATCCTTCTCTTTAGTTGATACAATGGGATCTTCTCTAAGTGTGGGTGACTCAATGTTGAAAAAAACCTCTAGAGAGGGTTGGTTCCCTGGATCAATCACCTAAACTAGTTCTCTTGTTGGGGATGAGGGAGAGAAATAACATAAAATTATAGAAAGCATGTAAAATTAGGTGATACACTAAATGTTTTGGAGACCTATGATTGCACAAGACACACTATTTGAATCTTTAAGACCTAAAAACTTCACTTCATTTTTTGTTTGATTTACTTTAACACAAGGACTTCAAAAATCCACGCACAAGCTATCAATCTACCATGGGAGGGTAGATATGAGGTCATTTCCACTTCCAAACTGATTAACAAACTAAATATGCACTTAAAATGATATGTGAAAGCTTCAAAAATATTAATGGAGGTGATGAGATTCATAAACATGCAAAGGAAATAATGCATTCACTTAAACATACCAATGAACCTGCTATAACACACTTCAATTTAACTTGCAAATGGAGGAATTCAGTATTTTATTGCATCAAATAGGTGTTGGAGTAAAATTTTTGCATAGCCTTGGTATGTCAAAATCGAGCCCCCCAATAATTTAAAAGTATGGGTACATATAGAAAAGAGAAGGGAAAATTAAGAGGAAAATTGAGCCGAACCGCTCAACACTTCAATTCACCATAGTTTTTTTCCTAAAATTGTTGGTGTGTATTATTCTCCACATCATTAGGTGAGTCATATCACTTAGGTGAGATCGTAGGTCCATGTGTCATTTAGGGGTCATTATGAGATTCTCTTACACGTCAGTGCGTCATATGCATCATTGGGAGTTACACTTCTATTCTGGGAATGTAACTCCCCCTCTCTACTCGAGTTGTCATGATTACATCACCGGGGGTTACTCAAGACCTTCTATATGTACAACCCATTTGATCTATGAGATAGAGGAGAGTTTTATGGCTTAACCAGGTTCTGCCCGTGTTTCAAATCTTTGCATGCACATTCGGTTGATGCTCGATCCTCCCAAGATCTCTTCACGCTACGGTTCACACGTCCATTAATGTGCACATCATCCCTTGTGATCCTCACTTACAGTGTTTTAAACCATCTTTCATGGTATCAGAGTGGATCTTGTGGATCTGTGCACTCCTCGGTGTTGCTCGTGTATTTTCTGGCTTCTGGCGTGATATCCAGTTCTCGTTGCATGTGTCGTAATGGATATTCCATTCGTGCTCTTCTTGCACTGATTTTGGGGTTCATACCTCTGGTTTTCTTGCTCGTGTTCATGGGTTTCACCTTCTTGTTTAGGTTTGTTCATGTTTGTGGTTTTTCAAGTTTTTGGCCTTACATGTTGTTAAGGCGTGTTCCATTGCTTTGGTGAACCGTTTGTTATATGCGTGGGTTTTATTGTTCCTACTCGGCCTTTAACTCATTGCTTGGTTGAACGTATTGGTCGGGATCTATTCATCAGGTGTTGAATGGTTGGATCATACCTTGTGCATCATGGGCTCAAATTGGTTGCTTCGGCCCCTACCGAACTCCCTTCTTTGTGCATGGTGTGGTTCTGCCTTCCCTTATTCCTCTCGGTCTTGGATTCTCTAACTCAGAGGCTCAACTCAAGCTCTTGGCACCTAGTTCGAGACGATGTGTTTTCTCTTGCTTGTGTTTTTCTCCTCTAGTTTGCTCGGCTCCAAAACCAAACCTCTCCAACTTACATGAGATGTTTCAACTCGCCCCAACGAGTCAAACAACCACCAACACCTTGTTTCCTCCTTGACTCGGTCTCATTGACTGCTGGTTTTATTTGATCCTGCTGGACGTGGGAACAACCATTCGTGGTCGCCCACTGCTTCATTGCCGTGTCATCTCCTCATTCAACATTTCTCCTATCTCTCTCGGCCCTCCTTCCAATGGCTCCATGACTTGTAACTTTGGTTATGCGTATGGTCAAACCATTACCACAACACACTGACACGTCTCCTCTAGCTCCTCAGGCAAACCTACAAACCCAAACCGACGGATCCGCCACCACATGATCATTCCAAACGTGGCTCCCCTCCTTTCCACCTTCTTTTTTTAATGTTTTAAGGTGTTAAAAAAACATTCAGTTTTGGCATTGTAACATTTTAAAAATTTGGGTATTTTGGCTTGTCTTATTAACCCTCCTACGAGCGTCGAAGACGGAGGGGCGAGTCTCAGGGTTGCAGGAGGCTAATCTCCCTCATAAGAAAAAAAAAACCCTTGCTAAAATTTTATATCCTTTCCAACAATTAGTCACATGATACCCTTTGCACTCATTTTGAGCGCTTTTTAAATCCGTTTACGAGGCCTATTGGTTTTTTCCATCAGTTGCGGGAATCATAATAATGTCATAAATTTTGACTCGTAACTCATTTTTGAGCGCTTCCTTGGTCAAAGTTACACAATTTATCACACTTTACATGATGGCATAGTCAATTTTGTAAACAAACTACTTTATAAAGTGCAACATTCTAGGGGTTGACTAGTACTCTTGGTTTTCACACATAGACGCATTATCGGCCTAGTTTGACATCTTGCTCTTGTGCACCTTGCACTTTTCATTTTTCATCATGGAGAGTGCTCTTTCTAGACTTGAGCATCATAGGATTTCCTTATAGCCTCCACCACTTCTCACTAGGAGAGGGAACTATTTAGCTTGGCGCGCTTCTATGGAATGTTACTTCACCCATGAGGGTCTTTTACCCTTCTTGCTTGGGCTAGTTCCTGCACCCCATTGATCTTCATAATCTGGAGGACTTTCTTGACACCTTTGACCATGTATTTGGTCACATGATGATGCATGTCTCCAGATCTCTCTAGTTTCACGTGGCGTAGACTCAGATCCACCTCACCGTGTCTGTAGCATTCTTCAGTCCCTCTATGGAGACCCTTGACATACTACCACCATTGTTGCTGCTTGGCTTTGATTCATTTGTCTCGTCTATTTCTTCATGTGATGACGCCCACCGACACATGCTCATTCTACTTCGATGATGTGGATTATGTACCCGGCTTCGATGTCAAGAGCACTACAAAGGACTTCTCTCCTCTTTCTCTCACTATTCTAGAGAGTGTTGACACATCCCACATCTCATCAAATATCGAGTAGTCTCATACTCAGTCTCACACTGTCATTACACCATCCTCCTTTCCACTTCCAGTGTGTGAGGCCCCTTTCACTCCTCTACCTTCATTAGATGATTCATACCTATCTGACATCGCTCTTCATTTGTTGAGCCCCCTCATTGGGACGAGTATCTATTTGACCTTAGTCGTATTTTTTGCAGAGTCTACTTGTGATGCAATACAGTCCCTCATCCATCTACAGGTGTTTCAGAGGAGTTCATAATCTCTGTTGTTGGGAGTGCCCCTTCCGGGAATCATGTCACTTCCACATTTCCAGAGACCTTCATTGATCCACCCTCAACTGTGGATCCCTTTTCTGTTGTGGAGGATGTTTTTTTCCCTTCACATCACTTGGACATCCTTTCTACGGGTGTTCCTCTTTTTCACTCTTGACAGCCTCTACGCACGTGGCATTACCTTCAGTTTCTTGGCACTCACTCACTAGACCTATGTCACACTTCCAGTGCACTAGACTCGAGTTATTCATGTTTCGCCTTCGATTTCATTTGCGGAGTGGGCGACTTCTAGCATGTCATTTCTATCCTTCCTAAGGGCAAGCACACAGTTCATTGTGGGTGGCTCTTCTTCAGTCCAGAGGCAGAGGATCTCATCATCGACATTCTTCTGGGAGACTTCCTAGAGTTGCAGAGTTCAGATCCGTCCATGGCATCTTCTGCATTCCTCTCATCTCCCTCTTCTTCTCTCTTCTTCTTCTTTCCGAGAGATTGCCTCCTTGTACATGGGTACCCTTTCAGGCTCGTCTATGGCTGGGACCCATATTTGGCATCTTTCTTAGATTAGAGAGTGTGTTTTTCTCTTATGGTGGATGTTTTTCCCACTGGGTTTTCCTTCACTACTTGGGATCTTTTTCTTGTACATGGGTACCTCATTAGGCTTTGTGCTTTGGGACCCATTTCTCATTTCTAACTTGCCGCCTCATCCTAAGTTACGATGAAGGGGGTGTTGGTGTGTATTATTTTCCACATCATTAGGTGAGTCATCTCACTTAGGTGAGATCATAGGTCCATGTTTCATTTAGGGGTCATTATGATATTCTCTTACGCATCAGTGCATCATATGCATCATTGGGAGTTACACTTCTATTATGAGAATGTAAGTCCCCCTCTCTACTCGAGTTGTCATGATTGCAGCACTGGGGGTTACTCAGCACCTCCTATATGTACACCCCATTTGATCTATGAGATAGAGGAGAGTTTTATGGCTTAACCAGGTTCTGCCCATGTTTCAAATCTTTACATGCACATTTGGTTGATGCTTGCTCCTCCCGAGATCTCTTCATGTTTCCGTTCGTATGTCCATTGATGTGCACGTCGTCCCTCATGATCCTTGCTTATAGGTTTTAAACCATCTTTCAAAAATATAGTGTGACTAAATTCCCTCCCTTTATTGAACACTTCAACTATTATTTGGAACTTTAGTTGGGCTAGTTGGTGATAAATCCAATGCTAGATATTATTTGCACAATTCGATCCTTTTTTGAATTAAATTACAACTTTTTAATAATAATTACAAGATTATTATCATGCATATGCTTTTCAAAGGGAAAAATAACGAGTTTGTATGGTCTTTAACTCCTTGTTGACTTGGTCAACCCTTTCCTTTCCAAAAATTAAGGAAATTGTTCCAATCCTTAGCGAAAATTAAAGTAATAATTCTCTCCTTTTTGGTTTTGGGAACTCATGAACTATTCATCACCACCCCACATTGCAAGTTTTATAATAATTAAAATTATTAATAAAGATCCCACCTACGTGGGCATGGGCAAGGATGATTAAGGTTTTAAAGAGACAAGTGATTTTAACCACTATCAAATTTGATCGTGGTTAAAATACACTTGGTTGACCTCCTAAGATTAGGGTTGAAACCCTAAACTAATTTCATTTTGCATTGTGCATTCATGGTGTGGAAGCTTTGCCACTTGGGGAGACCCCTAGGAAATTTTTGTTGGCCACCATAGATAAAGAAATAGATCTCTTGTTTTGATGTTATAATTGCATTTTCATGCCATTTATGGAGCCTTGTCATCATCAGTAGTGTGGGGTTTTCCATTTTCATCATCTTCTCTATTTTTACTATCTTGGAATGCCATGGGTTATGTTCTCTAATTGAGTGTATTTATTTTTAGCTACCATTTACTTAGTTGCCATTCCTTTTGCAATGCCATTATTTTTTTCTTGAGCTCTAGTTTTGTTTCTACAAGCTTGACCCTTTTCTTTAGTTCAAGTTTTGTATTCTATATCCATTTTATTGGTTTATTTGTTAAGATCAGCCATACATTCTCTTTGGAGGCGAGTTATGTTTGATTCATAACTCAAACTTACTTTTTTGGAGGACTTTCCGGTGTTTAATCTAGTTCGAACCACGATTTCACTTTTACCTCAAGAATTAGCTTGTATTTTTAGAGTTCCCCATGTTTTTCATGCTTGAGATGGGTTTTGGTTTGCTCATTGTGTCACTTCTTAAGCTCATCTGATTTTTTCCCACCTTGTAGTTGTGTTCAGCTCAACGTGTTCTATGCCCTCATCTCAACCATGTTCTTAGTAAACTTTTCTTTGTGGGTTTATTCACTAACTCGTCATTCTCTATCTTGAGCTCGAGTTACAACACAAACCCGTTATGTTCAAATCCATAGAATATTGTGTTGCTCTCTCATCTTAGCCTTGTTGTTAAAGGTAAGCATGTATTTCATTTGTTCTAGCTTGTTGGTACTTGGGAAAATTGGGGTTTTGGAAAAAACACACACCCAAATTTTAAAATTGATAGTGGAACTTTACTCTCATAAGCACACCTTGACATGTATACTTTGAAGCACGTTTTTTCTTAAAACCTTGATGAAACTGGAAATTTCACATATTTTACAAAATGTATGGAAAACATTTTCTTGATCTTGTTGTGATTTTTTTAGCATTTTTCTTCATTTTCATCGATGGGTACCTTGAAATTTTGGAGATTTTTGAAAAAACACATCCATATTTTAAATTAATGATTGAAAAAATTATTTTATTCTATGCAAAACTGAAATTCATTTTTAGATATGAAGATTTGCATTTCTCGAAACTCAAAATCTGAAAATTTGAATCGTTTGCAAATGTATGGCTGTTATGAGGGTTTGTTAAAACGCTATTTTCCTCTCGGTTGGATGATGGCCATTGTTGAATCTTTATTATGAAACTCTGTTTTTGTTATTGCTATTAAAAATTTACAATTTTGAGCTCTTTAAAGTTGAAATAATTTCAAAAATCTTTACTTTTCACATTCATATTTAGAAGAGAAATTATGCAATTTGTTCGGATTTATCCTTTGTGTAGAAAAGAAGAAATAAAACTAGTTGTTTTTGTTTTCTCATTGGCAATGTTGTACTATGTTTGAACATGAATAAAATAATGGAAATAAGAAACTTTGTTTTTATCGTTCTTGACACTTCAAATCTTTTCATTTTTAGTGTCTTGAATGTGATGCTCCTTCATTGTTACAATACTTGTTCATTAAGCTTGCAAAATATAGAAAAAGTACTCCTAAATGATGCATATACAACTAAAAATGAATAATACTCAATTTTTATTTGTACTCTATTTTCTCTTTATCTTGATGCAATGCTTTCCATGCACAACCATTAAAGAGAAACTGTAATCATTTATGCATTTTTTTCCTGTAGATGTATTCTTTAAGAGTATTGAAACAAAAATTTCCTTCTTCTAGTGCTTTCTTTTCTGATAAAGAACACAAATACATTTTAGGTAAAAATATAACGAAGCTTAAGGAACACTTAGTTCTAATAACTATTCATTTTCTCTCTTTTAGGTGCACTGAAGCAACAACATGGAACAACCTACAACAACAACATCAAGTAAGGGGATTCATCTTTCAGGAAATGATGGGTCCCCTTCTCTTCCTTATGTTTTTAGTTTCAGATATATATGTATTCTTTTCTTCCATAGTTATATCCCACATTTTGTGAGGGGAACTTGTGCGAATTTCCTTATGAATATACACAATTGTTTTATGTAATGATTTTTCTGCTACTTCCTTTACATTGATTTTAATTGCATAACTGAATGAACATCTTAAAAATCAATTGTTTAATACACTTTCATATAATCATAAGGAATTAATAATAAATTGCTTGTACCTTTTCCGATCATTTGAAACTAAGAAAAGCTGAATGAATGATCAATCCTAAAGCTACAATCTACTTCCATAATAATTTTTAAAACTGAAACTTAGTTCCTTGTTGGTTCCATTTTTTCCATTTGCGAATGTAAGGTTTCATTTTTTTCTACATCGGACCTTGCAAAAGTCCACAATGGTTGATGCATGATTCTGGTGAAGACAAAAAAACTAGAATAACATCCTATATCGGGAATATGAACTCTATAACTTGATTCCCATTCATTTTTATGTATGTTCATTTTCCCATTCACTAGAAATAAGGAATCTAAAATTTTCATATACCCCTCCATTATGACGACCAAAATGGTCAACAATACTATTTGGTGAAGGATGGTAAGAGCTACATCATTTCAGCCTACAAGGGAGATTTGAAGATATCTTTGATAAGTTCCTTTGAAGCTAAGAATCTTATTAATGCTAATGGGAAATTTTACTTGCTCCTTTAGAGAGATATTTAGAAAGAGAAAGTTGTTGCATCTAAAACCACTCGTAGTATGTTTACTAAAAAGAGAAGAATCATATAAGAGAGTTAATATATAATTTAAAGGAATTCTTCCAATATCCTAAAGGGATAACCCTAGTTAGGCCTATTGATCATGAGATACATTTACTACATGATAGTTAACTTCTAAAGCTTGGTTTGTATATGCATTCCTTGAAGGATGCCAATGAGGTAAAATAATCATTACAATCTTAGACTAAGTAAGGTATAATCCATCCTATAACTTCTCCATGTGGTTCTCCAATTGTTTTATTGCCAAAAATATGGTTCATGGAGGATGTGTGTTGATTATAGAGCATTAAACAAAATAACCATCAAGAATAGGTACCCTCTTCCTTGAATTGATGATTTTTTGGATCAATTACAACATGCTAAATATTTTACTAAGATTGATTTGAAATATGGGTATCACCAAGTATGGATTAAGGAAGAGGACATTTAGAAAGTAACATTCAAGATAAGAAAGGGTTGTATGAATGGTTGGTCTTACTAGTCACACTATGCAATGTGCTAGATACCTTCATGATGTTTATGAATGAGGCCATTAATTGATTCCTTTTTCATTGTGTATTTGGATGAAATTATTTTTTAATCGATTTTTTTATGAGATCACATTAACCATTTGCATTAATTTTTTCAATCTTTTAAGGAGAATCAATTAATGTTGAATGAGAAAAAGTGTGACTTTTCTCAATAGTCACTTGTCTTCTTGGGGTATGTGTTTGGAGATGGAGAATTGAGAATTGATCTGACTAAAATAGAGACAATTTTGGATTGGCCTATACCTTCTCATTTTTCCAAGACAAGGATTTTTATTGGTACAACTCGGTATTTAAGGAAGTTTGTCAAGAAATTATCTTCCATAGAAATACATGTACATTCTGTGATAGTAGGTGGTAAGGTTTTTATTTTGGGTAAGAAGCAACAAGATGCATTTAAGACATTTAAACACAAGATTATTCATGATCCAATTTTAGATTTTCCTAACTTACAACTTCCTTTTAAGTACAAACATATGCTAGTGACTATGCTACGGGGTTTTCGTACTTTAAGGAGGTAGGTTTGTATGTTACCATTTTAATTATTTCATGGTACAATTCTAAATTAGTATATGTATGATAATAATTTGTATGCTCTTGTTCAAGCAGTCAAGAAATGGAAGCACCGTCTGAAAAGAAAACTATCATACACATGAATCATCAACCTCTTCAATATTTATAATCTCAAAATAAAATTCAACAAGCTAAACATTATAAATGGATGGGTTTCTTGCAGAAGTTAGATTTGATCATAAACTATAAGAAATGTGTGACTAAAAAGTAGTTGATATGTTGTATATGCATCCTTTGATTTCAACTATAGAAACATTAACTCTTATTGAACCTTTTGTATGTGAAGCATATAAGGAAGGTTATGATCAAGATCTAGATTTTGGAGAGATATTCCAATGGAAGCCTTCAAATGAGGGATTTGAGATTAAAGGAAAATAATACCCGTAGGATGGGATTCTCTACAAAAATGAGAAACTTCATGTGCTTAAGGGGAAGAGATTATATTTGATGAGATAAGCATACATTTCTAAGGTTTTTGGTCACTTTGGTGTGACAAAACTATTTCATACTTACAAAGGTGTGTTTATAATACAAATATGCTAGTAGATGTTGCTAAATTTATTAGAGGATGTGTTTTATGTAGTACAATCAAGCTTAATAATAGAAATTTGGGTTTGTACATGCCATTATAGGTTCCATCTAGGCCATGGAAAATTATCTCCATGGTTTTTGTCAGTGGTTTTCCTATTTCCAAAAAGGATATGATTGTTTTTTTGTGGTTTTGGACCAGTTCAGTAAAATGTGTATTCTTACTCCTTGCAATACAATTCTCAAATCTAGTGATGCGAGATGAGTTATTTTTTTATAATGTGTGGGTTTATTTTAGTTTGTCCAACTCTATTGTTTTATATATAGACTCATGGTTCATCATTAAGTTTTGGTCTACTTTGTGGGAGAAGATAGATACCAAGCCAAAGAGGCCTACAAATTTTCACCCACAAACAGATGCGTAGACTAAAGTAGTAAATTGAACATTGGTTTAGCTCTTGCAGGGGTACAACATGAAACATCCTTAGACTTGGGATGATAATTTGGTGTATATCCAACATTCTTATAACATGGCAGTTCATGTTTCTACTAGTAAGACTCCTTTTGAGACTTGTTTTGGTTATTTTCCTAAGAGTGCATTTGATGTTGTTTTGAGACTACCATGTAGAGAAAATGGGAGAGTGGATTCAGAGGTCCATAAAGATGAGAAGATCATTGAGAAGATTCAATAGATACACCTTTAAGTACATGAGAGGTTGAAAAATTTACATGCCAAGTACAAAGAAAGGAATGATCAACATAAAATTGAGCATTCTTTCCTTGTTGGTGACAAGGTATGGTTGTAATTGAGTAGAGAGAGAATCCAAGGTAAAGCTAAGAAACTCAAACCTCTTAGATATGGCCCATTTGAAATTATAGAACAAGTTGGCAAGAATGCATTTCAGTTGGATTTGCCTCCTTATATGAGAATATATTCAATTGTTAATGTTGAAAACTTACATCTCTTTGAGCCCTTTATGCTAGATCATGAATAAGAAGGGTTGTTGCTGCCATCCATTGAGGATATTAGTTTGGATAGGCAATTGGAATTGGAGGATGATGTAATATTCCAGCGAAAAGAGAGGAAAACACAACGAGGAGTACAAGGTCGGTGGTTTATTGGGTCAAAAGGTCAAATTTTGAACAATGATAAGTGGCATTCCAAAGAAGATGAGGGAATAAATTTCCTCACCTCTTTAGTTCTTGAATATTTTAGGGGCTTAAAAGCCTCAAATTAGGGAGGCATGATCCAATAATATATTTGAAAGTACCCAATTTATGTAGTTATCTATATTAACTTATTTACTTAATATCTCATATAATTGTAACATAAAAATGGTTGAGTTAGTTTGAAGGTGATCAAAACAAGTTCAAATGATAAGTCCAGAGAGTTATCTTCTTAGAAGTAAGTTTGAAAATAGTTACATGGAAGCTACACAATAGTTAAATGACACTTTTATAGAAGTTTAAAAATGTGAAGGTGAACAGTTTAGAAATGTTTACCCTTCCTAATTAGTTTAGAAATCACATTTAGATAAAAAATTTATGAAAAGAAAATAATGTTAAGTCTTGTATAAAATGGGTTATTTTTGGGACTCATCACTAATTCACTATTTTCTTGGAAAAGACATATGGGAGAAATAAAATCGTGTCTTTATTAGTTAGAAAAAATATGCCAAGACATTTCTTAAGTGATTTTGGATGATGGACTGCAATCCTACCGATACACTCATAAAGACAAGGATTTACTTGTTTCAAACATATCCATCACTGCAAGTAGATTATAGAACAAAAATTTCAGGCTTTAATATCATCTACTCTCAATCTTAACATAATTTTCTAATTCAACAAAAAAGAGTACTTACTGCCATATCACCTTAACATGAGGCTAAAGTGCTCACTTGATGCATAATGAGAGATTGTCAATCTCCTTGTTATAACATTAAACCATGAAGATATAAAATTTATGGCAATTTTACTCAAATGCTAACATTTTATAAAAGATAAAACATAACTAAAAAAACACATAACAAGACTCTCCATTCTTATGCAAAGATATATCCATCTCGATCAAATGCTCATGTAATATATTATATTCATGCACATATTCATTAAATTTTACACATTACAAAATCTTCAAACCCTTTACAACACAAATATTCAAAATTATAAATTCCCCAAAAGTATGACACCTCGAATTATTTTGTAAACCTATATTTCAAATCAAAAGATCATGAGGTCTATTTATATTATTCATTTTCCTCTCTTTCCCACAAATTCTTACCAAACTAGGTGCAACTATCATACTTATAGAATTTTCTATAATATATTTTCAATCCGCTTATGTTCATTTTCACTTACTCAAACCTAGATCATCAATGAACCCTCAAATGTAAACACTACCTATCACTCCACATGTAGTTCCTTTCATATTTCTCTTTTGTATGGAACCTTCTTGAAAGCCTCCTTTCCTCTTGCATAGGGCTTCCATTACTTCTTCTCTCTCTATGTGTGTGTTGAACCTTGCATAGATCCACACATAGCCACTTTAAAAGTCCTATCTTTGGCTTATACAACCCTATCTTAAATAAGAACCTAAGAATTATATTCCCGATTGAACAAGTACCCACATTTGATTTTGCAAAATATAGAAATACTAAAGAGTAAAATGATGATAAATTTGATGAAATTAATGAGAATCATACTATTAAAAATATAACTTCACTCCAAGAGGTACATGACTAGATATATGGATGAGATCAATATATTTGGTATTGGTGATTTTTATATGAAGATTAAAAACAACCAATGAAAAATAATGTTTTATAATAAATCATAGTTGAAAAATTTCATTCTTATTCAAACCAAGTTTCAAAATAAAAGTTTTGGTATATATTAAAACACAAACAAACCTTCACTTCATCCTCTTATTCATCATAAAGATTACACATATATAGGAAGAGGTTATCTTTAAACTAAGGGGTCCTATTATATCTCCATAAACTACTCAAAATAAAATTAGGTGGATTGTTTCAACCACCACAACAATATTATTCTATCTACACATGTAGCACTAAACATAATACTAACAAATATATGAATTATAAATGGTAATACCTAACATGGAACTCTCTTTGTCCATACACCACATGTGGATTTGTGGTTTTCTAATAGTCGGCATGCTTTATATGGAACCATTTATATTTGTATGGTGAGAGACTATGATCCAACTACTCATTACAACAATATTTTAGGTAAGCAAAAAAATCTGAGAAAGCCATAGGGGAAAGTAATGTAAGAGTCAATGCAAACTATAGTTAGGTTGATCTCTTTCGTACTATATTATCTCTTTCTTACAACTTTTAAGAATCTAGTTGGACTTCATATTCCATATTTTTGATACAAGCTTTCAAATCTAAATCATTTGAATTGGACATGTTTCTTCTATGCTCTTTCATGGCCTATATTGTTTTTACATTTTTCATATGATTTAATTTTTTTGACATGGTTTCCATATGCAAACATTATTTCCATGCTCTAAATGTGTCTTGAGTTCCTAATTTCATTATTATGCTCCTAATGTGATTTCATAACCTTATGTATGTTATGTGTTCCTAATGTGATTTTACCACCTAATCATTATATAAATGCTACTCGCTTGATGTAATTTCATTGCAAGTAATGTGTTTCCTATATGAGTAACTCAATTCTAGGGATTGATGTGTTTTCATATTCATTTTTATGCTTACATGTATTTAAGTTCACAAAGTATATTATTTATAACAAAAGTGGGATTTATTATGGATGTATATGTTCCTCTAAGTTCATTCTTATTAGATCTCTCCAATCATGTGAATTTTGAAGACTACACACCAAGTTTTACATTAATTCTTCGAAAAGAAGCCATTGGAATGTAATGTTTTATTACTATAAATTTAAGTGATCCAATGAATGCTAAAAAAATTCTTCAATTGTCTAAATGCTCAACACTTTCCTCGTCTAACTTTCATTCGAAAATTTCTAGAATTTGTTGATAATAATTCATACTTAGATCTAAGATGTCGATTCCCAAATGAGCTAGGATGCTTGTATATAATCTAGATACGCTTAAAAATCAAATTAGGATCTTATTGGCCCATAATTTGACTTGCAATAGTTAGAAAAAGTGAAAAATATGGAATACATATAAAATATGGTAAAAGATAAAAGGGTCCCATGAAAACCCACTAGTATCATGCACTCTATGTTCTTAGCATACTAGAGACAAATAATACATGTGTTGGACATGGGAATTAAAAACAAGAGGAAAAGGTTGAATGTGATGGAATATTATCAAGTGACATGTAGAAGTGAACTAACATAGACCACCATAAGTCAAAAGATTGCACTAATAAAAGTATAATTCAATATAACAATCAAGAAACACAAAAAAACTCTAAAAACATGTAATAAAACAATAAACACCCATATTATTTTTGAATACCTATATATGAATAGCCCTTTATGGTCAAAGAAATGCACCCAAAACAAGAATGTTGTGAAAAATTCTCCTCCCAAAATCAATCAACATTCCTCCACAATTGTGCCTAAATATCACATATGCTTGCATAGTCAATATTTTGACTATAAAGTCAAAGTTTTAAGAAATTTTTCTAAAATTTATTATATTGTTGTGGTAGGTTGTGCAACTTGCAAGCCAAGGGTCCAAGATTCAAGTTTTGTTGTCTTTAGTTATAATATTTACAAAAGTACGTAATATATAGGCTCTTCCTTCCTCCACATCATGACGATTCTTCATCCTCTTATAATTATGGGGTATTGTGACCAGGATTGGTGCACTCATGAATGTCAGTCCGGTAGAGACTGTGGACATTCCCAAGATCAACACTAACAGATTACCAACAATGACCTATCTGCAATAAGCTTGCTTTGTAACCAGGCACACATAAATGTTCTACTTTAAAGCCTTTGGAATATTTCTACTTTGATATTTCAACATGTGTCACTCTCCACTTTAACAGTGTGCTCAGTTGACTTCTCTTCATGATGAAGGATTTGGCTGGAGGCATCCACATTTGTATCTGCATCTGCATCTGCATCTGCATCTTTTAATTGTACTTTTCCCCACAACACAGCATATAGACCTGCAACTATCACAACCCCTCCCACCACGCTGCAATTGCATTGCATTGCATTAACAACATAGAATTTCATTTCTAATAATATAATGCATTAACAAGAAGAGTATAGTAGAGCGAGTCACCTTCCCAAGTAAATGTTTTCTGAAAGAATAAGAGATCCCATGATAGCCACAATTATCATAGTAAGTGGACTGAATGCAGTGACAAATACAGGCCCTTTCAAGTGCATGCACAAACCTTGCACGTAATATGCAATCCCTGAAGCAATAACTCCCTGACCAATAGCTAGTATGGTCTTACTTACATGAAACTAAAATGTAAATAAATGCATATAAGCTATGAGGCTTTTAGTCTAAACATCATATATGTTTGTATCATTAATTTTTTTACTATAAAGTTAAAATTTGAAGAAATTTTCTAAAAATTGTTACAATGAAATGGTAGGCTTTCCAGAATGGTAGACTTGCCGAGTACAATACAGTTACGAGATTGATATCCCATCGCAGCGCCCACATCGATAGATCGCGTTCTATACCTATGCTAACTGCAAGCGACTCTATTGTTCCCACCAAGCAAATTAATGTGGTAAGTACGAGTTGAGCTGAATACTTTTTCAGAACGGCCGCTTGTAGAACAAAAAAGGCAGCCCAAGCAAGACATGAAGCAACTAATAGCAAGGAACCCTCAATCCATTCTCTGGTAGAGGCTGAGTGGGATAATCCAGATGGACGATCATGAGGATGAAAGTGAAGAATAGGAGGACCCTTGTATAATGTCATCACTGTTGCTCCTCCAACACAAGCTATTGTTCCCAGTATCTTTACCTGGCTACGTATCTCAACAATACTTACTCTTTCCATCCTTCAAAATACCCAAAAGTTTCAATATTTATAACAATTCACTATGCACAAAACTATATCGTTTTAATAAGTTTTTCAAAATCATAAAACCATCCTAATTTTGAGGCCTGCATAGTTTTAAAAAATAAATGCTTCATTTAAATTAATTGCAGACTTTCTTACTATGTTTTAAGGAGTTGAAAAAGATACCTGATGAAAGCGGCCATAACAAAAGTCATGGCTGGCAGCACATTGTCAATTGCACAGGCCAGAGTTGGTGAAGTGAGTTTCAAACCAGCGTAGTATAAATTTTGATCAATGACAGGCCTGTATGTTATGATACGTTTAATGTAACCATCACATATGTTTGTAACTTAATCAATGATAAATCTCTTTCCAAAGTGGTAAACAGCACATTGGTCGGTTGACATAGTTGTAAGTGTATTCTCATTCATATTTATATATAAAAACTAAAAAATCAAGAGAATAAGTTATAACTAACCCCAACAAACCCAGAGCGAAAATCTGACAGAAGATCCAAAACGTGAGTTTGGGAGAGAATTTTCTGCAATTGGGCATGGCATGAGATTAAAGAGAGAGAAAAAGAAGATGCGAGTATAAAGTATACACCAAATTTGGAAGAGATTTTCTTGCAATTGGGCATGACATGAGATTTAAAAGAAAGAGAAAGAGAAAGAAGATGCGAGTAAAAAGTATTCACCTAAGTTCAAGAAAATAGGCGAAGGGAGCAATAACCGCCGTAGCGATGGCGTGCCTGTAAACTACAAGAACGTAGTGGCTCATCCCTCGGTTGAGCGAAACCTTTGTAATTATGTTCATGCCTGCATACCCAAACTGCAGTGCTATCATTGCAATATATGGTTTCCATTCATTCCCATTCCACATCTTCTTCGCCATCGCCATTGCCATTCTCATTCCTAACATCATCTTCAGTTGCATTATTATATAGAGGATAGGATTAATACGGCCGGATAAGGATCCGCGTCACTTTTCCATTACTTTTACGTTGGGCAATCAATAATATGTAAAGTGCAGTGTGTTGCACATCCATCTCTCAAGTGGATATCAGTCTCATTCTCATTCTCTTCTCGCCCAATGTCCCTGCGTTGGAAACTCGGCTCAGCCCAGCATTTGTGAGACCATTCATTCCCCCAGCTCTCATGGAATCCCAACGAAGCAATAGTACGCACTAAATACCTTGAATTTGATTTGTGCTCCTCTCCACTAGGCAACAATGCATTGACTAACTATACCTATCTATAATTATATTTAACTTGCATGAAAAAGTAATTTAATTTATTACATGAATAAGTTTAATTTAAAACATATCATAGCATCTTTGTTCACTAATCCACAAAACATTGATAAATTTGTTTAGTTTTGTTGTGAATTAAGGAATCTAATATCCTTTGTCCGTTATTAATGGGGGTTTAAGTTATCCCCGAGTTGAAATAAAGGTTATGAGTGCCCTAAGCAATAATTTGAGTGGACACTCTTCTCACAATTTCAGTTAATAATCATTTCCCATCAAGTAAATAAATAAATCACAAATTTATAGAAATCGCTATACATAAAGAATACAAATATCCTATAAAATCATCACATAAGGATGAGAAATATTCTATGGATGGAGAGAATTAATCATAGGAGAGACTCAAAATGTAACAAATACATTTTTTTATACAAGGTTGCTTGCAAATCTAATTTACGAATATCAAGTAGGTGATGGGACTCAAACTTGAACAAAGCACCATTTTTTTATATAGCAATAAAAATACTTATGTATCTCTCATGGTTTTGTGAAGAGTGGTATTTGGACCATACCTACCAATTCCTCCATTAAGAAAATAATAGGCATTTCCCACAAAAAATTAGAATTAGAAAATTATTATTTTTTTACTTCAATTATATCCACTCCTACTCGCTACACAAGTGACATTGTTAAAAAAAATAAAATTTAAAAAATAAAAATATTACACACTTAAATAATTTGGTGCTACATCAAAGAGTGGGTAACAATACCAACAAAATCATATGAGCTCAAAAAATATGTCATTTTTATTATTTGTACAAATGTTATAATACCTTTTTATTTTTATGTGTGAAATTTATGTCACCATATAATAATATCAATAAATTAATTACTATTAAATCTTCTTAAATTATTTTAATGCTAAGTTCTAAAACTAATCAGTAATAAGGAAAATATTTAGATTTAGGTGCCCTTGTGCCCTAGGCAATTGCCTAGTTTGCCTAGGGCTTAATCTTAGTTATCCATAAACATTATCATAAGTCACCTCATAATTTGAAAAAGTCACAAGCAACTCCTATTAATCATTGATCTAGCTATGCTTATCTATAATTAGATTCAACTCAAATGAAAAAGTAATTTACATTTATTGCATAAATAAATCTAATTTAAAACATATCATAACATCTTCATTCACTTATCCAAGAAAAATTGTTCGATTTGTTTAGTTTTGCACCCTTCAATATGAAAAGAAAAATTATGATTTTCAACTACAAATTCAAGTACATCATTAGATTCCCACTATCTCATACTTCAAGTTGGTTCATGTTTAGGTTATACTCCTAAACCATGTTCAATCCATGGTTTGGATTAACACATTGATCTTATAAGTACACACAATCTCCAAGCTCAAAATCAGGGGAACATAGCACCATAGTATTATTCTTTTGGCTATCCTAATCACTTCTTGCTATCATTTTCACATGTATTATCCATACATAAGAATATAAAAAGGCTAGCGATGTCTATCCATAAATCAAATAGACAAATTATATTTTATGGACAAAGAATCCTCCATATAAACTCTACACCCATTTTTTTAAAATTTGAAATCTTTACATGTACATTTCATGCATAAGTGGAAACACCAATTCACCCACTAGTATTACTAGATGGTGATGAGATGAGAGGTTTCCTAATGGATTTATGTGATGGATCCATGTGGATCTCAAAAGTTGGTAGAATAGCTAAAAATGTTAAGAGATTCATAAGAGTTCTTGATTGCCAGTCTTTAAGTGCATATGTAATATCCCTAAATGGACATATATGACCCAAAGTTAGATTTGTGGCTAATCCAAATACCCAAATGCAATTTAATAATATATTTAACAAATTAAACGTTGCAATTCTAATTAAAATTTGCAAAATGCGACTAGGGCAGATTTGGGATCTCGTGAAAATCAACAATTATAATTATATCCTTTCACTAAAATCTGATTTTCTGAATTTTAACATTCCATACATATAATAAAATGCATATTTTTAGAGGAATATACGTTGACATATTACTTAAATATGCAATACATTATGGCTGAAAATGACACTTATAATGCTTCAAAATTTAGAAATCATGTTATTTTGATTCAAAATAATCAAATATAGAGATGACAACACAAATCAAACCTTGGAATGTCTCCAAAACAAATTAGAATGGCCAAAAGGTGGGTCTCTCAACGTTAGGAAAAATAATTACCCATTACTTTGCAATTTATTCTTCAAACACTTGATGCAAAAATCCCTTCACAATCTGGAAAAGAACTCGAAAATTAATATAAATTTTGCAAGCACCATGAATCCCCAGTAGAGATCCTCACAATACTATAAGAGGGTTTTCAAACTCTATAGGTTAATACTAATATTTTTTCATCCTTAGAATATTTTTATCAAGCTACAAGCTTCAAACATAAAATTATAAATTATAAAATGATCATAGCATGCCTCTACCTCAAGTCGACTTGTCCTTTTAAAGGAAAAAGTGACCCAAAGTAACCTTCTACAAAACCAAACAGCTCCTTTTTGCATTAAATGCTTTTATCCACTCCATTTTTTTATCCTAGAGCAATTCGCAATTTTTGGAGGAGAAAAATTTTACCCATGAGCTTATTTACCTTTTTCCCCATTTTTTTATCGCCCCTAAGGCAAGTCGCACTTTCTCATAGGAATTACAATTTTTATAAGTGCCTTTACCTTTTGTGCACTTTTCTATGTCTATTTTAATATTAAGTCTATTAATTTATTATATGTGCTTTGTAATGCCCACTTCTCTTCAACACTAAATGAACCATGATTATCTTTTCTGAATTGTTATAATCATAAACCTTGTTGCTTTATTCTAATTAGCATACTAATAAGATGTGCGGGGCATCATGACTCCATTGTGTTTTGGTTATTATTATTTTAACTATATGTTGTATTATGGACCCTGATGGGCATTTAAGGATAAAACAATTAGCTAGAATGGTTGCATTGTCATAATTTGATTGTGATAACATTACTCTTCGATATTGTTTTGTTGTATTTGGTTTATCTCTGTGACTGGACACATAGACACTATTGTGCATTATTATCGAAGATTATTAATAGATGAATGACATTAACACATTGTGATATGGGAATTGAAGGATATACATTATTGTAACCGAACTGATTAACTTTTGATAGACATTCAATATGGAAGAAAATGATGTGTTGTCAGATAAATATATGTCGATATTTTGAATCATTTCATATTGATGTTTATTATGATGTTCAAAGTTATTTTTGTGATTTCTTTGATATTGGAGGATTGGCAAAATTGGGAATGAGTGAAAGTATTGCTTAAATCTGATGATTCAGTTGGTTTTTGATCTTAGTTGCAAACTGATGTATGAGTAGAATGAAATGTTGAAAATTGGAATAATTGTTAAATTACTTGGTCTTAGCAATAGTAGTTATGATATTTGATGTTGAAATTGATAGTTAGATGTAAGTGTTTTATTACTTCGACATCGTTAATATGGCCATGAGGCTAGAGGGGTATTGTGTGTTTTGTAGGAAAACATATCACAACAAAAAATGGGGGATGAAGACCAACCACATTGGAATGCTAGATGAATTCAACAAGGGTCACCATGACAACATGTATCTTATTATGTGTATGTTTGAATTGTTGTTAGGGGGTCCCCATGGGGATCACCTCCAATTGTGACCAAGGGGTTGTGTGTTATTTCTTTTATTTAATTTTGGTATGTGATTTTATAGTGATGTATCCTCCTTTTCTTAATTATTTAATTTGTGTCTAGACTAGAAAATTAATATTTTTACTAAACTAATTATGGATGAGACAAAATAATTTCATTTATTATATTTTATGGCTCTTGGGTTATGTGTTGTAAGTTGAGTGTTTAAGATCTTGAGTGTTGTACACTCTACCCCTTATTGGAAATTCGGATTTGCCTTTAGGGCCAATTTTGGAGGATTGTGGGACAAGTCAAACTTGTGTCACACCTCTTACATTACTATACCAACCCCCTACCTATGGGTTGGGGGGTAAAAAATAGACCCCATATGTGTTTTGGGAAGACAAAAAGGTAAAATTTATTACATTTTCTTACATGTAATTAAAGTTTGTTCTTAGGAGGTGTGGGCTTGGATTGTGTGTGTAAGTAATTTGTCATTTCACTCACCCACCAATTTATTGTGCATTGGGGTTGAGGTTTGACTTGTGAGGTGGAGTTGAGATTAGTGATGTGGCATCCTACATGGAGCCACCTCACCCTCCTCTCCCTTTTCTATTTATTCAAGTTCTTTTGCTTGTTTGGGGGTTACTTCATTTCTTTTGTGCTCTTGCATTTTTGGAGTTGGAGGATTTTGGAGTGCTTGTGGATTTTGTTGGAGATTTTTGGTGATTGTTTGGGCTTGAAGAAGCTTGGTGTGTGACTCTTGGATCAAACTCTACCATGGAAAGGTAGGAGCTATACTCTTGTTAAATGTTTTATTTTATATTGTGTATATGTGTATGTTTTTGAGTGTTTTGGTATGCTTGTTGGGTGCTTGGGTAGTTTCCTAAGTGTGGTGTAGGAGGGGGCTATGAGGATCTTACATGTAGGGAGGCATAAGAGTTTATTTCATGTTTTGGAGGGATTTGGGCTGGGTTCCCCACCTTGGACAAATAAATGCTTGCATTTCTTACTTTGTTTCATGAGGGAGACATAAGAGATTGTAGGGAGGCATAAGAGAATGTTGGAGGCATAAGAGGTTCTTGAGGGAGTAAAGAGTGTGAAGGGTATTTGAGGTGTATATTGAGGTTTTAAGGTGGACACCTATTTCCCATTGGGATGCATAAGTGAACTCCCCATAGATCTTTCTCCTTTGGCTTTTGCATTTTGAAGCCTTGTATATTTTGGTGTTTCTTCTTGTGATTGTAGTTTGAGTTTTTGTGTTTTGGTATGGTTGTGAAATCCTCGTATTGTGATGTGGAAGCTTGTTTTGTTGCCATGAATTGAATCCATTTTTCATTTCAATGTGGTTGGGGCTCGGGGGCCAATGAAGAGGATAGCTTCTTCTCTCATTGTATTATTGGTTGGGTGGAGAGTGTTGCCTCTCCCCCCTTTTTTATTGTGATCAAATGAAGCTTGGTGGAGCTCTTGTTGGTGATGTGAAATTTGGAGCTTTTGTTGTTGTCCAAAAGAAATATTTCCTTGTGAGAAAACCTTCTTGTTATTCCCACTTAAGGTGGAAGACTTGTAATATTGTATTATTAAGAAGAAATGTTGCATTGTAAGTTACATTACCAAGTTGTAATATGATTGTGAAGGAAGTTCATGAGAAATTGCATAATTTCCTTTCTCCTCAAATTGTAGTATGTAAAGAAATGAACCAAAATGGAAATCATGTTTAAAAGTTTAGTTACAAATTTGTATTATGAGAAAGTAAGTTTTTGCATTAAAAGAAATGAGCTATGCTCAAGGAAAAGAAATTTATTATCATTGTTGAAGTTATAGTATTGTAAAAAGGAAAGAAAGAATATAGAAGTTGTAAAATACTAATAGTGCATGCTTGGAAACCTTGAATGTGGAACAAAGTTGTTAGTGGTTATTTTAACAAATGGTTGTAATGGAAATGGAAAGATGCTATAAATGTTAAGTAAATTATTTTGTTGAAATAATGCATTTGGTAGTAAGGAAAAACAACAACATTAGGAGTAGACTTAGCTCCTTCTCTAATTTTAGAGTTGAAAGAAAATTTTATTGCACCAATGGAAATGAACTTGTAGTTGTTGTTGTTACCATTAAAATAGAAAATGCTTTAAAAGAAAAAGAAGAGTAATTTTACTATGGAATGAATAGATGAGTTAAATCTTACAACTGGAAACTTTAGGTGCATAAATTCAAGTTCAGAATGAATTTTAAAACATTTTAGTGACTTTTTTTTTTTGTGAAATCTTGAAATGAAGGTTTTGTTTCTAAGAAATAGAACCGCCATTGCCTTGTGTAGAGGCGGTCTCTTAGAATCGCCACTCGTAGGCAAGGCAGATGGCTCTCAAACTACCACTCCGACAAGGCGGCGGTTCTTGAATCATCACCCAGTGTGGGCGGCGGTCCCAGGATCGCCACCTACTGCAGGGCGGGTTCTATTACTTATGGAGGAAAACACAGATCTACGCCTATGTAAATTTTAACTTTGTCAAATTAAATTTTAAGCATGTAAAAGTAAGAGGAAATCTCCAACAAGAAAATGATGTTTAAAATTCATTGTTCAAGCAAGTAAAACTTCAAAGGAAAATTAAAAAGTGCTAAATCTTATATATATTAATGGTGGAAGGGTTTTCCCCAAATAGAGAATCCTAAATACAAATAAAATGGGTAATAAATCTAGATTTGGAGAGGAAACCCCTTAAATCCTTGAATGAAAGAAAACTACAATGATAAATCTACAACCTAGACTAATCTAAGTTTGATTTATTTGTAGAATCCTCCATAGTTTCTTCCTTCCTTTCTTCCATGGCTTCCATCTCTCCAACCTACAAATTAAACAAAGGAAAAGTCAAATGAGGAGACTAGGTAAATAAAAAGGACTTAATACAAATTCATAAGGATTTTAGGGTTAGTTTGGAACCCTAGGATCTAGTGGCCACAATTGAATTGATCCAAGGGTTGAGGATCAACCCTACATTTTTTGGTAGGAATGTATATTATAGATGTTTAAATAAAAATAAAGGTATGTGTAGATGGGTGAATGGGGCCTTTTAATTACCTTGGTGTGCAAGTCATTTATTTAGTTCCTAGTATGTTTTTAGGAAATTAATGAAATGGACATTTAAGTTATTAAGATTATGGAATTAAAATAACTAAGCATAAGGTTGATTCTTTTGGGTTTGAGTTTGATTAAAGAGGGTAAGGCATTTAACCAAGTAAATTAAATTATGGCACCTCCCTAGTTGAATGTTAATTATTTGACCTTACAGATAAATTAAGAAATTTTAATCATTTAACCTAGACCTGGTCCATCCTTTGTAAAGTAAAGATTATTGGTGAAAATAAATTTAATGCACACTAAGGGTTGACACCCTTGTAACCTTTTAACTTAAAAAAAAAAATTTCCGCAACTTTCGGGTTAAGTGTTTAGGGTTTTTAATGTGTTCCTAGAATGTCATTTTTGTGGGCATTACACTTGGTATCAGAGCCATGGGTTCAACGCTTGGACCCTAGGCTGACATTGAAACCCAAAAACTAGTTAGCAAGATTTGAACCTCCATGATTAAAATAATAATAAAATAATAAAGTTGTTCAAATTGTTGAACTCGCCTAGTGGCGTTTTGTCGAACTTGGATAACTAAAATGTTAAATTAAATGGATATTCTTACAAACTTTTGGTGTAACAAGAACTTGTTTTTCCTTTGAAAATATGTTGTTTGATGAGTACTAACTTTTTCTTTAGTCGTATGATGCGATAAACCCTTTGAGAATCTTCCTTGTTGGAATGATAAATTGTATGGTGTGATTCTTGTGGTTTGGCATTAGTGGTTGTGTTCTAGGGTCAGACAGAGTAAATTAGAAGTTGTTTAGTCACCTAAAGCTCCCCTTTTCCTTCAGTGGTTAGATGAACTAGTTTTGTTGCCACTTTGGCGACTTAATCCCCATATGAGTAAGTGGATATTAGGTCTTGGTGTCGCTTTTGATCCAGCTTTGCGTATGCATTATTAGAAACGGAGCTCGAGGTATAGTACCCCTATTAGCGGCCATAAAGGGCTGCGAAGTGATTGTGATGTTGACTTTCTGTATTTTATATATTCGTAAATTGGTGTTATTTTATCAAGGACCAACATCTTTTTTTCATGATTAGATTGAGAATCTCTGAGGCTATTTTATTTATTTATATTTTTTTGCGATAATTTTAAGACATTGAAATGGGGCTACTTAGCCACTTTAATTGATTGCCAATATTCCTTGTATTTTACTTTGATCGGTGACTCGTAGCTTATTATCTATTGGCTACTTAGCTAAATGTTACGTGATTCTTTCTTACATGTTGTGGAGATGATTCTACGATGTTTATATTGTGACATTTTGTCGTATGGGGGTACACCCTAGGTGCCTTGAATGTCTTCTTAGGTGCTTTAAGTTATGCCTTGGTTTTGGAACGATGGAAACCTGAGTGTGTCTAGGATCTTGGAGTAACTCTTTCATTACTCATTCTTTCTAGAGAGAGAGTTTGTTGTAGTGCGGTCTAGTTGGTAGTTTGATAGTTGTGGTGGTGATTCTCTTACAACCTAGTAAGAGCTTTTATCCTCATCAGAGTAGATGTGTTTGGTTATGGGCTTATGGATTGTGTTAGGATTGGATTGACTCTTGGTTGACTGTATATTTTAGTGGATAAGTGTTTGTTTGGTAGTGATGTTCCATGATGGCATGCTAATTTTATCATGGTTTCCGTGTTTCTTTATAGAAAGTATTGACTTGTGGATTGTATGTATCTTGGTAATTATGGCTAGAATTAAGCCCATTCGGGCAATGTGTTTAATTAAGTGTTCTTAGTTTGCTCTCATTGACCTATAAATAAGGCTACCCTTGTCTTAACCTTTTAGATTGTTATGAATAAAACTTTATGACCTATTAATCTTTGGATTACGTGGAGACACTTATGGATGTTGTTGGGTCTTTTTAACCTTTCTCTTAGAGATGTTAGTTTGGTAGATCTTAATATTTTAATCTCGGTGGTGCTTATCTTGTGCTTCTTCTTTTAAAACTATAACTCTTGGTCGTAGAGTCCATGTTTGGATAGATTAATTGATTGTCCTCTTGCATTTGATGCTTTCTAATGGGAATGTGGTGTCCTTGGAGTAAAATTTGCATTGTCATCTTGTTGCTTGGTTGGTGGTATCTTGTGGAAATATGGGTGTTGATTTGAAAACTTTCCTTGTCTTATTATGCGAGTAAAATGTTTGAGCCTAAACAACAAACATTGTTAAACCTCATAAATTCGTAAAAGTAAATATGCCTCTTTAATGGGTCTTCCTTGTAACTTCTTTTGAGACTTGTAGAGACCCACTAGGAATGTTTAATGATGCTTGTAATTATTTGGTAAACCCTTGAAATATTGATGTGGTACATGTTGAATGATAGATTCCTAGTTCTTACAAAATTAATGATGTGTTTGCTATGTTGAATGTCTCTTGTTCCTATAGAATTAAAAATGTGATGTGTTGATTCATCTCTCTCTCCCATAAAAGTAATAATGTGATATGTTTGACTCTTCCTTCCCATTAAAATTTAATTGATAAGATGACTCACCCAAACACTATAAAACTATAATTGAGGAGATTTGACCTTGGAACTTACCAAATAAACTGGAACATAGAAAAAGGAAAACGGTCCTTGCTATAGCCTTGTAGATTAATAGAAGAAATAAAAGCTATGTAGAAGAATAGAAAGGAAACTTTATCCATCTACCTTCCCTAGAAGTAAAATAAATAATTCTTCCACCTATACAAATGGCAAGGTGTCGTGACAACTTTAATGATGCTTCTTAATGATGCAAATAGGTGATGTCATAATAGAAAGAAGATTTTAATTAGGAAAACTTGTAAGAAAAGTGTTAGCAAGAGAATTAGAACTTTGATTTAGTAATTGGTTTATGAAATGAGTAATATTTATGTGTATTAAGTGCAATGTATAGTTGAACCTTTAGTTCTGCCGCCTACCCGGAATTGTGAAACACCTTGTTGATAGTGATGTGTTCTAATTGCATAGTACTCCCTTGTTCATAGATGTATGTGCCTTTCCCTTGTAGGAGTTTGGTTCGTCATACCCTTGTTGCCTCGTAACTTGACGAGTGTGAGTTGTGGCCTTTAGGATTGGGTCTTATCTCTTGTTTATGGGAAAACAACCTCCTTGTGTGTTGATTTAGTCCTTGATGACATAGGTCATTGTAATTTTAAGGAAACATATGTTAAGGATATGAGATAACTTTGGGAAATCCTCTTTTCTTCTTTTTGCTTGAGTCACCTTGTGGTTGTTTCCCTTTTTTTTCCATCGGGAAGGAAAGTGCAAGTTGTTTCTGTAAGGGTTTTACTCACTTTTGGTATGATGCACTTCTAGACTGTAGTTGGACCCCCTCTTGTTACTTGTTCTTCTCTCTAGCTTCCTTGAGTGCTCTTTGGTGTTACAACTTATGCATGTGCTCTCTTATGGCTATTTTGAACTTGAGCAGGGTTTAAGATAAATAAATCCTTTGTGTTATGTAGAGTGAGTGGTGCCTATTGTATTGATATGTTAGTTCTAGTGTAAATTCCTTCTAAATGTTTGACATTTCTAAATTAGGTTAGTGTTGTGTGTTTGTTCTTGAATGTAAAATCAAGTTATATAAAACCTTATGGTCATGTTTTTCCTTAGTATTTCCATGAAAATTTAATTGTACCCTCTTGAGTTATAGAAGTGCTTCCCATGAATAGTTTTCTTGATCGTAAATGTGTTGGCTAACTTAAGTGTCCTTCCTTGTTGTTAAACCTCATCTTGTGTGATCTCAAAATTGTGAGACCTTTGAGTAGACATGTTTTCTCGTATAAATTGATGGTCGTGGTTGATATTTGCTAGTCTTATCTAAATAACGAACCTTTGAAAGCATAACTTAACCTTAGTGGAAGCCTTAACTTGTGTTGTTGTAGTATGTGGGATCCATGGGAGACTATATGGTCATTTCGAGTTCACAAAATTCTCCCAGTTATTCCTTTTCTTTGTGGTTATTTTTGAGACTCCTTGACCATTTCATGTTTTGATGCTATGTGTTGGAGCTTGGTTGATCACGTAGAGTTACTCTATAGAATTATATGTTTGCAACCTTACTAAAATAAAGTTTAGGACTCATCCCTTTCAATCTCCCTTCTTCTTGTTAAATTGCATTGGACCAAACTCGGGTTCTATAGACCCACACTTGTTGAAGAAAAGGAATTCCACAAAGGATGTGATCCTATTTCTTTTGCATTGTTCCCTAACTCTTTCTCCATGAATTCCAGGAGGAAGTCAAATCTAAGAGGAGGGGGATGTAATGCCCACTTCTCTTCAACACTAAATGAACCATGATTATCTTTTTCGAATTTTTATAATCGTAAACCTTGTTTCTTTATTCTAATTAGCATACTAATAAGATGTGTGGGGCATCATGACTCCATTTTGTTTTGGTTATTATTATTTTAACTATATGTCATATTGTGGACCTTGATGGGAATTTAAGGATAAAACAATTAGCTAGAATGGTTACATTGTCGTAATTTGATTGTGATAACATTACTCTTCGATATTGTTTTGTTGTATTTGGTTTATCTTTGTGAATAGACACTATTGTGAATTATTACCAGTAGATATTAATAGATGAATGACATTAACACATTGTGATATGGGAATTGAAGGATAGACATTATTGTAACCGAACTGATTAACTTTTGATAGACATTTAGTATGGAAGAAAATGATGTGTTGTTAGATAAATATATGTCGATATTTTGAATCATTTCGTATTGATGTTTATTATGAGGTTCAAAGTTATTTTTTTGGGGATCTCTTTGATATTGGAGGATTGGAAAAATTGGGAATGAGTGAAAGTATTTCTTAAATTTGATGATTCAGTTGGTTTTTGATCTTAGTTGCAAACTAATGTATGAGTAGAATAGAATGTTGAAAATTGGAATAATTGTTAAATTACTTGGTCTTAGCAATAGTAGTTATGATATTTGATGTTGAAATTGATAGTTAGATGTAAGTGTTTTATTACTTCGACATCGTTAATATGGCCATGAGGCCAGAGGGGTATTTTTGTTTTGTAGGAAAACATATCACAACAAACAACGAGGGGATTGGAGACCAACCACATTGGAATGCTAGATGAATTCAACAAGGGTCACCATGGCAACATGTATCTTGTTGTGTGTATGTTTGAATTGTTGTTAGGGGTCCCCATGGGGGGATCACCTCCAATTGTGACCAAGGGGTTGTGTGTTATTTCTTTTATTTAATTTCCTTTATTTAATTTTGGTATGTGATTTTATAGTGATGTATCCTCCTTTTCTTAATTATTTAATTTGTGTCTAGATTAGCAAATTAATATTTTTACTAAACTAATTATGGATGAGACAAAAATTTAATTTATTATATTTGATGGCTCTTGGGTTATGTGTTATAAGTTGAGTGCTTGGGATCTTGAGTGTTGTACACTCTACCCCTTCTTGAAAATTCCGATTTGGCCTTTAGGGCCAATTTTAGAGGCTTGTGGACAAGTCAAACTTGTCCCACACCTATTTAATTACTATACCAACCCTACCTATGGGTTTGGGGGGTCAAAAATAGACCCGATTATATGTTTTGGGAAGACAAAAAGGTATATGTTATTGCATTTTCTTACATGTAATTAAAGTTTGTTCTTAGGGTGTGTGGGCTTGGATTATGTGTGTAATTAATTTGTATTTTCACTCACCCACAAATTTATTGTGCATTGGGGTTGAGGTTTGACTTATGAGGTGGAGTTGAGATTGAGTGATGTGGCATTCTACATGGAGCCACCTCACCCACGTCTCTCCCTTTTCTATTTATTCAAGTTATTTTTCTTGGTTGGGAGTTACTTCATTTCTTTTGTGCTCTTGCATTTTTGGAGTTGGAGGATTTTGGAGTGCTTGTGGATCTTGTTGGAGATTTTTGGTGATTGTTTGGGCTTGAAGAAGCTTGGTGTGTGACTCTTGGATCAAGCTCTACCATGGAAAGGTAGGAGCTATACTCTTGTTATATGTTTTATTTTATATTGTGTATATGTGTGTTTCTGAGTATTTTGGTATGCTTGTTGGGTGCTTGGTAGTTTTCCTAAGTGTGGTGTAAGAGGGTACTATGTGTAGTGCCCACTTCCCTTCGACACTTTTGATATTGATCCTGATACTATTGACTATATTATGGACATTATTATAGTTTTGATTTAGTATGGTGTTAGATGTCAGATCATGGATTATTATTGACTTTGATTCATATATGATGCATGTGGATTATTAGAGACATTTATATGGATATTGACATGTTGTTGACATGGTTATATTTATGGATGTTGTTCGGACATGTGATATTTTGATATGTTGAGTAGACCTAGAAAATTGAATTAAATGTGATGATCATATAGTTGTTGATGAGATTGCAAATGATATTGTTGATTTTCTGGATGTTGTTGTGATTCATATATATATTGATGATTTATATAATTATAATTATATATTTATATATATATTGGATGATCTGTAATGCCCCGCCTCAGACATCGGAAAAAAACACCAAAAGTCACTAAAATTTTGGGAATTTTTTTATAAAAAGTGAACCATTAATACCAATCCTTTCTTAACCGTTTCACAAGATAATAATTATTTTATAATAATTTTCCTTACCTAATTTAATTAACTACTTGCCTAATTCCCGATATGATTATTTATTTAATTCCACTATCTTGATTTAACCTACTAAACAATACTAGGGTCACTTGGGAAGTTTACACCCCCTTTCATATTAATTAGTCCCCACTTACCCTCCTTTTTATTTTATTTCACATTCCCATTAAATTACTATGACTTAAGAGGGTGTAGGATTTAATGTGAGCCCTAGGATAAATCTAATCTTGACCCTAGATTTGACTCATGCCCTAAAGTTTCCCTAAACATCCTTATGTTCTTTTCTTTTCTTTCCTCTTCTCATTTTGTTTTATTTTGAAAATTTTCAGGTTTGGGAGAGAGACCATGAAGAAATTATTGGAGTCTTCTCTTGAATTTTCTTCTTGCTCTCACTTGATTTAAATTTACAGGTTACGATGGGAGAAATATTCTCAAGGATTGTTTCATCCTTACATTGGTTTTTGAGTGGATATAATGTAATGCCCTTGTTTTACTTATATTTATTTTTGTTTTGTTATTTCACTTGCAGATTTACTCTCTAGTTGGGAGCATTCTATACCCCTTTTTAAAAATCTATTTATGGGAAGAAAAACCTTCCTAAAACACACACACACACACATATATAGATATGTGTGTTTGTTTGTTTTTATTTATTTATTTATTAGGTATACGAATAAACATAGTGCAATCAGAATAATGGATGGCCCTAAAAGGCTACAAATCAAAGGTTTTATGCTAAAGATGGAGGTTTTGGAGAGGGGCGGGAGCCGACCGCGTGATGAAGTGTGGGTGGATGGGGAGTGGGCTACGCAGATGAGGGGAAGTGTGAAGGGGGGCTGCACGGTGGGCAGAGGCATGGAGAGGTGGAGGTAGCGGTGGTGCGGCAGTGTTAGGGGGCTGGTGGAGCCCATGGTGAGTGGGTGCACAATGGGGATGTGGCCGGGAGAAGTGGTGCGCAATGTTGGTAGGGGTTCACGAGGGTGGACAGAGGTGTAGAGAGGTGGGGGCAGTGGTGGTGTGGTGTAAGGATGCACAGGGTTGGGGAGGGGTTTGAACCTCCCCACCATTCCTTTTTCTTATTTTAAAAAAATTAAAACCCTTCCACCAAACCATGCAATAATTAAATTTATTTGTTTAGAATTGCATTTCTAATAAATGTTAAAAGATTATGTGTGTGTATGTGTGTGTGTGTGTGTGTGTGTGTGTGTGTGTGTGTTTATTTCATATAAAATTAAAGATGATACATTTTTTTTTGAATATGATAATAAAATATTTATGGTAGTAAAATAAATCCTAATAAATTCTAAAAAACGAATACTTTGTAGCACATTTTATAGTCATGTTTACAATTACTACTATAAGGAATACATTTCAACATAACTATATCATATGTTATGGGGTGAAAATAAATACAAGATGTGAGTACTAAAATCTGGTCTTCAAACTAGTGAACTATGCAAATAATATATGTATTTTATTGTTGACAATATTAAATAAAAAGATTCATTCCCTTATGTGAAGAGAAATGCATATGGTAAAGTATGTTGATACAAGAGGAGAAGCTAGAAAAAAAAATGTCTAAAATTTACAAGGAGTGATAGAGCAAGAAGACTAATATTCTCATACAATGAACCCACAAACTCCATATTGAACTAACTTCCTTTCAAATGCAAAGAAAATTTAAGGTTTCAGATTTTCACACAAGTAAGATCTCCAATAAGTAATATATTTTCTTTTGAAGAGACATGCTTTCAATAAACAAATTTTCCTTCCAAAATGGAGTTTACAAATCAATACATGTTCAAATTAACTCTTTTCAAGGTTTCTTTTTTTAAATGGCTTAAGCACATCAACCCAACATGTTTCCAAGGTATGTGAAATACTCAAGAAACCTCATTACAAGCCTCTTTGCAAGTTTGAAGGAAGATTGCACAAGAAAATGTGACTCAAGTTACAAGTAAATACCAAATACAAGAGGATTTTACAAGGTATTGAAATATTCCACATAGCCTTGTTAATAAATTTAAAATAAGAGTGATTTCCACAAAAGGATGAAGGAGACAATGAGAAGCCAAGATGACAAAAAATTTCCAACTATCTTCGACTTGAGCTCCAACTTCGAATGCTTCCAAAAGACCAACACAAGGAGAAAAAAATCTTGTTTAACTACCCAAACCTTTAGGCATCATTACATGCCTTTAAAGGTTGTAAGACATGCTTAGCCTCCCCAAGCCCATGGGAGAGAGGACTAGCTTCTAAAAAAATTGCACAAGATTAAGGGAGACAATCCAACATTATTTTCACATATAAGACAAGACAAATACTAAGAAAACACCAATTTTTGCAAAGAAGGAAAGGAGGAGAAACCATATTCTACCTCCAAAATGGGGAAGAGAACAAGAAATCTCTAGGTGTCAAAATTGTAGTCCAACATTGGATGCACACAAAAAATAATCTTCACAACCTTCTTATTCCTCCAAAGTCACCAAACCCTCCTTATATCTCCACCCATTCACCAAAATCCTTCTTGGGAGGATTTTCAAACCCCTTTGAGTTTCCTCAACAAGAATGGGGAAGGGGGATCAAACCATATGAGGGGAGTAAAAAAAGAACCTATATGGCTTGTCCATTAAGCCATGAGGTTTGAGAGGGAAAATACCTCTCTCTTCCCCCATAAACTCCAAAATCCATCATGTCATATGATGGATGGAGAAAAAATAAAGCAACACAAGCATACACACAAGAAACAACACACATTTTAAACAAAACAAGACTAAGATCTAACATAATATAAAACATAAAATGAGCTCAAGGATCCTACCTCCAAAAGATATCCAATACTCTAGCTTTTCCTCTTCCTTATCTAAGCAAGCTCTAGCTCCAAAATCACCAAGCCTCCAAGAAAAATCTCCCAAAACAAAAATCATCTTCTTTCCCATGAGGGAGAATTTGAAGAGAAGCCAACAAAAATCCTCACAGATGAGGGGGTCACATGTATCACCCTCTCTTCCCTCAAGGTCAAAGATTCTCAAAATAAAAGAGAGAAAAGATAAAATAGCTTTTAACACCCTTCTCCTAAATTACCCAAAATGAAAAACAAAACAAACTTGTGCAAATTTTAACAAACACACATACCAATCCATCTTACATGGATGGTGACCAAAGAGAGGAAAATGGGAGGGAAACTCCATTTATGCCTTTAAATTAAGCCCCCTACCTATTAGGTAGGGTCCAAGGGCCTATTTTCATGCTAAGTGAAGTCCCAAACTTAAAAGGGGTCACTTAAAATGCCTAAAATAGCCAAATTTCGGGTTTGGCACATTTGGGCACAAGTGTAGAGGATGTGGGGCCCACCCAAGGGTTCTCATGTGACCCCAATCCCTTCTAATTAATTACATCATTACCCAAACTCAAAACTTAATGCAAGTGGGGAATATTAAGTCCCAAAATCAAGTTTACAAAGCAACTAAACATCCTAAACAAGATTAATATTACATGACATACACATTAAAAATGTGGGTCACTCATGGTGCCCGAAATAATGAAAGTTAATACTAAGGCCTCATACAATAAACATGGTTAGGACTTAGCCCCATGGTTCTTGTGTAAAATTTGTGTAGCCACCCTAAAACCCACGTTCTCATGTGACCTATCACTTACACACTCATTGCACACATTAAACACACACCTATCTCGATACAATGTAAAGAAACTACTTAATAGGTGATCAATGAAATCTATGCTTAGCATATCATCATCCCGAATTGAATATGCGAAAACATGCATGATTACCACACAATTTACCATGAGTTAGCCCTAGAGATAAATAAAAGTGACACACATCCATATAATCCAAGCATGTGACTAACTAAGTATCTAACATATCTCAATTAGGTCTAACCAACATCGAAATAAGTTAGTATCCACAACATCAAATGAAAAAGATGTCAACATACTAATCAAATCAAATTGGCACTTACGCACAAATATCCATACATGTCCAAGAAGGTCAAATATCATAACATACTATCCAACATATATCAAATCCTTGTCAAATCATGTCTATGAATAAAAATTCAATAGATAACTAAGACTATAAAAAAATGTGGGCACTACATCCCCCTCTCCTAAAATTAGACTTCCTCCTGGAAGTCACTGAAAGAGATAGGGATATCTGACCTTAATGGTGTAGCATCCTCCTAGGTAGTTGTTGTCTCATCATATTTATCATATTGCACTCTAACTTGGTCCAAGTCTCGACCCCAAAGGACCAACCTCCATTTCTCTAGTATGCGTATAGGCTCTAATCTCCACTTTGTCCTCCATCGTCCTCTACCCGTAATGCTAACTAATCCAAAACATGAGAAACATCTAGTACATACATACATAGTACAAAAACATGAAATACACTAGGCCCATCTAAGGTGTGGTGGAAAAGCTAGGCGATAGGTAAACTAGACTAATGACCTCTAAAATATCAAAAGGTCCCACAAAATGAGGCACTTAGCTTAGAACCCTTTCCATAGCGATTGGAATATTATGAGGATGAACTCTCAAGAAGACTTTTCACCTAATGAGAAATGATGATCAATCCTCTTGTGTCTGCATACGCTCTTACGGCATGTTTTATCCTACTCAAGATGTTGTCTAATCAAGCACAACTTGTTTCTCTAAGTCCCCGTAGGTGAGCTGGTCAAGAATAATCCTGTCATCTAGTCTGTCCCAACTCAGAGGTGTCTTGCAAGGTCATCCATACAAAGCCTGGTAGGGAGCCATACCAATGGAACTATGATAGTTGTTGTTATATGCAAACTCAACTAAATGAAGATAATCTTCCCACTTCTTCTATTGGTCCATCACATACATCCTCAACATGTCCTCTAGTACTTGATTAACCCTCTCTGTCTATCCATCTATCTCTAGATGGTATGCTGAGCTGAAATTAATCTAAGTACCTAGAGCAGTCTAAAAGTAATTCTAGAAGACTGAAGTGTAGATGGTATCCCTGTCATTGATGATGGTCTTCGAAATCCCATGTAATATAATAATGTCCTCCATAAATAATTTCACCCCCAAGAAGCAATGGCCATGCATTATAGGTGACCTTGGTTGGCAAGAAATGCACAACCTTGGTCATCTTATCCATAAAGGAAGTAACCATAATGGCATCATGATGATAAGAAGACATAGGAAGTCCTACTATGAAATCCATGGAGATGACATCTCATTTCCACTCGGGATTATCATGAGGATGCAAAAGTCCTGAGCATGGACGCTGGAATGAGCCTCAGCGCCAATACAGAAGGATGGTTTATTTTTTAATGCAGTCCATGAGAATTCTCTTCCTTGACCCTCTAACACTCAAGGCAACATGTAAAAAAAACTTCTATGTCCCACAAAGACCAATCGGCCAATAATATAACTCCCTTAGATCGGTATGCATTTTCTTTACTCCTAGATGTGCCATATGGAGCTTGATGTGCCTCTATTAGGATGAAGTTACATAGATCACTCCTGACTTAGGCATATAGATGTGCCTATGGAACTGAAATAAACCATCTATCTCAAAAATGCACCCCTTGAATATCTACCCTCTAATGAACCCTGTGACTCCAATATCTATCTAGCTCCCTCATAAAACTTGTCCTCTGGAAGATGCTCAAGAATCCTGCCTCTCAAATCTGACTACAAGGTCAAAGATGTAAGCACATGTCGTCACCTACTAAGTGCATCTACAATGAAATTTTCCTTTCCTTTGATATACTCTCTCCTGGTCCCTTTTAGCACTTCCATTTCACACTCACATAGGAATTCCATCCAATGCCATTGTCAAGCATTAGGAGGAAGGAATTGAATTTCATGTGTAGATTATGGTGGCTTGTTGTGAGAAGATGTGCGAACTACGGGTCAATCCTCAAAGTGAAAGGTCTACCCAAAGGAAATGACACTCAACGCATAAGTGCATGGATAATCTGCTATGAAGCTCCAGTCATGTGTAGGATAATTAAGTTCGTAGTCTTTGAGCTTACGTGACTCAAAGGCAATAACTTGATGATCCTACATAAGAAGTGCTCCCAAACCCTCTAGTGATGCATTAGAATAAACAAAAAGTCCTCTATAGGGTCTGGAATTGCTAAGATGGGTGTCGTGGTTAACCTTTCCTTAAGCAACTAAAAGGCCTCGCTCACACTTTTCTGTGTGATTTTGCAATCAAACTTCTTCTCTTTTCTCTAAAGAGAAGTAATAGGAAGCAATCCCTCGGTGGCATAGAAATCCTAAACAAACCAGCCGTGGTAAAGTAACCCTCTTTCATAGCCCATCAAACCCATAAAACTCATCACCTTAACAATGATGTGATCGACGTGGGTGTTGGCCAATCCATGATGGCATGTATCTTAGAGGGATCTATTGAGATACCCTCTTCTGCCAAGCATTAATAGAATACGATTTCTTTTGGAAAGATTAAAGGCGAAGAATGCGAAGACCCGATATGATGTATCCCAAGTATCTTGAATCTCTATATGAAAGAAGATGCATTTTTACAAGTTCTCATATAACTTCTTCTCTCTCAAAAGCTATAGTACTTTTCCTCAAACGCTCCTCGTGTTCCTCCTCGGATGATAATATATCAATATATCATCTAGGAACACTAAGACAAAGTGATCCGTGAAAATTTGTCCTGAAAACTCCATTCATGAGGCTCATGAAGACAACTAGGGCATTGGTCAATCCAAATGGAACAACGGTGAACTCATAATGCCCATAACATGTACGAAAAGTTGTCTTATGAATGTCTTTTCTTCTTGCATCCAAAATGGGCAACTAATAATACCATGACTTGAGATCGATTTTGGAGAAAACTCTATCTCCCCACATCTGATCAAACAAGTCATCAATCCTAGGAAGAGGATAACAGTTCTTTATCGTGGCTTTGTTGAGTTCAATTTAAAGTCTACACAAATTCTGAGAGAACCGTCCTTCTTCTTCACAAATATGACTAGCACTCCCAAGGAAAGACACTAGGATGAATGAGACCCTTCTCCAAAAAATCCTCTAACTAAATCTTGAGCTCATGAAACTTTGGAGTCATCATCCGATAGGGTTCCCTAGAAACTGGTGCAGATCCTGGCACTAAATCAATGGTGAAATCCACCTCTCTGTGGGGTGGTAACCCCGAAATTCACCTGAAACACATCTGCATACTCCCTCAAAACTACTCGATCACCTAAGGGTGAATGCTTGGAGTGCTCTCTCGATCGATCATTGATGGTGATAGTAAACAACTAATAACCTTTATACATGCTTCACTTGAGTTACTTAATTGAGATCATATGCAAAGAGATAGGCCTCTGCATCCCTGATATCACAACTACACTCCCAAGATCATCCTAGCACTCAATGACCTTATTCCTGCAATCTACCTTAGCCCGATGAGCCTCGAGCCAATCCATACCTAGAACTACCTGATAGGATCCTAGAGGAATAACTCGTAAGGTCAAGAGTAGTGGAGAAGACTCCCAAATCAGGTACACAACTCTCCACATATGATTTCATGATGAGTTTGGCCCCAGAGGCCAACTCAACCTGCCAACTATCTGGTTGCCTAGCCACCACTACCCCACACTGGTCCACTATAAAAGGAGATATAAAAGAATCTGAAGCACCTAAACCAAAAAGTACTGAGACAGAAATACCCCTGATAGTACCTATTGTCTCAATAACTATGGCCTAATGCTCACCTGCAATTGTTGTCGACTCATTACATATATACGATGGGCACATCCTATGTCACCTACCATCTACTCGGATCTAGGATCTCTTTGCATATCCATGGTAGTAGGTTTTTGTGGACACATACACACATAATGATTAGGGGACCCACAAATAAAACATCCTCCATGTACCTCTCTGAAGATGGGGTCCCTCCTGTACTTTGGTGAAGTGATCCTGTCGACCTAACCCTACCAGGATCAGGATCTACATACGAGCTGGTTGTACTCATTGAGTACCTTGTCTCCTATCTCTGGCTCCACCAAAACCTCCTCTAGTGCCACCTCTCTATAAGCTCTAGGTTTTTCTAGCCCTTTGCTGTTGGTGTCCATGATGTTGTGTCTACTGCTATAGATGCGGTGGAGCCTTTGTAGCTATCAAAGTGGAGGCCGAATCCTCCTTAGGGGGTGGTGTTGTCCCCATGTGACCTCCGACTCTAAAAGTCCTATATCCTATCCCCGAAATTTCTCTTGTTCCTATCTTAGTGCTCCTATGCCCCAGGTCCTGTTCTCCTGGATAAGTAGGATTTTTCAATGGCCTTCTCAAGCATGGGAGGAGATAGCATCCTAACTACTCTTGTTATATCTACATTTAGGCCCTAAATAAACCTATTAACTTGTAATTTCTCATCTTGTAGGTAGTCCACATACTAGAAAAGGTTTAGGAACCTACTCTCATACTATGCTACTATGTCAGAGCTCACGTCGTAAGTCGTGAAACTCATTAATCCTCTTCTGTATGAAATGCTCTTACATATAAAAATCCCTAAAATTATCCTCAAACAACTCTCAAGTCACTATCTCTCGAGTCAAATGGAGCTTCTACTCCTCATTCCTCCACCAAACACCTATTGTGTCATCATAAGGAGGTGTATGGTGAACCTAGCTTTGACATTTCTCTTATAAGAGTGCAAACCAAAGCAATATCTAGGATAAAGAGCAACATGAATCAGCCCTAAAGCCATCTTGTAGAGCATGTGTACGTAGGTGGTCAGCAAGCAAGAAGATCCCTAATCACACTACTCCGTGTCATGATCCACGGCGCGCTATGGTCCATAGGTGAATGGGGTCACCTATCCCTAAATGGTCCCTCAATACTATGTGAATGGCTCTCCGATAAGATACGAGGCCACCCTCTCGTGGTGAACAGGAGGGCTATGTGACCTCTCCCACCTCAGGGTCTCGTGCTCCAGTGGCTCCAAATGCGTGTCCTTGCCTATCAAATCCTCATCTCCTGACTGAATGTTCTCCTCTCTCACCTCCTGTGGTGGTGGAATTTCTGCTTGCACCACACCGATCAACTGCTGAAGAGCCTCTAAGATCTGAGGCCCTAACTCAGGTGCTTGTGGTTCGGGTGTAGGTGAACTACATCCCAAACCCCTAACCGATCATCGTCTCATGGGTGTCATCCTGTGAATGAGGTACAAAAATGGTTATTAAATTTTAATGGTTTCGGAAGTGTTTTAATCAATATTTATTATTATTATTATTATAATGTTATTAAAATATTGTTGCCTAGTTAATTAATTACCTAGAGTGTCCACATGTGTGAACCTTTTCTCGATACCAAATATAATGCCCCACCTCAGGACACCGGAAAACACACCAAAAGTGACTAAAAGTTTGGGAATTGTTTTTTTAAAGTGAACCATTAATACCAATCCTTTCTTAACCGATTCACGAGATAAAAATTTATTTTATAATAATTTTCCTTACCCAATTTAATTACTACTTGCCTCAATTCTCGGTATGATTATTTATTTGATTCCAGTATCTTGATTTAACCTACTAAATAATACTAGGGTCACTTGGGTAGTTTATACCCCTTTCATATTAATTAGTCCCCACTTACCATCCTTTTTATTTTATTTCAGATTCCCATTAAATTACTATGACTTAAGAGGGTGTAGGATTTAATGTGAGCCCTAGGATAGATCTAATATTGACCCTAGATTTGACTCATGCCCTAAAGTTTCCCTAAACATCTTTATGTTCTTTTCTTTCCTTTCCTCTTCTCATTTTTTTTATTTTGAAAATTTGTAGGTTTGGGAGAGAGGCCATGAAGAAATTATTGAGTCTTCTATTGTATTTTCTTCTTTCTCTCACTTGATTTAAATTTACAAAGTTACGATGGGAAAAATATTCTCAAGGATTGTTTCATCCTTACATTGGTTTTTAGTGGATCTAATGTAATGCCCTTGTTTTACTTATATTTATCTTTTTTTTGTTATTTCACTTGCCATATTTACTCTCTAGTTGGGTGCATTTTATACCCCTTTTTTAAAAATCTATTTATGGGAAGACAAACCTTCCCGAACACACACATAGGTATATAGATATGTGTGTTTGTTTGTTTTTATTTTATTTATTTATTTATTAGGTATACAAATAAACATAGTGAAATTGTAAATAATGGACATCCCGATAGGCTGCGGTCACTACAGGTTTTATGCTAAAGATGATGGTTTTGGAGAGGGGCAAGAGCTTACCATGTGGATGAAGTGTGGGGCATATGGAGATTGGGTTGCGTAGGTGAGGGAGAGTGTGAAGGGGGCTGCGTAGTGGGTAGAGGCATGGAGAGGTGGAGGAAGCGGTGGTGCGGTAGTGTTGGGGTGGTGGGAAGGGTGGGTGGGTGCGCAATGGGGATGTGGCTGAGAGAAGCGCAGCACAGTGTTGGGGGGTTGCACAGTGGATAGAGGTGTGAGAGAGGTGGGGGTGGCGGTGGTGCGGTGGAAGGATGTGTAGGGTTGGGAGAGGTTCGAACTTCCCCACCATTACTTTTTCTTTGTTTTAAAAAAATTAAAACCCTTCCACCGAAACATGCACTAATTAAATTTATTTGTTTAGAATTACATTTCTAATAAATGCTAAAAGATATAAAGATATATATATATATATAATATAAATATATATATATATATATGTTTATTTCATATAAAATTATAGATGATACAATTTTTTTTTAATATGATAATAAAATATTTGTGGTAATAAAATAAATTCTAATAAATTCTAAATAACGAATACTTTGTAGCACATTTTATAGTCATGTTTACAATTACTACTATAAGGAATACATTTCAACATAACTATATCATATGTTATGGGGTGAAAATAAATACAAGATGTGAGTAATAAAATTTGGTCTTCAAACTAGTGAACTATCCAAATAACATATGTATTTTATTGTTGACTATATTAAATATAATAACATTCATTCCCTTATGTGAAGAGAAATGCATATGGTAAAGTATGTTGATACAAGAGGAGAAGCTAGAAAAATGTCTAAAATTTACAAGGAGTGATAATGCAAGAAGACTAATATTCTCATACAATGAACCCACAACTCCATATTGAACTAACTTCTTTCAAATGCAAAGAAAACATAAGGTTTCATATTTTCACACAAGTAAGATCTCCAATAAGTAATATATTTTCCTTTGAAGAGACATTCTTTCAATAAACAACTTTTCCTTCCAAAATGGAGTTTACAAATCAATACATGTTCAAATAATTAACTCTTTTACAAGGTTTCTTTTTTTTAAATGGCTTAAGCACATCAACCCAACATGTTTCCAAACTATGTGAAATACTCAAGAAACCTCATTACAAGCCTCTTTGCAAGTTTGAAGGAAGATTGCACAAGAAAATGTGACTCAAGTTACAAGTAATACCAAATACAATAAGGAGGATTTTACAAGGTAATGAAAGCTTCCACATAGCCTTATTCATAAAGTTACAATGAGAGTGATTTCCACAAAAGGATGAAGGAGACAATGAGAAGCCAAGATGACAAAAAATTTCCAACTATCTTCCACTGGAGCTCCAACTTCGAATGCTTCCAAAATACCAACACAAGTTGAAAAAAGCTTTTTTAACCACCCAAACCTTTAGGCATCATTACATTCCTTTCTAAGGTTAGAAGACATGCTAGCCTCCCCCAAGCCCATGGGAGAGAGAACTAGCTTCCACAAACTTTGCACAAGATTAAGGGAGACAATCCAACATTATTTTCACATATAAGACAAGACAAATACTAATAAAAAACCAATTTTTGCAAAGAAGGAAAGGAGGAGAAACCATATTCTACCTCCAAAATGGGGAAGAGAAGAAGAAATCCCATGTGCCAAAAGTGTAGTTCAACATTGTATGCACACAAAAAAAATCTTCACAACCTCCTTATTCCTCCAAAGTCACCAAACCCTCCTTATATCTCAACACTATTCACCAAAATCCTTCTTGAGAGGATTTTCAAACCCCTTTGGGTTTCCTCAATAAGAATGGGGAAGTAGGTTCATACCATATGAACCACCTTCCCCACCTCAAACCATATGAGGGGAGTAAAAATAACCTACATGGCTTGTCCATCAATCCATGAGGTTTGAGAGGGAAATCCTCTCTTTTCCCCATAAACTCCAAAATCCATCATGCCATATGATGGATGGAGAAAAAAATAAAGCAACACAAGCATACACACAAGAAACAACACACATTTTAAATAAAGCAAGACTAAGATCTAACATAATATAAAACATAAAATGAGCTCAAGGATCCTACCTCCAAAAGCTCTCCAATACTCTATCTTTTCCTCTTCCTTATCCAAGCAAGCTCTAGCTCCAAAATCACCAAGCCTCCAAGCAAAAGCTCCCAAACCAAACGTCCACTTCTTTCCCCATGAGGGAGAATTTGAAGAGAAGCCAAAAAAATCCTCACAAATGACAGGGTGACATGTGTCACCCCTCTCTTCCCTCAAGGTCAAAGATTCTCAAAATAAAAGAGAGAAAAGATAAAATAGCTTTTAACACCTTCTCCTAAATTACCAAAATGAAAAATAAAACAAACTTGTGCAACTTTTAACAAACACACATACCAATCCATCTTACATGGATGGTGAGCAAAGAGAGGGCAAAATGGGAGGGAAACTCCTCTATGCCTTAAAATTAAGCCCCTACCTATTAGGTAGGGTCCAAGGGCCTATTTTCATGCTAAGTGAACTCCCAAACTTAAAAGGGTCACTTAAAATGCCTAAAATAGCCAAATTTCGGGTTTGGTACATTTGGGCACAAGTGTAAAGGATGTGGGGCCCACCCAAGGGTTCTCATAACCCTAATCCCTTCTAATTAATTACATCATTACCCAAACTCAAAACTTAATGCAAGTGGGGAACATTAAGTCCCCAAATCAAGTTTACAAAGCAACTAAACATCCTAAATAAGATTAATATTACATGACATACTACATTACAAATGAGGGTCACTCATGGTGCCTGAAATAATGAAAGTTAATACTAAGGCCTCATACAATAAACACGGTTAGGACTTAGCCCCATGGGCTGCTTGTGCAAAATTTGTGTAGCCACTCAAAACCCACGTTCTCCTATGACCTGTCACCTGCACACTCATTGCACACATTAAATGCACCTATCCGATACAATGTAAATCAACTACTCAATAAGCGATCAATGAAATCTATGCTAGCATATCATCATCCTAGAATTGAAAATGTGACAACATGCATGATTACAACACAATTTACCATGAGTTAGCCCTAGAGATAAATAAAAGTGACACACATCCATATAATCCAAGCATGTGACTAACTAAGTATCTAACATATCTCAATTAGGTCTAACCAACATCGAAATAAGTTAGTATCCACAACATCAAATGAAAAAGTTGTCAACATACTAATCAAATCAAATTGGCGCTACGTGCCCAAATATCCATACATGTCCAAGAAGGTCAAATATCATAACATATTGTCCAACATATATCAAATCCTTGTCAAATCATGTCTATGAATAAAGAAGTCAATAGATAACTAAGGCTATAAAAATGTGGGCACTACATTCCTATATGGCCATGAGGCCGAAGGAGGTATTTTTATTTTGTAGGTTTAAAAAAATCACAACACACTTCAGGGGATTGGAGACCAACCACATTGGAATTCTAGATGAATTCAACAAGGACACCATGACAACTTGTTTTGTTTTGTGTGTTTGATTGTTTTTAGGGATTCCCATGGGGGGATCACCTTCAAATGTGACCAAGGGATTTATGTTTTTCTTTTAATTGGTCCTTTGTTAATGTTGTATGTGTTTTTTAAGTGATGAGCTTTCCCTTTTCATTATTGAATTAAATTGTGTGTCAATATTGTGAGTAATCATATTGTTAAAATTAAGTAATCAAATGGGTCATAAGATTTCATTTATTAGAGCTAATGGCTCTTAGATTAAGTGTTGTAAGTGATGTGTAAGTTGATTTTTGGAGTATTAAACACTCCACCTTATTTGAAATTTGAATTTGTCCTTGGAGGCTAATTTTTGAGGCTTGGGGACAAGTTAAACTTGTCGCATACCTCTTGAAATTGCATACCTACCTTACCTATGGTTGGAGAGTCTAAATCTAGCCTTTATTATGCATTTTTGTAAGTCAAGTTGTAAGTTGTAATTGTACTTTCTTACATATTTTTAATTTCAGTCCTTATGGAGTGTGGGCTTGTGTTGGAGTGTGTAAGTAAACTGTCATATTATTCACCCACCTATTTAATATGCATTGGAGAATGAAGTTGAATTTTTTGTTGGGGTTGAGGATGTGTGAAGTGGCATCCTACATGGATCCACCTCATCCTCTTCTCTTCCCTCTTCTATAAAATTTGAATTCCTTACCTTGTTTTGGGGGCTTCACTTTTATCACTTCATTTTTGGCGACTTGCTTTGGGGTTTTTTTGGGAGCTCTTGCAAATTGGGAGAAAGTTGGAGATGGTTGCATACTTTTTGATTGTTGATCTCTTTGATTGTTTTGCATTGGAGAGCTTGTTGTTTTGAACTTGGAACAAACTCCATCATGGAGAGGTAAGAGCTTAGCTCTTGGAAATGTTCTCCTTTCATTTTTATGCATATGTGAATGGTAGAATGTTTGAATGTGTTGTTTTATTTGTTGGTTGTTTGGGTAGATGGCCTAGGAATGGTGTAGGAGAAGACTATGGGGTATTTTTGGGAGGCATAAGTGTTTTGGGGAGGTATAAGTGTGGAGGGAGTTGGGATTTGGGTTCCACCTTACAAATAAATAGCTTGCATTTCTTTACTTGTTATGGGGTGCCATAAGAGGTTAGGGAGGCATAAGGAAATGGGAGGAATAAGGGATACTTGGGGGAGGCATAAGTGCATGTCAGGGATTTGATATGATATGTATATTTTGGCGGTTGTTTGTTCTCCGTGGTGATACCCATTTCCCTCAGGAGAATAAGCAACATCCCCATAGTTTCTTTCTCCTTTGGCTTGCATGGTGAAGCCTGAGTATTGTTGTCATTTTGTTTCTGTGGTTGTAAATTGTATTTTTGTTTTGGACTGTGTTTTGAATGAGAAATATATGTTTGTGTTATGGAAGCTCTGTTTTTTCCATGTGTTGAAAACACACCTTCTATTGCAATGTGGTTGGGGCTCAGGGGCCAATGAATAAGGATGGCTTATCCTTTTCATTGGATGTCTTGGTTGGGTGGAGAGCATTGCCTTTCCCCCTATTCTATTGTGATCAAATTGAAATAAAGAAAATGGAGGATATTCATGTTGTTGTTCTAGAGAAGAAAAAAAAAAAGACAAGTTTGACAGTCCTTGTTGAGATTATTTCTTATTGTAACCTTTTCCCACTTTGAAGTGGATGATATTGTATATTATTGTGTTGGAAAGACTACTCTATTTTAGCTATGAAAGTTGAAATTGATTATGGAAGAATATATCTTGTATTCAGTCTTGTGAACAGAAAAAAGAAAGATATGCATTTGGTATGTTGTATTTTGAAAATAAATGGGAAAGAAGTTGTAAGATATTTCCTTTGAATTAATAGAAGTGTTTTCCTTGTTCATATGATATTGTTTTCATTGGAAATATGTGTTTGAAATGTGGTATGAAATCTCTGTTGGAAAATTGAAAAAAAGGAAACATGTATGAAGAAAACATATTACTCTGCTTCACTTAAAACGTTGATTTCGAAAGTGGTACTACATTCTCTTTTCATGTTGTTGGATTGAAGGAAATATAACATTGTAATATTGGTTTAGAATGTATTCATATTTTATAGTTTGATGAATGTAAATCGATCAATTCGAGTTAGAAGTTGTAGACCTTTGTTAGATAATTTTCTAACTGGAAAATATTTTTTATTAAAAATGTACATAACAACCCTGAAACCTTAGAAAATGAAAAAATAAACGTTAAATTGAACTTGTATGATCCAAAATGATCCTAAATAGACTTTACAACTTAAGAAAAATTTATAAAAATTTCAAAATCGGGCATAGTCAAAATTTACATTTGTTTTGCTATCGATTTGGGAATTTCAAATTGATAATCAATCAAAAAAATTTAACCCTTTAAATCCATCCTAAATTCTCCCAAGTGCAATTCCCCAGGTCTGTATGGCATGTTGTGAAAGAAAGAATGTCAGATTTGAACAAAATTTATAAGTTAAAAGTCCAGTTCACATTTTAGAAGCCTCAGAGTAGATAGTTTTATTAAAATTGACACTAAAATTTTTATCAAAATTAAAATTTTAAGCTTCCTGTGCAAAGAGGACTTTGAGATCTTTCCAAAAGTCCTCGCTTGTAAAAAACTGAGTTCCCAATCAAAAGTTATGACCTTCTGAAGTTTTTACTTCATCTCGGGCTCAAAATTTAAATTTAGCTAAGGGGAAAATTTTGTTAATCAAACCCACGGCCCGAATTTGACTTAGAGAACATTTGGAAAAAGTCACAAAATTCCCTACATGGCTTTGTAAGAACGTATATTCTCATTTGGTAGAAAAATTTCTAAGTTTGAAAAGTAAATTTGGAAAAGTTTTCTCCGCGGCCCCGTGCCAGCCCGCAACCAATGTATGGTTGCCACATGGCTCTACGACGCCACGATGGAGGCGTGGAAGTAATTTAAAATTTGTACTTCAAAGGTCAAACCTTCCTAATGATCCCAATTGGCCCACTAACCCACATCCACTAATAAGATGACACGACGCCCGCCCCTTGGGCATTGGCGAGGCGCGGAGTAAACTTCACATTTCATCCGAAGGGCAAAATTGCTAAATTATCCCCCAAACCCACACACCCACTTGGGTAAATGTTTTCCCCTTAGAACTACAGCCAATCATTAGTTAGCATGTGGCATCTCGGTGCATCGAAGAGGAGTGGGCTGAAATGTTCCTTTTCACCCTTTTTAAATTAAGTCAAAAATCTTGTTTTACCTCTGGTGACCCAACTTCTCCATCTAGGCATGGATTTTGGACACATGTCCTTAGTGGACCCCAAGTTCAAAATTTCCTTTTGGGTGTGAAGCCCTACCGTAGGTGTGCATGTGTGTGGAGGTGAAATGCGCTTTTTTCCTAAGAGCGCTAAGGGCAAAATTTCTTCTGCGCAGCCCGCCTTTGGGAAAATTTTCCTGGCAAGGCCCGCCGGCCCATAACTTGGGAAATATGAGGAGTTAGGAGGACTTATTTATATCACCGGAAAGGGGAGGAAATTTCCTATCTAATGGGAGTGTTTTCAGGAATTTTTGAGTGTGTTAATTATGAGAAAAATCAGGTTGAATCTTTTAAGAGAGTTCTGGGAGTGGGTAAGTGAGAAATTACCCTTTTAATTTTAAATGATTATTCTAACCTAAGTTTTGACCTCGAGAACTTTAATAATTGTTGTAATGGAAAAACTATAAAATATTAATTTTAATTGACCTCAAACTTTTTGTGTCAACTTTGTTATTGTAGGAGGGTTGTAGACACTTTTAAACAAGAAAAATTATTCCATAATTTTTCCTAACTAATCCTAGTTTTTTTCTTCGGGTCTCAAGTGGGTTGTTTTAGACACTTGGTATCAGAGCCATGGGTTCAAATCTTGGACCCTTGGGCACACTAGAAAACTTGAGACATGAACTATAAACCTAACACACTTTTAATCTAGAAAACAACCTTGTTTGAAAATTGAAAAAAGAAATACGTATGAAGAAATATTACATTACTCGAATAATCAGAATTAAAATAATAATAAAATAATAAGTTGTTTAAATTGTTGTGCTTGCTTAGTGGCATTTGTCTAAACCCAGGTAACCAAGAATGTCAAATTAAATTGATTTTTGTGAACTTCTAGTGTAGTGGAAACTTGGCTCCCCTTTGAAAATGTGTTGTTTTACAAGTCCTAAATCTTGATTTAATTGTATGATGCATTAAGCCCTTTTAAGACCCTTCCTTATTGGAGTGGTTAGAATGATAAATTATATGGTGTGATTCTTGTGGTTGGACAATAGTGATTGTGATCTAGGTTCGAAGAGTTAATTAGAATCTATTTAGAGCTTCCTTCCTTCAAAGTGGTTAGGAAAGATGGTCCGATGTTAGTTTTTCACTTTGTTACCCGATGGGAGAGTGGACATTAAGTCTTGGTGTCGTTTATGACCCAATCCTATGAATGTTTTCTTGGAACTTACCTCGAGGTAGAGTACCCCTATTGGTGGCCATGAAGGGTCGGAGTGAATGTGGTGTTAACTTTTTTGCTTTACATTCATAATCTTGTGTTATTTTATCAAGGACCAGCATCTTATTTTATGATTGATTTGAGAAGCTCTAAGGCTCTTTTAGTTATTTATATTTTGTGAGAATTTTCAGACTTTGCAATGTGGCTACTTAGCCACTTTCCTTGATCATTAATATTTCTTGGATTTTACTTTGACTGGTGACTCAGAGCTCGTTATTTGTTGGCTACTTAGCTAAATGTTACATGATTCTCACTTGCATGTTGTTGAGTTGGTTCTACGTTGTTGCCTTGTGACATTTTTTCATATGGGGGTACACCCTAGGTGTCTTGAATGTCCTCTTAGGTGCTTAAAGTTATGCCTTGGTTTTAGATGCACAGAACCTTGAGTGTGTCTAGGATCTTAGAGTGAATTTTTTGTTGCTCGAACTTGCTAGATAGAGAGTTCATTTTGTTGTGTGTTCTAGTTGGAAGTCTATTAATGGTGGTGGCGATTCTCTTACAATCCGGTAAGAGCTTGAACCTCATCAAAGTAGAGGTGTTTAATTGTGGGCTGATGAATTATGTTAGGATCGATTGCTTTTGGTGGTCTGTGGATATTAGTGGAAAGATGGTTGTTTGGTAGGACCTTTCATCAATGGCATGCTAAGTTTTATCATGATTTCCGTGTTTCATTATAAAAAGTATTGACTTGTGGATTGTATGCATCTTGGTAATTATGATTAGATTTAAGCCCATTCGGGAAGTGTGTTTAATTAAGTGTGTTTGTTTTGCTCACGTTGACCTATCAATCTTGGGGTTACGTGGAGACACTTATGGATGCTTTGAGTCTTTTGGACCATGCCACTAGTGATGTTAGTATAATTAGACCTTGATAATTTAATCTCGGTGGTATTTTATAATGTGATTCTTCTTGCAAACTATAACTCTTGGTCGTAAAGCCATGTTGAATAGATAGTTAATTGTCTTGCTTTACATTTGATGCTTTCTAGTAAGTATGTGGTTTTCTTATAATTTAAATCTTTCCTTGTCATTTCGATTTCTTGGTTGGTGGTATCCTGTGGTAATATGGGTGTAGATTTGAAAACTTTCCTTGTCTTATCATGTGAGTAAAATGTTTTCACCAAAACAACAAACATTGTTAAAGTAATTATGTTCCCTTAATGGGATTTCCTTGTAACCTCTTTTGAGACTTGTAGAACCCACTAGGAATGTTTTATGATACTTGTGATTAGTGGAAAAATCTCGAAATATTGTTGTGATCCATGTTGGTTGATTGTTTCCTAGTTCTTACAAAATTAATAATGTGTTTTCTATGTTGAATGTCCCTTGTTTCCTTAGAATTAAAAATGTGATGTGTTGATTTACCTCTCTCTCCCATAAAAGTAATAGTGTGATATGTTTACCCTTCCTTCTCATTAAATTTTAATTGACAAGTTGACTCACCCAAACATCATAAAACTATAATTGAGGAGATTTGGCCTTGAAGCTTAACAAATAAAATGGAACATAGAAAGAGAAAATGGTCCTTGCTTTAACCTTGGTAGATTAATAGAAGAAATAAAAACATGTAGAAAAAAAGTTTTGTCCATATACCTCCCCTAGGAGTAAAATAAATACTTTATAGAATGACGAGATATCATGCCCCTTAGTGGTCCTTATAACACAAACTTGTGATGTCATAATAGGAGGAAGTTTAATTAAGAAAACTCGTAAAGGAATGTGCTTAGAAAACAAAACTACAACTTTTGACTTGATTAGTTGAGTTATAAAATAAGTAAGATTTATGTGTATTGAATGCAATGTATAGTTGAACCTGTAGTTTGTCACCTACTCGGAATTGTGAAACACCTGGTGGATAGTAATGTGTTCTAGTTGCTTAGTACTTTCTTATTCATAGATGTATGTGCCTTTCTTTGTGAGAGTTTTGGGTCATCATACCCTTATCGTCCCGTAGCTCGATGAGTGTGAGTTGTGGTCTTTTTGGATTGAGACTTACCTCTTGTTTAAGGAGAAACCTCCTTACGTGTTGTCTTGTCCTTGATAACCTAGATCATTGTGATTTTAAGGCAACATATGTTAAGGATATAAAATAACTTTGGGAAGTCTTATTTTCTTCATATTTTCTTGTGTCACCTTGTTATTGTTTGCCCCTTGCCATTAGGATGGAAAGTGTAAGATGATGTTATTCACTTTTTTCACGATGCACCTTGAATTGTAGTTGGACCCCCTTGTTACTTGTTTTTCTCCCTAGCTATCTTGAGTGATCCTTGGTGTTTCTTGTGCCCTCTTTATGGTTATTCCGAGCTTGAGTAGGAAATAAGATAAATAAATCCCATTGTGTTATTGAGAATGGTACTTCTTGTATTGATATGTTAGTTGCTAGGGGAGATATATATATTTTTATTTTGCTAAATGGTTGACGTCTCTAGATTTGGTTGGTGTGGTGTGTTTGGTTCTTAAAACAAAAGTGTAAAAATTAGACTATAGGAAAACTTGTGGTCATGAATTTTCTTAGTATTACCATGAAAATTTGATTGTACCCTCTCAAGTTATATAAGTTATTTCCATAAATAGTTTCCTCGATTGTAAATGTTTTTTTGTTTTAGGTGTCCTTCCTTGTTGATTAACCTCATCTTGTGTGATCTCAAATTGTGGGACCTTGAGTAGACATGTCCCTCGTACAAAATTTTGGCCATGGTTGATTCTGCTAGCCTTTTCTAAACAACGAACTATGAAAACATAACTTAACCTTAGTGGAAACCTTAACTTTTGTTATTGCAGTATGTTGTGTTCCATGGAAACTATGTGGTCTTTCTCAAACTCATGGAATTCTCCTTATTATTCCTATACTTGGTGGTTACTCTTAATACTTTTTTAACTCTTCATGTTATATTGTTATGTGTCGTATCTTGGTTGATAGCATAAAGTTACTCTCTAGATTTAAATGTTCGTAGCCTTACATGAAGAAAGTTTAGAACTCATCTCTTACAATCTCCTTCTTCTTGCTAAATTGCATTGGACCAAACTTGGGTTCTGTGGACCCACACTTGTTTGAAGCAAACAATCCCATAATGGAGTGATCCTTTTTTGTTGCATTTGGTCATATCTCTCTTTCCAAAGGTGACTTCCAGAGGAAGTCGAGTCTAAGGGGAGGGGGATGTAGTGCCCACTTCCCTTAGAAACTTTTGATATTGATCCCGATATCACGACATTATTATGGAAATTATTATAGTTTTTATTTAGTATGGTGTTAGATGTCAAATCATGGATTGATTCTTAGGTGATAGGCATGGTTGAGTCTTAGTGATAGACATGGTTGAGTCTTAGGTGATAAGCATGGTTGATTTGTTAAAAATTAGGTGTCATGGTCAGTCATGTATATAATAATCAATCAATAATGAGGAAGGTGAATGGTAAGAGGTGGTAAAAGAGCCGCGTAGTTGATAAGGACCCTAGTGAGTCTACCATACCCAAGATGGGCTTATGAATGTAAGACCCTAAAGGCATTGCATAATGGACTATTCTAAGGGTGAAGAAACTCACATGATAACGAAATGTCAAAGTCATGGAAAGTCCCTTGAGCAGAGAGAAAAATTAGGGTGAAAAGGCAACAAGATGAAATTAGGTGGTTTAGCATAACTTAGTGTGTGAAAACATGTGTACCTAGAAAGAAAGCCATGATAAAAAATGGGCAAGTCCATGATGAAAAATTTATCATTTTCTTCGTTTGTTTTTGTTTTTGATAGACTGATCGATGTAGGAAGTCTATATGGGATGATTATATTATCTCCTTGAGGTATTCACAAATCTGATCAATGTGTGAAGCTTCTAAATATTTTATTGTCGTTTGCGAATGACTTTATATAGTTGTCCTTCAAGGAGAGCAGTCTATTTATAACAACGAGACAGAGAGAAGAGATGTCCCTTTTGAGGGAGTAATCTTTTTTTGTAGAAGTTTGAGTCAAGGAGTTGAATCCCATTTTTTTGGATGTTTAAGTCATGGAAAAGACTATAGAGGAAGATTAGGTTCTTGTTTAGAAGACAAAACTATAAAGCACACAGAGAGCTAACTATGAAAGAGGTGGTTTCAAGTGATAAACTACCATGGGATTCCATCTTTAAAAATATGAAAAGTATCCATGAGAATCATGCCATGAGTAGAGCCTTGGTACTCATATTGAAGATAAGGCTGAAGGTGACGGGTAATCACATGATTCTTGTTTAGTCATTGATCCTCCAAATAGGTAATATGGAAGGTGAACAACGCTCAAGGGATGAGCGGTCAATTGATAGAAGGTGATATAAGACTTGATGTCAACAATAAAATGGTCTAAGATGCAAGGCATTGAGGGGCTTAGGTTTGGGTTTACCTTCAAGTGAAGATAAATGATAAACACATAATCCATATGCATGAGTAACGATATATGGTCTAAGCCAATTAGGAGAAAAATTACCCCATTTAATTTTCTCTTCTTTGGTTACACGTTGATTTTCCTTCGAGATGAGGTCATCAACTCTGGAAGGTTAATTTGTGGACACATTTTTCGTAGGCCCGCTTGATGCGTTTATGGTAAATTTGGAGATGGTCAAGAGCATTGAGACGAGGTTCATCCAATAACTCATGTTTTGCTAAATGGTCCTAAAGCGAAAGTCATTGTCGTTGAGCATGTCTTGTAGTGAGATACAGAGAGATGGAATCTAGAATTCAAGAGGAAAGACATCCTCAGATCACACGTAGATTAGAGAAAAGGTGTTGCAATAGTCAAAGTGTGAATACTAGTGCGATAAGCCCACAAGGAGAAAGGAATGTGCATATGCCAATCCTTCCAAAATATCATCAAATTATTTCATAAGAATTTTGTTTAAGGTTTTATTGGTTGATTTTGATTGGCCATTGGTTTGTAGGTAATAAGGTGACAAGAAACCGAGTTGGATGCCAAAAGTGTAGAAAATTTTTCATAGGGTTTTGTTTTTGAATTGCTTTCCATTATCAGTGATGAGGCGATGAGGAACACCAAAGCGACAAATGATGTGGTGGTTGATGAATTCACATATTTTCTCGATTTCATAGAAATGAGGGGATGGAATCTACCCATTTAGTGTAATATTTAGTAGTGGTTATAATCCATTAATGGTATTGTGAAGAATGGGGATTGATCTCTCCGACAAGATCTAAGCCCCATTAAGAGAAATGCCAAAGGTCTCGTGCAACCTATAAGGCATGAATAGGTGTGTAATGAATATTAGCATGTTGCTTTGACATTTCACACAACATTTAACATAGTCACAACAATTGTGGTTTATGGATGGTCAATAATAGCCAAAGAGAAGATTGTGTTTAGTGACAACTAAACCATTGAAGTGACCTCCCCAAATTATGTCGTGAAATTCCTTGATGGTGTAGGGAATTTCAGAACTTGTTAGGCATCGTAAGAGAATACCGTGAAAGTTGATCTTATAAAGCGAGACCACCCATGATGACATAGTAGAGAGACACTTTTAAGAAATGCACATTGTCTAAATACGAGTGAGATCGGGAGGTAGAATGGAAAGGGAAAGATAGTTTGCAAACTACTTATACCGACAGAGTAGACCTCATGAGGTAAATAAGATGGTGCTTGTAACCTTTTTATTATGAGAAATATTTTAGAGTCGAGTGAAGAAAGTATCTAAGCGAAATAGGAAAGAGATGGTATTTGTAAATTTATTGGTAGAACATGGGGTGGTTTGAATTTTGTAACTGGCCAAAGGTAGTCAAAAGCATGTCGACATGATGCTTGTACTTTTGCAAAGATTTCATTACGACAATTTGGTATATACCATTTACTTGGTTTACAACCAGCCGGGAATCACCAAAGACATTGATTGACTTAACATCTAACACATAAGAAGCCCTCGGATACCCAACACAAGTGATTTGTATTCGATGATATTATTTGTACATTAAAAATCTAGTTTGAAAGATTAAGGCATGGGTTCATTTTGCCAAGAGGAATGAGGATAACACTTGCACCACCCCCACGTTGACATTTGGAACCATCAAAGAAGAGGGTCATTTGTTAAGTGGTATCATCTAAATAGAGGGTATCAATGGATTCATTTGGGAAGTCAAAGTTAGAGGGTCGATTCCTAAAAGAGGTGTGTCTACTAGTTGGTCACCGATGGTTTGGCCTTTGATAGAATTTTGATGGATGAATTCAAGGTCAAGGTTAGCAAGAAGCATGAGCCAATGTGCATCACGTTGATTCTGGTATGGTTTGGAGTACATGTAATGTAAGGGTCGATATTGGTGACGATAAAGGTTTTGTGGTTGAGCAAGTAATGACGAAGCTTGGTGGTGATAAAAAGTAAGGCTAAGAAAAGTTTTTGGTGTGGGTGTATCAAGTTTAATAGTTTAAAAGGGTATGGCTTATGTAATAAACCACTTTCTCTCTATGTTGCTCATCGAGATGAATGATCATAGCACCTAAAAATGGTCAGTGTTGAAATATATAGGTAAAAGGTTTGGTCATCCTTAAGAGGAATGAGAACCGGTGGTTGAAGAAGGTATTTTTTTTAAGGCATTAAAGGATTTATGGCATTCATCATCTAATTTGAATTATACGTCCTTCTTGAGGAGATGATGAAATAGTTAACAATGTTCGGAAAGCTACGAGATAAAATGACAAATAGATTGCAACTTACCTTGTAAGCTTTGAAGTTGATAGAGATTAGTAGGTAGAGGTATTTCTAGAATAGCCTTTACTTTAGAAGGATTGAATTCTATGCCACGCAAAGAAATGATGAAACCAAGGAGTTTTCTGAAAGTATCGTAAATATGCAATTCTTAGGTTGAAGGTGAACATAATACTTGATGAGGCAATCAAAGATGACCTTAAGGACTGTCAGGTGTTCTACTCAATGTTTGGATTTGGTAAGAAGGTCATCTATGTAATCTTCCAATATGCGATGCATGATGTCATGGAAGATATAAGTCATGGCTCGTTGATATGTAGCACCAACATTTTTAAGGCCAAAAGGCATGACTCGATCACGAAGGTCCCCCAAGGAGTGATGAAGGAATTTTTTTGTTGATCTTCTGGAGCAATTAGTATTTGATTATAACTGAGAAACCGTCCATGAGTGATAGCATCTCATGGCTGGTGGTGAGATCAACTAGTTGGTCAATACTTGGTAGAGGAAAGTCATCTTTGGGGCAAGCAAGGTTGAGGTCATGGAAATTTGTGCAAATGTGGAGTCCCCCTGTCACTTTTGTGATGGGAATGATGTTAGAAATCCATTGGGGATAGTTAATGGGTAAGATGAAGGAAACTAAGAGAAGGTGGTGAAGTTCTTCTTTGACCAAAAAAATAATGCAAGGATGCATTGTCCGCAATTTTGTTTTATGGGTTTGACATCGGGAATGGTTACGATATTGTGGACCACAATGGTTGAGTAAATACTGGGCATATCAATATAAGACTAAGAAAAACATTGCTATGGTCCCAGAGGAAAGAGTAAAAGCTTCTTGTTTAACAACATTTAAAGATTGACCTATCTTGAGAATGTGTGGGTCATCCTAAGTGTTAATGTTGATTTCTATAGTCAATTCATTCAACATGGTTTGCATCTTAGAAGGTAACACTTGGTGAATATAAGAATCTTCAGCACCAAGGTAGGTGAGGATAGACTCATCGTCCTAACATTGAATGACATTAATACAAGGTGTAACATCATCAATCATATCGGGATATAGGATGGGAAGAGAAGAGGAGCCTCACCATAGTGTTGATAGGTCGAGGTCCTAGGGAAATTGTGTTTACGAAAAAAAAAAGTTAGGAGGAATAGATTTGGGATCTATGGACTCGTGGTGAAGATGGTGATGTTTGTGAATGGGGTGGAGAAGGTTTGTCTTCCTTAATTAGGTTGATGTGGGCCTTCTTGGAAGGTGATGTGGAAAAGCCGTGTTTATGGGTGGTACATGAAATTATATTATGGCGGTCTTGTTCATATAAACCGAAGCCAAAGCCTTTCCATGTGTAACAGTGAAGGAAATTTTAGGTGAAGCAGGGATTAGTAAGGGATCGGAGGTCGGATGAAAATGGTCATGTTTGGGATTGAGGTTTGGGTGAATAAGTGGTAGCATCAAGACACCCATATGCTAGATTAGTGTGAAGGTGGGGAGGACCATAAGAAAATACCCCACCTACATAGTAGTCATGACTAGGGTGTTGGCATAGGTTCCCATACTCTTGTGGAGTGAGGAATGTGTCGATATTGTATAAGTGGTACTCCCCTAGAGTGATGCGTTGAAAAACACCTTCTAAGGGATTAGTAGTCGATATGTGGGTGGCGGGGATAGATAACTCACTAGATGATTAGGAAGGAGGGGTAGCAGTTGGTTGGGAATCAGAGGGCTCAGCTGCAGAGGCTGAGGTGGTAGTAGGAACAAAAGAGTTAGATGTGGGAGAGGTGGCAAAAACATTGGTGGATGGGATCATGGGTGAAGGAGAAGTGGGGGTAGTGGCAAATGCCTTGACCGGTACAAGTACATCATTGGGCCGAGTATAACATGTTACAAGTTTTGAATGGTGATGGGTCGGTAGGGATGGTATAGTTATGTCCTTCATGTTCAAATTTTACACAATAGTGTAAAGTTGAAGGGACACAACCCATAATGTGAATCCAAGGTCTGTTGAGCAATAGGTTATATTGGAACTCCCCCTCTAAGACATAGAATAGTTCTAGGATAGTGTGAGGGCCTATGCAAACATGAAGGATAATGGTGCCAAGGGTGGAGGTAACAATGTTGTTGAAGGAGTGTAGCATAATGGGGTTATTATGCATATAATTAGAAGGGATACACATTTGATTGTATGCGTGAGAGGATATGATGTTAATGTTAGCACCACCATTGATCATGACGCGTCGTACGCATATGTTATTGATATAGATGGAAATGGATAGGGTAGGATCAGGGTCATCTGACTGGAGAGGTAAAATCTCCTCATCGAGAGAAGTTGAGGACGGAAACTTGAGGAGTGGGCATGGGGGTAGAAGAAGGAGATGATTTGGTTAGAAAGGCCATGTGGTGAGGGGTAATAATGGAGGCCACTGGTGTGGGGTCATTGGGTAAAAATTCAATGGATTGTAAAACCTTGATAAGGGCTTGTCTATGGGATTCAAAAGTTTAGACGAGATCATACAAAGACATATTTAGAGGAGACTGATGTAATTTTTTTATCATTATACGATGGGTGACCCTATCAGAGATAGGGTATGTAGGTCTGTGGATGGTGATTTTGGGTGCAGGTGTAGATGGTATATTGGGCATAGGGTTGGTTGATGGGCTAGTTTCTTTTTCTTTTCCTTTTTCTTTTTGAGTGCGGGTAACAACGTGAACCATGTTAATCTGAGGGGAGGTGGATGGAGAGGGTGTGTCATGAAAGGTATAATGACATGAGGGAAAAAAATCTTAGTGGTGGATACGAGCCTTATGAAATGAGTAGGGCGCACTTTGACATTTTGGTGGTGATTTGGCCAACTCTCTAATACGGACCATGTTGATATCAAATTTTGGAGGTGGGAAAAATGATTGTGGGGGTGGAGATATTGATAGATGAATGGGTAAATGACGATGATGTGTGGTGACAGTGAAGGTGGAACATGGTCCTCATCAAGAAGGTCATCATCGTCAAAGTTTTTTTCAGGAGGAAAAGTTGGAGAATAACGGTCTTTAGAGCCTTACAATTTTCTACATCATGTCCTAGCACACAATGATAGGAAAAAATCTTGGTTTCATCAAACCCTTTTGGTTTGGGTTTGAGAGGATCGTAAGGTCAAAGCAATAGTAATGTGATGACAAAAGTATCTAAGAGATTAGTTAAAATGTTGGCGTAGGACCCCGCTAATGGATCACAATGGGAAGTGAGTGTGGGTTTGGGTAGAGGTGTGGATGATCGTGAGGGAAGAGGATTTATAGGAGGGGAATGGGTTGGTCTACTGGTTTGATAAGTGGTATGGTCTTATGTTTTACTAGCATCTGCTTGGGTAAAGGTGGGGTAGAAGAGTTGGCGATGGAAGGTTTTGTTGGTTTGACTACCTTATTAGAGGGTAGTGGATTCTTATCTTTGGGTTGCACCTTCTTGGGTAAAGGTGACACAAGAGTATGGGATGTAGAAGGGAAAGTAAATAGTGGAAGAGGATGGGTTACCCATAGGGGAAACCAAGTTGTGGTGGAGGTGGTTGGTAGAGGTTGGGTAGATGGCATGGGTTGAAGTCGTATAGGCAAGGTTGGGGTTATAGTAACTGGTGGAGGTATAGGTGGTAAGAAGTGCACGGGTGAGGGTGAGGGTGTTTGGTTTTTGGGTGAATGAGGTGTAACAAAGGCTTGTGATGTAGCAATAGGTTGTTTATCTTTTGACTAGCCTTGGGTAGGATATTGTTTGATTAGGGTTGATGGATGGGGCCCTAGGATGGAAAAAAAGGGGAAGGTGAAAACTTGGTGTGGTAGGCGATACCAGGTACATGGCCTAGAAGGTTGGGTTTTCCTTTTAGGTGGGGGATAATGTTGGTGCGGGCTTGGGAAGATGTGGATAAGTCTAATTTGATAGGTGGGTGAGTAAGGATTGATGTTGGCATGACACCCAAAGTAGTGATGGGTCTAGATATAGGTGAGGAGATAGGTGTGGGTAGGTTTTGAGGTTTGGGAATGATTTTAGTTGTGGGTAGAGGTTTGGATGTAGGTAGGGATGATGAAGAAGAATCCATTTCAATAGGCATGGTCAATGTTGATTTGGTTGCCAAAAATACCTTTGGGTAGATCATGGAAGTATCCTCAGGAAACATTTGCATTTGGGTCGAAATGGGGAGTTGAAGACGTCCCCAGATCATGGAATGATCAAAGTAATCCAAGCGATTGGCCAACTGTGAAAATGGGACTATTGAAGAAGAATATGGAGTTGGATTGGTGGAAATACCTATGAAATATTTCGTGAGAAAAGGAATTTTTTTAGCCTCGGACTGCAGTAGGTAACAAAGCGAGATCAGTCAATGGGGTCTTGGGATGTTGGGGAGAACTAACCCCAACAGGTAGTGGTATGTCTGAAGAATATCCCATGGGTAGGAGAGATAATAGGTGGGGTGAGGTAGACTTCTCCCTTGGTGGAGGAGAAGATGATGATGATTCCCTATGGATGGGATAATTAAAAGTGTTGAATGTTCGTAGATGGTGGAATGACATTAGTAGAAAGTGTGGGTTCCTCTGTGAGAGCGGGGGGGATTGAGGGGACTCCTCTGTGGGTGAAGGAGTAGAAGGGGTATGCTCTTCCTCGTGAGTAGAGGATTATGCCAAAATTTCCTCAATAGATGAAGTAGGTAGGTTTTGAGGAATGGTTGATGCGATATCAAAAACCACGTGGACTTCACGGAAATTGCTATCACTGGATGAAGGTTCACTATTTTGATTAGATGATGGTTTATGATTAGGGAACGACTTTTTAAAGATGTGAAAAAATTAATTTCCCGCACGTTTGGGTTGTCTACAATAAGGTCTTCATTATCTATCATCTCTTGGACAATGTTCTTAAAAGGTATGCAAATACCGATCCGTCACTATGGCCTTAAACACGATGGTAATTATAGTAGTCGTGTTCTTTATACCATGCAGGCATAGGATGGGCATGATTGAAACTTGTATGAGGTTTTATGGGAGGAAGTGTAATGGCTCCAGATTTTAGAATCTTTTCAAGGTTGAAGATTAGGGCTCTCCAATCAAAGTGTACTTGTACTTCTCCCACCAGAGCTGAAAGGCCTAGACAGGAGAAAGATTGGAAGAAGGTTGGGCTTGATTAGAAGGATGAGGTGGAACCTCATTGAGGACTACCGCATTGGAAGATCCTTTGGGATTTGAATAGTTACTTTGGGGTTTTGAAGATGAAGAATATTCATTATGATTTGAATAGGAATTCTCATTTTGTAATTGGATTTTATTTTCTTCAATGGCACAAATTTCTAGATTTTGTGCCATGGTGAATGATTTGTCGAAGGTTCGAAGGTTTGTACCTCTGATTTGGTGAGTTGTGTCTAGCACAAGCCCTAATGAACAACTCAATAAGTTTAGTCCGAGGTAGCTGGAAAGTTAATTGGTTGATAAGACTTCACCAAATAGGAATTGAAATTTGTGATATATTTTTCTTCATACCATTGGGTTGAATATAGATTGATCATGGTGACTTTCTTCATAACATTGATTGAAAAATGGTCGAAGAAATCTTGGGCTACTTGGTTAAAGGAATAAATGGAATGTCGAGGTAGTCCACTATACCAATCCAATGCTGGTCATGTCAAGGACATTGGGAAAGTTTGTAGGAGAAAAGCGTCATCGTGGGTGATTAGGTAGCACCCATGTTTGAATTACCTCAAGTGTTGTTGTGGGTCTTCTTTACTATTGAAGCAATTTAATTTAGGAATTTCCCAATGCACGGGGTAGGGATGAATGAGAATATATGGATGGATAGGCTTGTTACATATTTCATCATAAGTTAAATAATTACGAGAGCTAGAAACATATGCTTCTAAGGTCTGCATATTTTCCATCATCATTTTAATGAGGTCGTTGGTAGGTTATGATGAATGGGTGCCCCCTGCAGAAAAAGGGGGTTGATGTTGAATGTATGAGGTGGGTGGTATGCTAGTGTATGGTGGTGTTGAGTATGAGAACTATGTAGGAGGAATAGATGTAGGTGGTACATAGCCTAATAAGCAATAGATGAGGTCGAGGGTTGTTGGTAGTATGTGTAAGTGGGTGGGGTAGTCAGTAACAACTCTAGTGGTGATTAGGGGTAAGGATCATGGGATATAAATGATGAGGTTATAGAAAGGGGTGTAAGCTGCCGATACCAGAGGTGGTTATGATGCAATAGGTATATGTGAGGCAATGGGTGTAGATGGGGCTATACTTAAAGTGACTTTCGGAGGGACAATTGATGTCATGGGTGCGATAGATGATGTAGACGCTGCAGTTATAGCGATTGTGGGATCTAGCTGAGACACCATAGGTGGTAAAGTGGATGACTGGTAGCGTCCAAGCTAGTGCGAGAGCAGGAGGGATAGATACATGCATGCCGTATATTAACTATCCTAAGGAATCCTGGGTGGAAGAATGAGCAAGGTAGTACTAGAGGGTAGCGGGATTCTGGTCGAGGAGTCTCGTGAACTCCTTGCTTCCCGTAGTGATGGGGAAATGCTTGAGTCGGATCCATAGGTGACAGGATGGATGGTGGTGATGGACTAGGTGGGCGTGCTGAAGTTGATGTGAAATACGAGGGTGTTAGTTTGGTGTGAGTTAACACCATGTGAATAAATGTTGACTGGTAAGACCGTATTCTATAAATGACATAGAAAATAACAGGATGGAAAATAATTGATTATGAGAGGTGAATTGATAGATGTTTTTCTTAAAAATCAAAATAGATATACCAATGCCGCTTAGGCCGGTGATGACACTCAAAGTAACGATGCCATTCATATTGTGGGAAAGTGATAGTTTGAGCAAGTGAGGGAGAAACTAGGGAAAGTCAACTGGGAAGCTATATTTAGTCAATAATAGCAGAATGCAAAGGATATGGTGACATCCAAAGGTTTGAAATAGGGAAGAAGATTATATTAGTGCTCTTTGGGTAAAATTACCATAAGCACAAGGAACCAACACCGTCGGGTAAACCGTTGATGGTCGATGTAAACCGATACCGCCATCGTGAAATCAGTAGAATGATGAACATTTTGCTTTTTGTGGATTAAGGTTGAATGAGCTACTAACCTTGAAGTATGAGTACGGTAAAATGAGTCCTAACACACTCAGAAACAACTAGAATACACCAACTATGATTATGGAGTGTGAAAGGAAAGAAAATGGAGAATATGACCTCACACCTCAAAACACAAGTCAAGAACAAAGCTAAGAAAAACACGTAATCATATAAGTGAATTTATTGTTTTTAGCATATGTTATTTAAAGACTACATCGTAAATTTAGAACAAATTTTTTGGTTGGGAAGGCTTCCTAAGAAGAAGGAAATTCCAAAGGTGAGGTTTTAGGTTATGTTTTGGCGAGGGCGGGCCATTCTCTAAGGTGATGAATGGATAGAGAGAACCATTTGGTGCCCACTATCAATCCTCCGATCGTGTGATTGTTGAAAGATTCTTCTCGAGTGGGGTGTTGTTTAAAATGATGTATATATTCCAATTTTTACACTTTGGAAAAGAGAGAGAAGAAATAATGTTCTTTCTATGATTCGGTTGTGTCAACCATCACTGGTCATGACTTCCAGCGTATAGGCTGCCCTGAATTTTAATGTGAGATATAATGCAATAAATTAGAATATCATGTAAGTGTTTTAAACCCAAATCAAAATGTGATATTCAATGTAGCAAGTAATGAACAGGAAGAGGGATACTCTTTCACCAATGCAATACTAATGAAAGAAATAAGTATTATTTTTAAAGCATCGAAACATGATTGTTTTTAGACAATAGAAAGAGGGGAAGATTACAAAGAAGAAAATTAATGTGGAAACTTTTCAAAAGGGAAAAAAACATAAAAATTTCACCTAGGAATGAACAAAATGCAAAAGAACCCCAAATGGGCATTCCAAAATGTTTCACCATTTTCTTTATGGATTTGGAGAAACAGATAAGGGTATGGGCCAAGGAGGAATACCTGTTGTGATGGTCGGTTTAAAGGTGATTGCGCGTGTTATGACTTCTTGATCCAATGTTGATTGTGAGAGCTTCCTATTGTTGCAGACTCACAGCACCCCTGGATGCAGATCAAGCTTCTAGGTTGATCACTCTAGCATCCAGTGTGATTGCACAACATGGAAACCTCTCTCCAAGTGTGGGAACTTGTGAAACTGAGAGAGGAATCTCCAGATTAGAGGCTGGTTCCTCAAACTCCTCTGATTTAGATCTATATTTTGTAAAACTACAGAGGTTTGAAACCTAATCCTACTCTAAAATCCAAGGAGACAGAGATAGAAAGTGCAAAAATGAAACTAAACTAATAGGTGATACACCAAAGGAGGAGTGGTGAACACTTCTTCTTCTACAGATAGACACAGATCATAAAATGCAACATAAAACATCATGCACAAGCTGATAAGATGTAATCAGAGGTCTGAAATGAAACAAGAACACAAACAGAGAGGACTCAAAACGATCACAGAGCTCGTATTGTCATTTCCACATCAAAATCCTTGTACATTACAACATCAAAAGGTAGAAAACTGTTACAATTTTAGAAGAGGTCTGATACTTACAAAATCACTTGTTCCAGAAAGAAGAAGCTTGCTATCCAAAGAAATGTTCCCCCTTTAGAAATGAGCCAAATCTGGCTTTTACATTGCATGGGTCGAGCCTGGGACAGAAAATGTACAAAACATGAGAGCCCATCCCTCCTTGATCAGAGATGCATTAAAATGGAATGGGGACCTTACAAACCCATACCCTATCATTTTGACCGGATTTTAGGAGAATGCGACCCATTCTGCATTAAATCTGGTCGCTGGAATGTCACTTCTGGCCATGAACATGTGTCAGATCCGTTTCTCAATTTTCTCTCTCTAGAATGCACCAAAACTCAAGATTAACCCTAGAATCATGTAGAGAATTTCATGAGCTTTTCGTTGATATAAAGAATGTGCAAATCCGAGCTCTGGATCGAAAGATATGTCGATCTGAAGATCTAGGGCACAAAACAGTGAAAACGGATTTTTAAATTTCTTCCCGCGCTCTGCCACCTGGATGACACGTGGCATGCATTGATTGGTCGTGTGATTCTCTCTCCTTCTCTGCTTCATTGGACACGTGTCCTCTTTTTATTGGCTCGGATTTTCCTTCAAAAATCACCCTTTGACCTTTGGACCTTTCTCCTTGTGACACGTGTCATGATCTGGTTGGTCCGCGGGTCTGCCGGCTCTTTCGCGTCCACCGCGTCTTTTTGTCCTCCGATGTCCTGTGCTTCACGCTTGGGACAAATCCTCCAATCCCCAAAATAGGCTTCTCATCCCTTTTCTTCCGGTGACACGTGGCATGATCTGATTGGCTTTCGGCTCCTTCGCTATCCGCGCCCCCGCACGCCCCTTTGTCCCACTTGTCCTTGGCTGAAGTTTCTGCTTCGCCGAACCGCCGGCGCCAAGGCCTTCTTCACGTACATTTGTCCCAAATGTCCCAAAGGCTGCTTTGGGACAAATTCTTCCAAAATGCCCGAAATGGCTTCCTTTGCTCTCGGCTGCTTCGCCTTTTCACGTCCTTCACGCCTCGCGCCCGTATGTCCCAACTGCTTAGTACGAAAGTTCTCCATTTTGGCCGATCCGGTGGTTCGCATCCTCAAGGCCCAAATGTCCCGAGCGCTAGTCGATTTTCTTCTTCTTCGGCTGAACTGGGATTTACGCTGGCCCTCTCGCTCGATGGCCCGATTGTCCCTTTGTCCTGCTGGTTTCCTTTTCGGCCGAGCCACCGGTTCGCGCCTTCGCGTACATTTGCTCCACTTGTCCCCAAAGCTTTTTTCGCAGCCACCCGGAGGCATTTCGCCGAACCGCGCCTTGGTGTCCCGAATGTCCCAACTTCTAGACAAGGACTTGGCTGATTTTCACAAATTTTCCCGACCCAAGCTTATTTTCTGCAACTTTTTCACATTTTCTCGTAGCTTGCTCTTTTCAACCTCGGACAGAGAGTTATAAAATTTCGAGGGGACCCTAAAACATGATTTTTCCCCGAATCCATCCATTTGCCCGAGACTTGAGAATTTCGATGCATGTTATCAAATTAACCTCGGGGTGAATTTGGATAACAATTGGCGACTCAATGGGGTCATCTCCTCGCTAGATGAAAAGATACCAAGAGCTTTAAGCAGACCCATTGGGCATGGAGTCATCAAATATTCTCGTTTAGAACCCTAACCGACTCGAATGTGCAAGGAGGAAGATGGAATGTCTCCCGATGAAAGCAAGGACTCGCAAACATCTCTATGGACAAAGCAAGCTATGCCAAAGCACTTAGGGAAAATAAAACTAACCTACAACAAAACAATGTGCACAAGCACTTGGAGGAAAGAAAATATAATCTAATATTTACAGAGGTAGTGAACTTCCCTCTAGAAGCAATGCTTGAGATAGATTCCATTGACTGGAATCTATAGTTCTTCACCCTCCAATGAGGCCAATTGGAAAGCATTGTTGTTCTTGCACTTTGTGACCACGTATGGGCCACTCCAAATGGCATCAAATTTTGAATGCCTTCCCGGTTTTGCTCTGTCCACATCCCATTTCAACACTAGATCTCCAACTTGAAAAGATCTATCTTTGGCCTTCCTATCAAAGGTCTTCTTGATCAAAGCTTGATCCTTTTCCATTGCTTGGGATGCCTGATTTCTGATCTCTTGCAGCTCCATCAACTCTACATACCTCACCTCCATGGGCTCAAATTCAAGTAACTCCAGCTGCTTCATGAGTTCCAATGTTGGCAACTCAAGTGACATGGGCAAGATTGCCTCTCTTCCATAGACAAGCCTGAATGGAGAGTTACCTGTGGATCTTTTGGGAGTGATCCTATCAGCCCATAAGGCTGATTTCAGCTTGGTATGCCAAGACCTCTAATTCTCATCAAGAGTCCTCCTAATGATCCTCAACAAATTCTTGTTTGTAGACTCGGCCTGGCCATTACCCTGAGGGTAATAGTTCGATGAAGTGCTTAGGTAAATACCGTTCTTGACAGCCCACTCAGTCACCTAGATCCAATGAATGCCAATGCATTATCAGAGATTATTGTAGCAGGTACACCAAATCTAGTTGTTATCCCCTCATAAAAGTCTAAGATGCTAGACTCATTCGCCTCTTTGAGTGCTACTGCTTCTGTCCATTTGGTGAAGTAGTCTGTGGCTGTCAAAATCCATTTGTGCCCTTGGCTTGAATTGGGATTAATGACTCCAATGAAGTCCAAACCCCATTGCATGAATGGCTGGTCAACTGAGATTGGATGCAATGGAAGGGCAGCAAGTCTCTCTTTTCCTGTGAAGAATGCACAATTCTTACACCTCTTGATCCATGCATAGCAATCACTGAAGATTTTAGGCCAATAATAACCAGCCTTCATGATTTTTAGAGCTGTCACTCTTGGTGCAAAATGGCCACCACTGGTCCACCATGAAACTCTTCCAACACCATTTGAATCTAACTCGTGCTAATGCATCTCAGTAGCACTCCATTCACATCTTTCTTGAACAAAACTCCATCAACAATGGCATACGGAACAGCTTGCAACCTGAAGTGTCTCCTTTGGGTCTTGTTCATCTCTCGGAGGGCATAGGCCTGTGCCTAGGAAGTGCATAATATCTTGGGTCCAGCAAGGAGTGGGGGAAGCATTGTCTTCTTCTTGATTGCCACTTGGCTCATGGCTGTCCTGGACTATCAAAACAGCCTCTTCTTCGTTGCATACTTCCTTTTGCTTCCCCAAAACCAGCTACTCACACGCAATCCTTTCCTCTTACCACTTGGTGATCTTGATATCAATGTCATATTCCATGACACGGGTGATCCAACCTACCCTTTTCTCATTCAAATCCTTGTTGAGGAGGAAGTCCTTAACTCCAGCATGTGAGACCAGCAACTGGACCTTGTTGTTTGAGACTAAATGCTTGAATTTCTTCAAGCTTCTGATTACTGCAAGTACATGCTTTTCAATAAAAGAGTACCTCACCTCGCAGTCATCTAGGCTCTGGCTGAAAAAGGCAATCGGCTGCTCATCATTATCTTTGTTCTGTTGTACTAGAATGGCAGAGATAGTGTCATCACCTCCAAATGCATAGAGGATGAAATCCTTGAGAAGAAGTCTGGTTGATGAGAGTTGGTGCTTGAGAGATAGCTTCTTTGATTGCTTCAAAACTCTCCTTGCCTTCTGCTGTCCACTTAAAAGCCATGCTCTTCTTTAACATTTTGGTGATGGGCTTGACAAGGGCTGCAAAATCTGGGATAAACCTACGGACAAAATTGATCCTTCCCAAGAAGCTTTGAAGAGCCTTCTTGTGACTTGGCAATGGTAGTGCTCTTATGGCTTCAACTCTCTCTGGATCAATTGCCAGTCCCTTTTTCGAGACAATATGGCCTAGAAGTTTCCCCTCATGAGCCAGGAATATGCATTTTTTGGGATTCAAAGACACCCCAAACTTTCTACACCTCTGAAACACTTGCCTGAGGTGAAAGAGATGGTCTGCTGCATTCTTTGAGAAGACAGTGATATCATCTAGGTATACCAGCACTATATTGTTGATTAAGCCTTTGAATGCCATATCCATTGCCCTTTGGAAAGTGGCCCCAGCATTTGATAGCCCAAATGGCATCTTCTTGTAGGCATAGGTCCCCCATTTGGTGGTGAAAGCAGCCTTGAATTGGTCCTCTTCTTTCACCATCACCTCGATTATACCCCGAGTAGCCATCTAGGAGAGAGAATCTCTCTCGAACCGGATACTACTTGCAATATTTTTCCATCAAGGAAGCGGGTAATGATCTTTGAGAGATGCCCTATTGAGGTCTCGAAGTCCACACACAACCTGATTTCTCTCCTCTTCTTCTTGACCGAACCAAGTTAGCAACCCAACTTGAGTGCTTGATCGGGAATATAATGCTTACCTCTATTAGCTTATTTAGCTCTTTCTTCATTAGAGGCTCAATGTGAGGGTTAACAGTCTCTGCTTCTCGCCTGATGGGCTTAGCATCCGGATCCAATTCTATGGTATGTTTGCCAAATTTGGGTTGAATCCTCTCAAGTCTTCATAGCTCCAAGCAAAGACATCTAGAAATTCTTGACAAAGCCGAACAAATCTGATTTCTCTTGTGAGGTACTTACTTTACCAATTTGAAGTGTTTTGCCTTCTTCCACTAAAATAGGCTCAATCTTCACCCTTCACTTGAATGTTTGCTTTCTCCTTCCGGAACTGATCATTCGGGTTGAAGATTGACTCCAAGGTTATGAGGCCTTTGGTAAGCTTTGTTAGTTCTCACCGCACTACTTGATCACCATATTGCTGCTCCAGTCTTGTCTTGATTCCTAGCAGAGAACTCAGCTTTCTTCTCGTAGGAAATTGACAATTTGCTGATCATTCTCAAGACTCCAACTTTGTTGTTATCTCGGAATAGCTGGTCTCACAACCAATTTGATATGAGGCTGAGATTTCTCACTTTTGATACTCTCTAACAACATCAAACGCAGCCCCATTGTTGCCTATCCACAGCTTCATTCTTTTTCCTCGGGGATGGAATTGATGCTAAAAGCTTCAAAATCTTCAATAAGATCCCATACCCATTTTTAGCACTTAAGAGATCATTTTTGCAGCATTTTTCCTTTGACTTGGTTTACGATCAGCTCACTATCACCAAATACCTGTAAATTCCTCGATGCCTTTCTTCATTGCCCAATGAAGTCCATGAATTAAGGCTTCATATTCACCGTGTTGTTTGAACAAGAAAACTGAAACGAAAAGTCAATAATATTTGATGCCTTGAGGTGAAACAAGCATAGCTCCTCCTCCTGCACCTTGCCTACTCCTTGATCCATCGAAAAATAATTTCCATACCTCATTGTCATCCTTATGGTTTGGTTTGGTGATGCTAGGAATAGGTTGGTTCTCTTCATGTATGCAATAGACTCCTAGTTCAGATTCTTCTACTTCTTGGTAGGGATCAAAAGCATGTACCTTGCTTGCCCATTCATCAAGAGTCAAATCCGGAATGCTTCCAACTTTGGTGTCACTTCATCTCAGTGTTTGGATAATCTTCTTGATCAAATGTCAAAATGAACATTGGCATTGACTTGGCTTGGAGTATGAGGCTCAATATGAAAGTTTGCAATTGGTTCGATCTGATTGTGACCTTAGTACCATATCTTGTTCTGAACAACATGTGTGACCAATCAGCAGATAAGTAGCCTCCAATTTTGGCTATGAAATCCCTTGATAAACATAGGGCAAAGAGTGGTGGAAAATCTATCAACGTCTTGTAAAATGGTAACGTTGGGGCATGTATGCAAGGTACGATTCAAACCTTTAATTACTCCCACAGCTTTCTACTACTCCCCATCCAATTGCACTACCCTTTAGATATTACTTCATATTGGAGACCCAGCTGATCAGCTATTTTCTTGGGCATCACTGAGCTACTTGCCCTAGAATCAATCATGCAATTGTGTACTAGTTTATCCCCAATGATTAATGAAACATAGAAAGGAGGGGGCTTCAACATTTTACCTTGTTGTCTTCCATGATTTCCTTCAGGCTGGGCAGCATTTGTGAGTACCTTGTCTTGCATCTGAACCCGCTGATTTGAAATTGGCCAGTCCTTCATGGCAGCTTGCAGCAGATCTCTCTTGGCCTGGGATGGATAGGGATTCCCACATTGATATATTGACGTTAGTCTTCTTCATCTGTTCAATGATACTGAACGGGGATGAAGTATCCTTTTGTTGTCCCTTGGTTTGCACGTTCACCCCTTGTACATGGGCAGCAACAACTGGCATTTGAGTTGGCCTAGGGGCTGTTTCTGCTGCTCCTTGTGCATTTGAAACTAGACTTTACTTGCCAATCATTTGTGGAGCCATGTGGAAGGTCAGTGGATTGGGCTTGGGGCTAATGGCTCGTTCTTCACCCAAATTTCTCCTTTTTGACCTTGTGTTGGCTGCAACACCTTGAGAAACTACTTGATTCATGCCACGTAAATCTTTTGCTCTCGCAATTGACAATGAGTAGTTTCATTCGAGATGTTCCTTGCTGAGGTGCTTTCTCGATGATCTCCTTCGTGGCGCTCTTGACCTCCACCGATGGTTTGCACCATCACGCTTGATTTAATGCACCATTAAAGCACATTGATTGGTTATGTGGCTCACTACATGGAAAACACCAATCATATTCTTGGGCCATGTTATTCGGTTAGCACTAATGCCTTAGAGGCGATATATGGCATTTGGATTATAGGGCTGAATGGTCTATTAGCAAGAGGCCTTACTTGGCTTTGATTTTGATTTGCATATTTGGTGACCTATTTTGTTGGTATGGGGGCTAGCCTATTGCGCTTGAGGGGGTCGATATGGTCTAGCACTTTGAGCTTGGCTGTCTTTTTTGATAGTAACCAGCTCATTTCCCAAATTTTGCAACTATTTCATGACCTCTTGAGTTCATTTGAAGCACTAGAGGATGAAGTAGAAGTTTCACTTGAACTTTGATTTCTAGGGGTGGGAACAGAGCCAAAGTGGGTGCTTCACTAGTGCTTGGATTTTCTAAGTTTGGATACAAGGGCATGGGAGGCCTAGGAGCCAGTTTACCAGCTTGAATAAGATAGTTTTCGGCTCTAATGGCAATGCTATAAGTAAGCAGGTAAGGTCAGTGCCTCCCATAGATTGAATTAACATAGAAATATTAGAATTCAAAGCTTTAAGGTAATATAGAAAAGCACCTTCTCCTGTTGGCCTGACTGCCACTGGAATCCTATCCCAAGACCTTTGAAATCTGAAGTTGAAGTCACCACCGCTCGTTGGGGGCTCTCTTGATAGTTGTCACTGCTCCAAAAGAGACAAGTTGTCTCCCTTCTCTCCAAATTGCTCATGAAGTGCAATACACAAATTATTCCAGTTTGTGATAGAACCACTCTCCAAGGCTCCTAAACCATTGCAATGCTTTACCCTCAAGGAAGATGCCAAGAACTTGATACCACTTGCATTTCATTGATTTCATGGATTGCACAAAGGTTAGCAATATCTTTAACATGATCACCTGAGTAGTCCGATTTTCTCCAAGAAGTAGGGAATGTTCTTCAAGGCTGCAATAGGAACTGGATGTTGTGCATTGAGAGCAAGTGGGCTGCTGCCTGTGAAGTTGACGTAGGGGTTGTTCTGAGCCATTCTGATTGGTCTTAAAACCCTTGTTGACTGAATGAAAGGCCTACCAGTGGAGGAGTTGAGAGAGTTCTGCTTTGGTGGAGATGGAGACCTTTGAATCCTTCTTCCTCTTTGCCTTCTTCTTGAGATAACTGCAGGTATTCAAACAACACTTCTTCTTCTCCAACTCTTGACCTTGTGGTGATTCTTCTCATGAGTTTTCGTGCCCGAGCTTGGGACCAATTGATTCTTCCCTGAGTCACCAGATATGCAAATAATAGCTCTTTTAAGCAAGAAAATGCAGCAGATGCACATCAACCCTGCTGCAATAAAATGAGACCTCTTCTGTCCCACCGGCATGCCAAAACCGTTGCAGCACTCACAAACCCCCGGATGCAGATCGTGCTTCTAGGTTGATCACTCTAGCATCCAGTGTGATTGCACAACATGGAAACCTCTCTCTAAGTGTGGGGACTTGTGAAACTGAGAGAGGAATCTCTAGATTAGAGGCTGGTTCCTCAAAATCCTCTTATTTAGATCTATATTTTGCAAAACTATAGAGGTTTGAAACCTAATCCTACTCTAAAATCCAAGGAGACAGAGATAGAAAGTGCAAAAATGAAACTAAACTAACAGGTGATACACCAAAGGAGGAGTGGTGAACACTTCTTGTTCTGTAGATAGACACAGATCATAAAAATGCAACATAAAACATCATGCACAAGCTGATAAGATGTAATCAGAGGTCTGAAATGAAACAAGCAACACAAACAGAGGACTGAAAACTGATCACAGAGCCTGTATTGTCATTTCCACTGTCAAAATCCTTGTATTACAACATCAAAAAGGTAGAAAACCTATTACAATTTTAGAAGAGGTCTGATACTTAAAAATCACTTGTTCCAGGTGAAAGAAGAAGCTTGCTATCCAAAGAAATGTTCCCCCTTTAAAATGAGCCAAATCTGGCTTTTACATTGCATGGGTCGAGCCCAGGGATAGAAAAATGTACAAAACATGAGAGCCCATCCCTCCTTGACTGTAGATGCATTAAAATGGCATGGGGGACCTTACAAACCCATACCCTATCATTTTGACCGGATTACAGGAGAATGCGACCCATTCTGCATTAAATCTGGTCGCTGGAATGTCACTTCTGGCCATGAACATGTGTCAGAGCTGTTTCTCATTTTCTCTCTCTAGAATGCACCAAAACTTGAGATTAACCCTAGAATCACGTAGAGAATTTCATGAGCTTTTCGCTGATATAAAGAATGTGTAAATCGAGCTCTGATCGAAAGATATGTCGATTTGAAGATTTAGGGCACAAAACAGGTGAAAACAGATTTTTAAATTTCTTCCCGCGCTCTGCCACCTGGATGACACGTGGCATGCATTGATTGGTCGTGTGATTCTCTCTCCTTCTCTGCTTCATTGGACACATGTCATCCTTTTATTGGCTTGGGATTTTCCTTCAAAAAACACCCTTTGACCTTTGGACCTTTCTCCTTGTGACACGTGTCATGATCTGGTTGGTCCGCGGGTCTGCCGGCTCTTTCACGTCCACCGCGTCTTTTTGTCCCGGATGTCCCAAAGGTTAAGCTTGGGACAAATCCTTCGATCCACCTAAAATGGGCTTCCTCGTCCCTTTTCTCGCGGTGACACGTGGCGTGATCTCGATTGGCTTTGCCCTTCGGCTATCCGCGTCCCACACGCCCTTTGTCCCCCACTTGTCCTCAGTGCTTTGAAGTTTCTGCTTTCGCCGAACCGCCGGCTTTGCCTTTCGCATACATTTGTCCCAAATGTCGCAAAGGTCTTAGGACAAATTCTTCCAAAACACCCGAAATGGCTTCCTTCGCTCACCACTTCACTTTCGCGCCCTTCGCATCCTCGTGGCCTGAGATGTCCTAACTGCTTATTACGAAAGTTCTCCATTTCGCCGATCCGAGCTGCTTCGCGCCTTAAGGCCCAAATGTCCCGAGCAGTTAGTCAATTTTCTTCTCCTTCGGCCAAACTAGCTTTCCGCGCTCCTCGCGTTAACGGCCCGATTGTCCCCTCCCTGTGATAAAATTTTCCTTTTCGGCCGCCTTCGCGCCCTTCACGTACATTTGCTCCACTTGTCCCAGTGCTTCGCGGGCCACCTGGAGGCGTTTCGGCCGAACCGCGCCTTGGTGTCTCGAATGTTCCAACTGTTCCTAGGACAAGGACTTAGCCGATTTTCACAAATTTTCTTGACCCAAGCTTATTTTCTGCAACTTTTTCACATTTTCTCAGAGCTTGCTCTTTTCAACCTGGACAGGAGAGTTAGAAAAATTTCTGAGGGGACCCTAGAAACATGATTTTTTCCCTGAATCCATCCATTTTCCTGAGACTTGAGAATTCTGATGCATGTTATCAAATTAACCCTGGGGGGTGAATTTGGATAACACTTCCTTTTGGTTAGGAGGAACTACTTGAAATATAAAACAAGACCACAAAAGAGAGTTAAATAATATATGCCAATGGGCTACCTGACGTGTGTTTGGTCCAGAAGTGTGGTACTTCGTTGGTGGCAAAACCCACCTGTTTAATAAAACTTAATGTAAGAAATGACGTAAACAAATGATGTCCTATCAGTAGTTGATATGATTTAGGTATCTCATCCAATTATAATAAACAAATATAATATAACAAGATAGGTTATAATCATATCTGGAAGTAGGGTAGGTAGTCAAGGTGCTGGGACATGTCAGGGTCAGATTTTGGGTAGCTTGGATTTCTTGTGTGTAGGTTATTAGGTTTTTGTTATTGGAAGTATCACCAAATATAGAGACCAATTTTGGTGAGGTAATGACCGACAAAGGTTAAGAGGAAAATAATGACAGCTTAATTCAGGATGGGTAGAAATTCAATAAACCGGGTCTTGGGGTTTTTCGAGATGAACATAGATGGTAAGGGAAATAGTTAGGTCTCGAGGAGGTGTTGAGGGTACTCGAGAGGTATTCAAGAATCGAGTATAGGTGATTAAATTATTATGGGTGATGAGATGGTTGGGTTCACAAGAAGGTAACAAGGGTGGGATGAAAATGCAAATGGATGCTTTGATAAATAGAGATGAAGAAACTTTGTAATCTAGACAAGTATGAAATGATGCGGAGTTAGAGATACACTTATTGGTGTTTGCAGATTTGATGGCTAGAAAAATGGTGATGGTTGATCTGTGGAATGGTGCTTAGTGTTATGGCGGTGCTTCCTGAATGCTACCGTGAATGCAAATACCTTTAGATCGCTACTCTTGGTGTTGGCTATGGCTGTCTAGATGTGTGAAAGGGCTCTAATTCTTGCTTGCATGCATATCTCCTTCATTCAAAAAACTTGAGAATGTGGCCAACCTCTCAAATAAGGTTACAAAAATGAATATATGGTAATTGATGATATTTTAGGGTGATCGCGTCGATTTATGGTTGATCGGGCGTTGGTTAAGGTGAGAAATCCTAGGTTTACTAAAAATGACAGATCTTGGCAATCTTTTGGGCCAGCTCTGTCTATTCTTATGGATCAAAACGGAATGTTACATTTTAATGAGTGGGAATGTGGTTAGAGGGAGAATAGGCATGTGAGTTTAGGGTTTTACTAAGTCTTAGTTCATTAAGGTAGGCAGAATAAGTATTAGTTAGTTATGGTGAGTGAATGTTGAGTCCTAGTAAAGGGAAATATGCTAAAAATAGGTTTGTGATGAGGTGTCTAGGTGAGGTGGTGGGGTGAGGTGTTTAGGTGAGGTGGAAATTATTTTTAATTAAGGTAATTAAATAATGAATATTGTGAGCATGGGTATTACTTTAATTATAAATAATTAAACTAATATTAATGTGGGGTAAAAGGGTCATGGTTAGGTGAACATATTTAAGTTGGTTATTTGAAAGGGGACCAAGGGGACTATGACCCAATTTTGGTGTCTACACCTCGAACCAATGACGTGGTACCAAAGATTCTCGATACATTGGTTCATTAAAGAGGGTATAATTTTTTTCAAGCAATGGTGGATGGTTTTATTTTAGGATACTTGTAATAACTAGGAGGTCCCACTTTAATTTTTGAGTAAACTCTACTATGAGTTTATTCTTAATGATATTTCTAACTATTTTGACCACTCTAGGTTTTAGGGTAGAGGAAAAAGCTCTATATAAGATAGAGAGGGTGCCCTTCTGGATACCTAATAAACCTACCAGATTCGGATACCAAAAGCTCTTTGAGCCTATGATAGTCCCCCTTCTATATGAGATAATATATAGAGAGACACATTACATGACCTTTCCATACTCACAGAGAGACTAGTTGAGAACACCATCGTGTTCAGATCGATTGAAGTTATGTAGGGTGATAGTAGGAATCCCATGATTAGTGCACATTTGTGCACTTATTATGGATCTTTATATATTGGAGTTTCTAAAGTGGAGAAGACCTTAAAGGATAATTTTTCACAGAGAAATTTGACACATTTCACACCATCACAACTCGTACAATAACCCCTTTTGTTTCATAGTGCAGCTTTTTTCAATAAGAAAATGTATAATATATTAGTTTTTAATTATATATTTTCAAACTAGGAATGTTATTTTAAATGAACATTCAATTATATGTTAAAAAAGGGTGATAATATGCTCTCTAGTAGTACATGGATTGGTGGTAGTCATCCACTATTTTATTTTAGTGAGGTACTTTTTTATTATTTTAAAATAACCATGCATATATGTATTTTCACTATTTTTAGATCAAGTCACACACACACACACACACACACACACACACACACACACACACACACACACACACACACACACACACACACACACACACACACGCACGCACGCACGCACGCACGCACGCACGCACGCACACACGCATGCACGCACGCACGCACGCATGCGTGCGCAAACATATACACACACACATGCACACACATGCACGCACACACACATGCACGCACACACACATGCATGCACACACACACACACACACACACACACACACACACACACGTGCACGCGTGTGCATGCATACAAACACACACGCGCGCACACACACACGCACACACACACACACACGTACACACACGCACATACACACACACATGCATACACACGCCGCGCGCACACACACACACACACACACATGTACACACGTGTATATATATATTCTTGAAAATAACCATGATTTTTGCACGTGTTAATGAAAGAAACCTTTAATCCTCTCTATTTATAATATGTAGTGGACAAAGGGGTCATGTATCAATTTCTATCAGATCAATATATAGAGGTACATGAGTTTGTTGTGCTTTAAAATTATATATGCATATTGTTTTTAGAATAAATTTTATCAATATTTTCAAGAATATATGATGTGAAAATTTTATCTACATGACATATTATAGATAGTTCTCCTTTACACACTCCTCGAGAGCCACAAGGTTTTGTTAATGAGAGAGTGGAAAAAATAAATTGAGATCGATTATGTTATGGTAGTACACACTTTTTAATGTTTATGTTATTTTAATCCACTTATAAACTTATATTTAAATATTAGCTCTTGATGCAATTGTATGATGAATAGGTTGAGTTAGAGGAGAACCTCAATTCAAGAGGTCTACATGTTATTATAGCATGGATATTTCTTAGGAGGGACCCCCATCTTCTTCAAAGGAAAAAGGGGCATAATTTTCAAAAATATATGAGTGGATTGTAAATAAATTTATTTTCATGTTGTAGAGACACTTGAAACTTAATTAAATACTATTTTTATAAGCCTTTATTGATTGTATAACATTTGTGTGTCAATATTTGTGTACATATTTACATTTATGTGTATGAAGATTTTAATTTCGTCATTTTTATTCCATAATGGTGTTATCTTGATGTGTTTTCTCAAAGAAAATGACCTACTTAGCGTGGATAAGAATTTTTTCATGTTTAGTATAACATGTGTTATAATTTTTATATTAAGATTAGTTAGGTTCATTTCACGTATATCATTGTTTTATTTTGAAGGAAATCCTTATAAACTATGTATATGAGTTAGTTTTAAATGTTTAATTATATAATTTTATAGGTATGATGGTGTAGTTAATGTATGGGTAAGTCACATCAAACACCAAATATCTCCTATTAAATACACATAAAATTTGGAGACTATATTTGTCTAAGCCATTAAACAAGTCTTGCAATGAAATATGAAATAAACAAGTCTTGAAATGAAATATGAGATGGAGAAATATCATTTTCCCACTCTAAAATTTCAACCATAGTATGATAAGGTCATGCTTCTATTTTTTCTAACAACCCATATTATTATTTCACCGTTTTAACGCCTTTTTATTGCAAATTATAACTTTGTATTTGAATTAACTGATTGCATATGATATATCCATATTTATAACACATCTAACACCAATATCCAGAACTAATATGATCCATTATATTAAATAACACCAATATCCAAATATGATCCATTATATTAAATACTGCAAAACACATAAGCTTCATACATCATAGTAATGTCATCATGAGTCATGCACGCTAACAAATCCACAACATAACTCTACAATAATCAGTACTGTCTAAACCATGCAAATCAATACATATATATAGGGGGGGGACTTTTCCCTTCACCACCCATGCACCTTCAAAAATAGGCTACATGCTAATAATAGCCATGTGCCTTTACAAGGAATACAAAACATGCAAGTGTTCTAACAATAGACTTCCTATAGTTAACTCCAAGAGTAGAAATCCTATTATTAGATCAAAACTATGCATGACGCTCAAACTGATGCAAAACCCAAAATAGCCTTGCATGAATGACAAGTCTTCATATCTTTACGTGCTCAACACTCTATCTCCAAAAATAGCCTAGATCTGTAAAAGTGGCTAAGTCCCATGTATACTTGTCCTAGGCGTGCACTTGTTCTCTATATAGTTTGTGCATCCTTCTACGCGCCATGTGTCCATGTGCCCAATCCTCATGCGCTTTCATACTTGAACTATATTTTATCTGCTCAACATTACCCCACACTAAATGCATTTCCACCCTCTGGAAATGGGTAATCTTAACTTATCTCTCCAAAGTAAAGAATAATGAATGAAAGAATGAAGATTTGTTCAAACAAAAGAATGAGATATCATTCAACGCTCTCCTCTCAACAACATGCAATATTAATTCCGATACTCATTCTTAACTTCTACCTCCAATGCCTGTCAATCACTTAAGGCCTCACCTATTTTTTCTAGGATATCTGTGACTATGGCATCTAGCTCATCTTGAGTCATGTTCTCTTTTTCATTCTACAAGATTCTACAAATATTTTCCATACTAGAAATCATGCCCTCCATATAGTCCATCTTCCCAACAATCTTGTTTCCTATCTCCTTCATCCTATTTTCATGTGGTTCTTGGGCACTTGTAAGTGACTTTTCACTTCTCTTCCACCAAAGCAAGTCTCTCCATGCGCCCAAGTGTCTCATTCTTCATGGCTTTGAGGACTTCATTATCTTCTACAATTGTTTCTCATCCTAACGATTGCATCTAGTGCCATGCACATGTTCAAGGCCTGATCTTCCTTCTTCAATTCATCTCTCAAGGCTTGTAGAAACGAATCATAACTTGCAATTTTTCTAGAAATGGTGGCTTTTACCCTTGTTTCTTCCTCGGCAAGGTCTTTTGGTGCGGGCATACGCATGCACCCTTCCTCTATGACCAGTTTTACAAGTGTGTGTATATAGTGCATTACAGATGGAAATTTTTCTAGAACTTGAGATTCCAGATGTGGCCTTACCTTAAGAATATAATCACCAATCTCCTCGGCCATACCAATCAATGCTTCCATATTTTCCTCGACCTTTTCCTTCTCTTCTATGAGGCACTTTATTTCTACATCCCTATCCTTGTTTCATCCATCAACGCCCTAATTGTTTCCACTTTTTCTATGTTCCTACTGTAACCTCTATAGATACCTTTACCAAGGCATTTCTCACTTTTTTATCTGACATAACAATTGGCTTAACATTTACGTGTCAGATTTGAGGTGCTTTCTTCATTCTATGTGAGACACATGATTCTTCACACATGTCAAAATCAGGCTCATCCATATGAGTCTGCATTGACCATGACAACTACTTTTCATGTGCACATGTTTTCACCATCTCTACATCCATCAACTCCCAACCATACAAGTCCTTAGCTTCCATAGTACTCTGAAGCACACACATATGATCTTGTTGGTATCATCCACATATCCAACCATGGGAGTCACATAGTCTTCACCTTATTTTTCCTCCTTGTTCTTTTCCCTTAGGAACCCGAGTGCCTGAATCTAAATTGGGCCTTCACCCTTTTCTGCTTTGTTTTTTTCTTTCAGCCCCCTCATCATTCTTCATCTCCTCATCATGAGGCTCCTCTATATCCTCAAGCTACACTGGTGTACCTAACACACTTTCTCCGAACTCATCCTCCTCTCTCATCCTTAAGCTTTAGCTTGCACCTTTTCTTCTTCTCAGGATCTTCCTTTTCTCAAAATCCTTGGTGACCTCCTCAATGGTTGTGATGACCCTGCGCCCTAAACCCTTGTCCTCTTGAACACTCTCTTGAACTTGTGGCTCTTTGGTTGTCTTCTCCACATTGAATTTCCATTGTGTTTGTCTCAAACACTTTAGCCTCTTGCTCCTATGATGGGGGCATCACCTCACATCTCTTTTTTTCCATCCATAGGCTTGTCTTCTTCCCCTATGGTCCAACCCACCACTATCTTCATGAATTTATTCTTCTTCTTCATCTGAATGGGTGAAGTAGGATTTTCAGCTGCCAATGTGCCAACTTGTGTGCTTCCCTTTAGGTGGGCTTGGCAGTTTGAACTCATTCTCTACATATTTTCCATTCTCCAACCTAGGCTTAAGCTGAAGGTATACCAATGTACTCCACTATCACCTATTTCCAAACTCACAGGATTCATAGCTATGTCATCTAAAATGTATCTTTCAATATAAGAAGACTTACCAGATAGACGTAAGTCTTCCATAGAGTGTGGTAGTCATAGTCCACCTTATCAACATTGTAGATTAACCTACGCACGTCTAAGAGTTTGTGAATAAATTCTGAAAGAACCACACGGTGAAAGCATAGGGAATTTTGCACCAAGGACTCCATGTCTCATCCTTCATCACAAAACATGCGATGCAAAAGTGTTGATAGACTGTAAACTATACCAACTTTCCTACCACCATGGGAAACTCCTTAGGTATCCTCCACTCTTCCTCAACATGGTGTGAGTCATGCATACCACATTTCTACCCTTGGTTTGAATGGGCCACTCATGGTCCCCTCACAAATATACTTTTTGAATCTCTCTGAGAGATTTATTTTTCTGGTAGGTACTCCCAATTTTTTTCTTCGCCCATCGGAACTCCAATCTCCACAAACACAAGGGATAATAGAATAGTGCCAAAGCTAATTTTCTCACCTGTACGTGCCTCTTCAATGATCATCTCAACAATGTATCCAGCCAAGTTGTAGGTCTCCCCTTGTGACATTTTCTTTGCAACATGTAGCCACAAAGTGTTCACCTGTGACCATCTCTCCTAGTCATTCAATTTTTTCAACAAGTGTGAGGCTTCCTGTATAACCGGATACTTCCTTAGCTTGTAAATATCCATACCACACCCACCTTTTGTATAACCCAAATCCTTGTTGGTTTTACATAATTATTGCTTTATCAGTTAGGTCACTACTCACCTCTGTGCATGTGCTTTTCAAACCCGTCAAAGTGTCGATCAAGGGTGTGGTGATCCTCATTCGTCACCCAACAAAATAGAAAAATCCTCATGGACTCTACTCATTAGCCACTGGTATAACTTCTCTGGATTTTTGAAATAAGGAAGTTCATACAACTATAAAACCCCTACCTTTCTTAGGAGTTTCTCCCCAGCATCATCGTATATGGGCATGTCATCCGCTTGTCTCATTTGTTTTTTCTTTTTATTCAACAAAGCATCTAACTCCTCCTTGTTATCAGTTTGTCCTATGGTTGTAATCATTGAATTTTCTTTGATGGACATGGGAATCCCAATCACGGCCCATGATCACTTCCTCTGGTATTGCATTTTTGAGAAAATGATTTTCAAGAGCATCCTCTGTCTCAATTTCACCTCCTTTTTTTTCTTCTCCCTCATGGCCACTCTCGGTGCTCTCTTGGGTGTCATTTCAATCAAAAATATGTGTTCTCTTACCTCCCTCGAGCTCTACAACTTGGTTCCTTGTGCCCTAGCTCAAACTCAAACCCTAGCCATCAATCTCCTTTCCCGCACATGCCTTCACCTTGCTCAAACACTTCAAAAATGGAGTGTAATAGTTCCTCATGCATATATCTAACTAACCCAACCAGTTCAGTAACTCTCCACTCTTCACAACCATCTTAGCTAGCTCACTCGAAAAAACTCACTCAATAATTCATAATCAAAAAGGTAACAATGGCCTCACAACCCTTCCTTATATATATTTTTAAAAGTTACCACATTTATTGCTCTCCTTCACCTACCACCGATCCCAACATTAATGCATCATTCATCAATATTTCCACACTGCTTATTTCCATGCCACAATCATAACCTTCGGCACACTTCTACTTCTTGGCCATAGACTCCTTCCACACCCATATGCACTGAAGTACTTCACCACTGTGCCTTCTTCCAAGTAGTTTCCTCTCTGCCATACCTACCTTGCATTATACTATGCATCCATTTTTCCATATGTGGTCTTCATTTAGAGTAATTTTTTTCTATCCATACCCTTCCAAAAAGCACCTACACAAAATTTTCCTTATGCATACCCATCTTCAGATGATAATCAACTATATTCAACTTGGTAATGAACCATGTATGTAAACCACCCCACACTAAGGGTATGCATGGTCCTCTGCACATGATGAAAACACTTAAATTGTAATCAACTTAGCGCAAAAGCACACTTATTACACACAACACTAAACTAAATTGACAAAGCATAACAACGATGAAGGAAACACATATAAAGGAAATGCATTAAGGGAAACCTAATCTAAGTGGAAATACTGCCTTATTACAAACACCAAGAAGACTTATTTATAGTAGGGCTTCAGCCTACTCCTATTGAAGTAACCGGGAAACCATGTTCCATCCAACACCTCTAACTAGAAAGCATGAATCAAGTATATGAGTGATTACATACGGTCCCAACCAATGCACTTTTAGCTTTCCAGGATGGTGTAAAAACTTTGAATCATACAAAAGTACCATTTTCCCAACCTCAAGCTTCTTATCCTTGATGTGTCCTGTCATGCCATGCCTTCTGCCTAGATTTTTCTTGCTTCTGACTCCATCTTGCTATGGCACACCTTTCATCTAGCTACATCAATTTTTCAATACGTTCTTCTAATGCTTTCATCAACCAGACCTCCTGTGCACAATACGCAAAGAAGGTAACATGAATTCCATGGGAGAACTACCTTTGTGCCAAACACCAACTGAAAGGGTGTTTCCTTATTCAACCTCTTGTAGGTTTTCCTGTATGCCCAAAGTACCACAAAACCTTGTCATCCCAATCTCTCCTTCCAACATCACAAATTTTTTGTCAAAGTATGGCTCAATATCTTGTTGAAGGCCTCAATAGTTCCATTTTCCTTGAGGGTGATAAGGGGTTTTCCTATGGTGTGCAACCATGAATTCATCCAATAATATTCTGATAGTCTCATTAAGGAAATGAGTACCCCTATCACTTGTCAAACTTAAAGGGCAAGCCATACCTACTAATAATATTTTCCCATAAAACCTTATTATTGTAGCTACTATGTGCAATCCTTTATAGGTGCCACTTCTTCCCACCTTGTAAGATAATCTGTACAAGTTATAATATAGTGTGATCCTGTCCTACGCATGGCTGGGGAAATAGGGCCCACAAAGTCAATTTCCCACTTCTCAAAAGGTTTTGCACTAGTAATAGGTCTCAAAGGAATTTCATCTCATTTCCCAGGCTTTCCAAGGCACTGAAAATGATCACATGCCTTACAATATGCTTTGCAATCCTTGTATAATGTTTCCCACCATAGACCAACTAGTAGAATCTTGTGTGTGGTGGCATCCCTTGCATAGTGTCCACCTACAATACCGCCATGAGCCTCTGCCATAATTGCTTCATCTCATGCTCATGCTCAAGCACACACCGACAAAAACTTCATCATGACCTAACTTGTATAAGTCTCCACTGATCAACATGTAAGGCATGACATGAATAACAAGTTGTTTCTTTTCTAAAGCCTTCATTCCTTCGATGTGCCACACCTGTGTAAAAAGACAACAATATCCTCCAAGTCCGAGGGCACATGGTTCAACCTAAATAGTTGTGCATCTGAATTGTGTCCTCAATGCTCTACACATCCTCTCTCTGATTGAATCCTTGATAAATGGTCTAGACCAAATTTCTTTACTAGCTTTAACCACCACCATAAAATTGAACTCTTGAACAATAGTACCCAACGACATATGTGCCCCTGCAAAATGGGCTTGTTCACCAAGTACTTTAATGCCATGTGGTCTATATAAAAGATGAAAGGTGTAGCCAAAAAATACTGTCAAAATTTATGGAGCATGTAGATCATAGACAAGGCCTCACACTCTGTCATTGTATAATTTTGTTCTGCTGGAGTCAACTTTTTGCTAGCAAAGAAAATAGGATGATCAACAATCCCTTCTCCAGATGAGCTAATACGGCACCAATGGCCATGCCAGGCATCTACATGAACATGAAAAGGCTTGGACCATGAAGGAAAGTGAAAATAGGCACTATAGTAAGCCTTTCCTTCAGTGTGTCAAACATGTGTTGTGCCTCACCCCAATAGAAATTTCCTTTTCCCTTAAGTAATTCTTCTAAGGGCACGATGATCTTGGCATATCCCTTTATAAAAATTGTAATAACTAGTGTGCCCCAAGAATCCACACACCTCACTTTTGCTTTGGCTAGTAGGGTTCCTCTAAGCCCAAAATAACAACTACCTTAGTAGGATCCACTAACAAGCCTTCTTTATAGATGATATGTCCCAAAAAAAATTCCAAAGGGTGTGGAAAATATACACTTCTTAATGTTCAAGGAGATGCTCAACTATCGACACCTCTCAAACATCAACCTCTAGATTATCATAGTGATCTTTCACAAGCCCATAGACTATCCAATCATCCAGATACACCTGTAAGAACTTGTGAATAAAATCCTGAATGCTTGTACCACTATGCGTGAAAATACTGTAGGTGCATTCTTTAATCCAAAGGGCATAACCATGTATGAAAAACTTCCCCACTCGGTGGTGAAAGTTGTCTTCTCTTGATCTTCTTCAACTATCCTTACCTAATGATATCCAGAGAATCCATCAGTGAAGGAGTATATTCATGCACTCTAAAACACCTTCCAAGATTTCCTCAGTAAATGGTGTGGGAAAGGGATCAATCACACATGCAACATTTAACTCCCTATAATCCACACAAATCTTGATTCTACCATCTTTCTTGATGTTGATCACCATAGGGCTCACCCATTTTGACTCCTCAATTGGCACAATGATTCCAGAAATTAACATTTTTTCAATTTCTTCTTTTACCTTTGACACAAGTTTGATTCATCTTGTAAGGCCTCTTCCAAACTGGGTGCACACCTTCTTTCAACTTTATCTTCATCTCTCCCAATGATTCATACACCTTTTAATTCATGATAACCTCTAGGGAACAAGTCCTAAAATTCATGTAACATCTCAATGATTTTAGCAACTTCAAATCTAGAACCAATAATCTCCAATAATGGCTTCCTTAGGTTCAATCATTCCAATGTTCACTTTCTTAGTCTTCATAGGCTCATGGTAGGTGTGCACCTTCTCATCTGCACTATCCAAGACTTCACATGTACCCTCTGTGTGCTCAATGTCCAAGTTCTCTACCTCTTCATCATCAACCATGTAAATCATCTTACCCTTTTCTCTTTCTAGGTAGGCACCTAAGCTGCTCTTCATTTGTTTCTTCCTCTTCAAAGCATGCCACCAGTCTGATTCTCCTAACAACTCCTGAAGTAACTCTTCATCCTTTGCACTATCCCCCATAGTTAAGTGCTTCATAACCTACAATGCCTCATTCACCGGAGGTTTAGAAGAAAAGTAATCAAAGGTCTAAGTCATACCTTCAGTAAGTTCCTACCAATTTCTAGTCACCCTATTCAACTCTGCGTAGACATACCATGCATGCGCAACCTCGCAAGGTGAAATAAAACTTGTGCACCCACAAAGAAGGTGGTAAAGCTTCCTGCCCCACTATCCAGAGTCTCTCACACTATTGAACATGGTGTTGAACATGATCATTACCATGAAATGCACATATCTGAGTAGGCACATTACTTCTTAAAAATGAGAAGATAAAGCAATCTTACTTCTCTCCACTCCAAAAATTTATCCTGATCGCCTCTGATATGTGAACCATCCACCAAAGACATTCTATCATCCCATGTAAAGTATATACTAACATGTTCCTTCTTTCCACCTGACATTCCCATTGAACTTCCATAAAGCAAGTAGAAAATATTTATGATTTTCTTCACTGTATACTTTGGTACTGGGTTGTTGCCCAAATGCTTCTTCTCTTGATACTTGTGGCTTACCGATGTGTAGACTACACTTCGTACTTTGAATGCCCAACCATTTCATAAGTGTCATGCACCCAATTATCACATGCAAACACTTGTAGTATCACTCATTGACTGTGCATCATCCCATTAGATCAACTCCTTTCTTTTGATGGCTCAAGCACTTCTCTTTTATCTCGAATGGTGCGTACATAAATTATGTTCAAGTCTTCTTTACTTAAGGTTTCTCTACATAAGGTGTATAGATTTCCCATTATGTAGAGGTATGATGACACATTATTCTTTATTCTCAAAGCTGATATACCCCTTATTAAAAAATACAAATTTTTTTACTTTAAAGGTGCGTGGGCGGTGAAGGGCAAGTCCCCACCCCTATATATGTATTTCAATCCATTTAGTACGAATCTGTAAGATGCATGTGTTTGTTTGTATATAGCACCAAGGGCACCCAAGTAATGCGGGAAAATTTTCTACTTAATGATACAAGCGCTAAGACCTCAAAGTCCCCAAAGAACTTGGCCCCCATGTTAAGTAATGGATAAATCTTAAAACTCCAATGGGAGTTTCTTTAGTCTAATTTAGATCTAGATGAAAAATATTTTAAGATGGATTAATGAAGGTCTTCCCATAAAAATACATGTTCACACATCCAAAGTGAGTAATATTCTTTCTATTTCAATCAATTTGGAGATCAAAAGCCAACCATTTGGGTGAGAATCACATTTAGATATTTCTCTTGTTATAACCAAAACCTCTCTTAGGACAATGCTTGATCATTTATCTCTCATTTCAATCTATGTTAAGTAACTCACATTCACAAAATTCCAACAAAGGAATAATGTTCTCTTTTATCAACATCTTACTTTTCTTTTAAATCATCAAAATATGTCTAATGTAGATCAATTTTGTTTTTTTGTTCCAATTTTACAAAACTTGTTCCTTGCAAAACTATATCATCAACCTATGGGTATTTTCAATTTCCTCCCATATTTCTTGATAAACCTTTTTTCTAAGGCATATGGTCTAATACTTATTTAAATGCAAGACTTCCTCCTTAATGTATACACCAAGGGTTTACAAGTAATGCGGGAAAATTTTTCCACAATAAATTACTTTCCCGGCAAGTCAACGTGAACACTGGCCCCCAAAATACCCATAGTAATGGATGCATCTTTTAAAACTCCAATGGGTGTTTCCTTAGTTTTTTCATATGAAAACACATTAGAAGATGGTTGTAATGGAGGTCTTCCCATCTAAACCCATGCATCCAAAGTGAGTACATTCACTTCCACGCCCATGTGTCAATCAAGATGTTACTCAAAATCCAACCATCAACAACAAAATTTAGAGTAATCTCCTTGTCATAATCCAAAATGTATCCTTAGGAATATTAACATGTAGAAGTTATCTCTCTATGCTCAAACTCCTCTACATGGCAGAGTGTTTCCCTTCAACCAACTCCCCAACAAAGGAATAATATTCTCTTGGTGCAACATCTCTAAAATTTTTCAAATCATCAACATCTATCTGATGGAGATCAATTGCTTTCTTTTGTTCCAACTTCCACGATTGTTCTTTCAAACATTGTATCTCACCCTGTAAATTCTGAATTACCTCCATGGTTTCTTGATAAACCTCCTTTTGATGCATAGGGTCTAGATACTTGGCATGCAGACTTCCTCCTTAGTAATGGTAGGCTTCTATTGTAAAGTTTCCCAGCATGCATGCTACCTCAATGCATGTAGTAATCTTCACAGGTACCAACTCAAGATCCGGTGCTAACTTTGGCATCCATTGGTCTTCCATGATGCCATTGTACTCTAACCATTCATGACCCTTATTTTCCTATTTGTGTTTCTTTCTTAAGTGTTCATACAAGTCCATGGCATTCTTCATAACTATGATTCTTTCCACAAAAAGAACACACAATATTATGTGGACATTCACACCTGTAGTGATCAGGAGATCCACATGTATAACAAGTCCCATGAGGGAAATCACTCCTTCCACCCCTCATGACCTCGACCTCTGAATCTTCCTCTGTAACCTCAACCTCTACCATGGCCGCCATCAAAATGCCCCTCACTGTGATCATAGTCATGATGCTCACCATTTTCCTTGGAATTATTTGTAACACCAGTCTGTCATATGCCAATATCAATGACATCATGGATCTGATCAATCAATCTGCAATCTTCAGTATCATGAGTCAAGGACCTCAAATATTATAGTAATTGGACACATTCTTTCTTATCGTGTTGTAATAATGGGCACCGGCTTGAACTGTGGTCCAAGTGACATATCTCATAATCCAATAACAAGGAGTGCATTGATTTCTAAGGGAAACTATCCTTAGTATGCCCTCTACTTTGCAATTTGTACACCAAATCCCACTAGCACATCTCATGTGTTGAATTAGCAGATAATTTCTCCAATATTTTCCATTGCTTGCAATTTGAGCTTCTAAGAATGGGCTCACTCCCATGTCCACACTTCCTACCACCTCAATGTATGTAGAGCTACCTCAAGTGCCTCACGTGGATCTGTATAAGTCTTGTGTGAAAGTGCCCTCCTAAAAGGTGTGATCAGTCCCCCAATGAACCACTTTGTGCATGTTGACTTGCGTGGATGTCATAAGATAACTTAGACAGAGAGTCTTGAACCAAACATCATATTCCCGAACACTTTTAGTAGTGCCCTGCTTAATGTATTTGAGCACGCTTATGCTTTTTCTACTCAAACTTAAGGATATAAAATTCCTTTAAGAAAGCATCTCACAGCATCCATATAGTCCACACAATTTTGATCAAGATCAAACTTTTGTACCAGCTATGTGTGCACCCCTACAACATAGTTACAAAATGATTTTCCTTATGCTCTAGAGCTATAATCCCCTTTGTGTGCCATAGTATCTCACACATATGCACATGCTCAACTGATCTTAATGCTTCTATACTTTAGATAGACGAGATACATCTCCATGTAAATTTTTTGAGGTTGGTGTGGACCTTGCCCACCAGACCCAGAGCCTATATTTCCTCATGTATTTCCACCACCTCCTAGATCCACCATCCTCCTGCCCTGAGCCACCCAATCCTCCCGATCCTCCCGAGCCTCCCTATGTAGTAGGTAATGGACCAAAAGATGCACTACCCTATGTTCCAACAGTTGTGCTAAATAAATGCCCACCGTCTGCAAATTTGTACTACTTCTAGATGTGATGCCAAGGTTCTACATGCCTATGTTCTATGTTGAAGATGCACCAAAAAAGATACCTCCAAAATTTCCTCCAAATAAATTAGATGATGATTGCACCATAGATGAATAAGCTCCCTGATTAACTCCTAAAATTGACTAAAAATTAACTCTATCTATAACAACTCTACTGCTCACACTAGCTTTATTTTATAACTTGTCGTAGAAACTGGAAAACAAAGCACAAAGGCTATGGGATAGGTCATAGGTAGATTTAGATGCATGCCCATGGCCCATGTCATCTCTACCAGCGCACTCTCATCTAAGGCTGAAGAGGGTTCCCTACCATGCTTTCCCAAATGGGGAGATCTATATGCTCTAGCTCCACGTCTTCTACGTGAGCTTTGAATCCTTCACAAGCCATCTCTCTTCAACAACGCCATCTATTCTACAACTTCCCATTGCTTCTCTAAATCCCTCTCATGTGCCTCATTGAACTTAAGCCACCTTTCTTCCCTCTTTCTTTCTACCACTAGGTCCACCATCCTTACCAAACCTGCTCCTACCCCCACATGTGGTGGGGTTTAGTTAGCCATCGACTTCTATTCCAAATCTAGGGTTATAATCAAGATCTTGATCACCAGTGGAATACCGTGCAAAATACAATCCTCTGGGTTCATGCATAAAAACTAAAACTTAACAACCTTTGGGAAAGAGTAAGTCAAAACTGCATACTCAAGAATATAGCTATTCAAAACACCACGGAACCAAACATCCATAGAGCATGTCCAAATCAAATTTGCATCATACAAGGCCTAGAATTCTTCCTACATCCAAACAAGCATGTGAAACCTCCAATTCCTCTTAGATGCATAAGCAACCAACCACTCGTATAAACTCTATAGGAAAGATAACAAAGAACGTCTCATATAATGCATCATACAAATTCTACTCAACCCACGTGCATGCATTAAAATCAGGTCCAATGCTGAATCTATGAGCATACTCTTCTTCCAAATCTACTAACCACTCCTCAATATTGGCCAAGGTCAATCAATATGTCTTCATCACACAACATCCTAAAAAATAGCTGAGAAAGAGGTCCCAAAATGGAACCAATGATGTAGCCTAGAATTCATTACAAATAACCCAAGGCGTGCTGACACATCACTCAACCAAAACTGAGTGCTCACCTAAAGTGCACAAGGGTACCATGTCCCTCTTTAGAGTTGCTTGTCCAAAATGTTAGCATGATTGCATATGTATATATCTAGATTTATAATAGTTAATCAAGTAAACCACAGTGCATGAACCAAGATCTAGAATCTAACCATATGAAAGATTGACTAAACAATGATTATAATGAGATTTACCATACAAGAACCATATTTAGTCACATCTAACACCAATATCCAACCAATATGATCCATTATATTAAATACTACAAAACACAGAAGCTTCATACATCATAGTAATGTCATCATGAGTCATGCACGCTAAAAATCCGCAACATAACTCTACAATAATTGGTACTTGTCTAAACCATGCAAATCAATACATATATATATAGGGATGGGGACTTTCCCTTCACCACCCATGCACCTTCAAAAATAGGCTACATGCTAATAATAGCCATGCACCTTTACAAGGGAATACAAAACATGCAAGTGTTCTAACAATAGAAAGTCTTCATATATTTATGTGCTCAACACTCTATCTCCAAAAATAGCCCAGATCTGCAAAAGTGGCTAAGTCTTATGTATACTTGTCCTAGGCACATGTTGTTCTACTATAGTTCTACATCCCGCTATGCGCCATGTGTCTGCATGCCCAATCCTCATGTGCTTTCATACTTAAACTATGTTTTATCTTCTCAAAAAAATTGAATTAAAATTAATAGTTGCTAGTAATAATGGAGTTATTGACATGGAAGAGAGTAGGAAATTTTTTTGGAAAAGATGAGTGTTAAGAGCTTTGGTTTGTCATGTTCATTTATTTTTATTTTATTCGGTTATAATGAAAATTTCTCTATTTTAGGGAGGTTCATCAAACTCATTTTTATAGGTTGTTTTAGAATTTTTTTTTTTGTTTTCAAATTTGTTTTTACTTGAGAAAATCAAGAGCCCGATTTTAAATGCCTTTAACTCCTTTGTGCATTTTTGGTCAATTTAATCAATACATACTATATTTATGTATTTTTGGAATTTTGGCTCTCGTAATGGTTGGAATGTTACTTCCATACTTTGTTGATTCTTATCATTTCAATGCTAGTGGGTTCTATGATTACACCTAGTAATAAAAATACTATTGTTTATTTTTGGTTGAAACACATAATATTATGATGTTTATACTTGGTAAAAACACAATTGTAGGCTCAAAGAATTAAATCTAGTCTAGATCACAAGCTTCCAATTGTATCAAGGTTCATGACTATGAGTGACCTACAACTTTGATTCAATTGTACTTGTACCAATTCCCTATAAATATGTAGAAGTGTTAGGTTATTATTATTGATGTAATAGAGTAGCTTTCAAGGTTATTAGGAATTCTAAATTTCATATCAAGAATTAACAAAAAAATCTCTCGAATAGGCATGCATGAAACCTAATGGTACTTTAACATCACATAAAATCTACCAAAACTCCAAGGAACATCCTCATTCTATAGTGATTGACCACCAAAGTGGGAAGTTGTTATTGGTCGGATGTGTTCCTTAAGAGAAAATGAATGTTCTCAAGAGGATGAGAAAGTTGAAATATGGGAATCCATCACACACTATTCAAAAGGAATAGATATGTGTCATATATTCCATTAGTTATGTGTAATATCCCTCTAATGATTCCTAGAGATATCTTATGAACTCAAAAACATTCGAAGATGATGAAAAGGTTATTATAGAAAAATCTTGTAGAACAAGATTTTTTTTAGTTGTTGTAACAACTTCCAAACGATCCATCTAGACAAAGAGTATATAATGGCCAAAACCCCAAGATATTTCCTCGTTCCACAATGATCAATCACTAGAGTAGGATGTTGCTACTGAGACATGCATAAGTTCCTTAAGGGAAAATGAACATTCTCAAAAGGACAAGCAAGTCAAATTTTGGGCAATCATTACACGTTATCTCGAGATGGTTAGATACATGTCATATATTACATTAGTTTCATGTGGGATACATATAATTATTCCTAAGATATTTCTCATGAAATTAGAAGAACACAATGATGACGATAAGGTTTCACATGTAACTAAAACTTGTAGAATAATAAAAACATTGCTCACATGTTGTAATAAATTTTAAACCATCATTATAGATGAAAAATCACCTTCCCCATCATGTCTATAATGGAAAAAATTCCTAATTTATGTCTTTATTCTCAGTGGCTATCATTTACTTGGAGTGGGAAGTTGTTATCGATCGGATGCGTTCCTTAAGAGAAAATGAACATTCTCAAGAAGAAAAAAGTCAAACTTTAGGCTATTATTGCAAGCTATGTAGGAGAACTAGAGATGTGTCATATATTCCATTAGTATTATTTGGGAGACCTCTAATGATTATTAGGAGCTTGCTCAAAAAAATAGAAGCACACAAATATGATGACAGAGTTTATCACACAACCAAAACTTGCACAACAACAAAAAAGTTACTCAATTGTTGTAACAAATTCCAAAATGTCCATATAGGAAATGAATCAACTTTGACATCATGTATAGAATGGCCCAAAACCACATGAAATATCATCATTATGTAATGAATGGCTACCCGAATGGGAATTTTCTACCATTCATGTGTGTTCCTTAAGATAAAATGAATGTTCTCAAGAGGATGAGAAAGTCAAACTTTGAGAAGACGTTGCACCTTATCTATGAGAGATAGAGATGTGTCATTTATTCTACTATTTTTATGTGGGAGACATATAATGTTTCCTAGGATTTTTCTCATGAAATTACAAATACACAAATATGACAACAAATTTGCTCACATAGAAAAACTTGAAGAACAAAAAAATGTTTCTTAGTTGTCAAAAATTACAAACCATCCATTTAGATGATGATTTTCCTTCTCCATCACATATATAATGGTAGAAAACCCCAAGAAATTTACTCATTCTATAGTGATCTTATCATCGAGTGGGAAGTTGTTACCGTTAGACATTTTAGTTAAGAGAAATTGAACGTTGTCAAGGGGAAAACAAGTTGAATTTTATGCAGCCATTACATGCTATATGTGAAGGATATAGATATGCCATCTCTTTTGTTAGTCATTTATGTGATCCCTCTAATTATTCTTAGGATCTCACTCAAAAAATCAAGAGAACAAAAATATGCCAACACAATTTCTCACACATCTAAAACTTGTAGAGAAAGAAAGATGTTTCTCAATTGTCGTAGCAATTTCCAAACCATCTATCTTGACAATGAAACACATTCTTCATCACATATGGAATGACCCAAAATCCTAAGGTACATCCTCATTCCATACTGATAAACCACTAGTGGGAAGTTTTACTTGTTGGATGCATTCCTTAAGAGAAAAGTGAATGTGCTAGAGACTTTCTAGGGAGGGCTATAGATGTGCCATCTATTATATTAGTTACATGTGGGAACCCTATTACCATTCCCAACACCTAGATATAATTTTTTAAAGTTTCTCTTTATTTCAAGAAGATTAACCTCTCTAATCAAATAATGGACCATGTGAAGGTGTAAGCTCTTCTAAAGTACCACTACCTAAATCACATGTGTTAGTAATGATTTGAAATGAAAATAAATACATAATGATGAAATCAAATAAATTAAATCACATACTAACCTTGCTAATTCAATGAACTAGTGGGATCATCCCTACTCTTGATTGTATCAAGAATAGCTTCATGGTTAGACTCATGAACCCTCCACAAATTCTTGTTATATGGCTTGCCCCAATATTTAATCAATTGAACATTTGTAGAAAGAACCAAATTTGAATAATGGAGTATCTTCCTTTCAATTTCATAGTATTCAAAGAACCATATATATAAGAGTCCCTTATCAAATACCACCAAAGCCATGTTCCACAAAAAACCATAGAGCCAATGAGGTACTCAATATTTTCTCCATCTATGACTCGGAAGTCAATTTACTTTTTCTTCTACACACCAACACAAGTAGTAATTTGTTCCCTCATCATTATCCTCATCCACAATCACTACATATACATGTCCCGCATCAATAAAAATATAACATTTTTACTAACTTATCACAAATATTTATTATATAGTATATAAAAATTCTAAATTGTACCTATCTAATTTAAAAGATTCAATTTACTAGTATGCTACACAAATTTAAAGGATATTGTACTTGGTTGAACTAGATTTGATACATTGTCAAAATATATTGACATTATCATTTCTCTTAGTTATAGTACTATTGAATGATGATATGTTTTGGAAGGACTTAAATTTCTACTTTCCCATTTGTCAATCTAATATTTTTAATTGCAATATTTCCAAGAAGATTCCATACATGCTAGGAAAAACATACCATTTTCCTCATATAAATTGTCCAAGAAGATGCATTAGAGCTACAAAATGAGTGAAAATAAATTGAAAATGTTACCATACAACAATATTCATAGCTTCAAAATATTTATTCCTTTATTAACCAAATTTTTTTATTAACAATAGAGTTATGTTGAGATCCAAGAGATAGTGTATTGTTACACCTTCCAATAATGCTTGTTGTATCTTGGAAATCCGCACCATTTACATACTTCAACTTCTCTCTTATAATGTATCTTTTCACACATGATCCTACACAGCTTGTGTGCCTCTTTTCCATGGTATACCTCATTGAAACTCCACATGTGTTACAAAATGCTTTGAACATGCATCCTACTCAACTAGTAGAACATCGACGCATTATTAAATTGTGATGTACATTTTTCTTACTAGATATAATGTTGATCAAAACTAATGTTCCTTTCACTTAAATAAGAATAAAATATATGAAAGGACCCTTGGATAGAATTTAAATAATGTGATCAATCATCACTAATATAGAAATGATACTCCTTTAATATCTTACAATCTTCCTTTGTATTATCAAATGCATGTATGAATGTTATATGCACAAAAATGACAACCTATAATGAGTTGTAATACTATAAATGAACCTCATTATGTGGTTTCATTGTGTATTTATTTGAAAAATCGACCATTGAGAGAATTATACCAATTGTAAATGTGTATTTTCTTAACTTGAACTGTTCATCTAACCATTGAGCCATGTGTGTGTCTTGTATAATCATACACAATTTTCTCTTTGAATTCAGCCATAAAATATGAAACGTGTATTTATTTTGTAACTAGATCACCTTTTTTATTACTTTCCCTATTTTAACTAATATGCCATGGATTTTTATTTTTAAATTCAACTAATTGTTTTCCAATTTCATGTGAAGCCTCCTCATGAAAACAACTTTTCAATTTTGACATTGCACCACAAGTGTTGCATGTACCATCCAAACATGTTTTGTTATAAAAATTGTCCATATGCTTTGCGATAAAAATTAGAGGGAATAAATTACCTTGATCATATTGGTGGTTCATGTAATCTACACTCCTATAATTAAATGTCAATATGCAAAGTACAACATATATGGTGAAAAATACCGTGATACATATAAATTCAACATGCATATAACAAAAACAAGTGGTTTGTGTGTGTTAGCGCACATGTGCATTTGCAGATGTGCATGCGTGTACGCGCGCACGTGTGTGATTGATTTTAACATAGAAAGGTTTTCCATCTAGAATTATCATTGAATAATCTTCATAAGTGGATATTTCTATAGAAACTTGTAAATTTGTGTTCATTTCATATCTAATAATATTTTTGGATGTGGCTCACGGTTATATGAACTAGGTATTCCTCTAAGTACATCACTTTGATTAGGTGACAAACGTGTGTTATATTTCCAAAATTGTTGAATTAATTATTTTAGTGCATCAAATAACACTTTACCTTTCCATGGGAATCTACCATAGGATTCCCATAATTCATTTTTGTTGGGTCAAGTTTTTCACATCTTACAACTGCTTTCATTAGTGTTTTTCTTCTTATGTTTAGTGTTCTACTTGTTTCACTTAACAAACATTTTTTTGTTATTTTATTGCTTTTTAAAATCCATGTAATAACACAATGTACACCATTGCTATCTTTGGTGCATCTCCTCAAACCTATGGATTGGTATGTATCTTGTAAATTTCTTATCATCTCATTGTTTTGACCATCAATATTAGACGTCCTTAGTCTAAGGGTGTTCATAGTAGGTCTCATTTTCTACAATTTCATTACAATAAAAAACAATTGATATTTTGAGTTTCATTTAATTTAAAGTAATTAGAAGTGGGGTCTAAATGTTCAAGACAAAGAAAAAGAGAAGTAATCATATAAGCATTTGATTATGGAAATAACTCTAAATATTTTATATTTATGTTTGTGGATTGGGAAGTATGTTGACAAAAGAACTTGTTACTCAACATCATCTAGAAAACCATTATCAAATTTGAAGTAGGGCCCTCTTACCAATATTAAAACATTCACCAATAACTGAATTAGAAGCAAAAAATTCACTTTAACAATCACCTTAACCAAGAAACATCACTTTGCTCAAGTAACCAAAACTTTCTCAAAACCATAAGATTTCATGAAATCAATATACCAAGGCCAAATTTACATTACACATGTTCAAAATCATCTTATCATCATGATCAAACCATCCAAAAGTTTTAAAACACCATCTTTCATACTTTTCCTTTTAGACCTCAACTTTGACTATCGGTCTTGCAAAATGTAATAAATCCGATGAGAAAAAATACATTCTAAGGAGTTAAGTTTCATTGGTAAATTATTTGAATGCCCTTTAGGCCCATTAAAATGTCTAAAACGTTTCACAACATATCTCTTTGCCCACAAAAATTCATTCTCTTTCAACCTCCAGAATTAGCCCTATTTCTACTAGCCTCCTAACACACAAACCATTGTGACTTGAACAAACCACACAAATTCAAGGAAAATAATTTATAGTTCTAGATACCCATTTATCTATTCTTTCTTCATGGTGTATTTTATGCCCTAACTCCTTATGGAATCTCCCAAAAACAATTTGCTCTTCTTAAGCTTGTTTGAATTAGGTCTTGCCTAGGGTTTAGACTAATTTTATAGGGTTTGACCATTGGAAACTATTCCAATAATTTAAAATCATTAAGGTGTTTACATCAAACTTAATCAAGTTCTTCTACACACCCAAACATCCTTCTAACTCTATTCAAGTCATTTACTCATTCTAAGCCTTCTTTAAGCCTTCTGTTCTTTCCCAAATGTCACCGTGCTTTTTATGCTCTATTTATCTCTTTTCTTAGCCTTCCTCTAAGTTACTATTTGATCTCAAAATCTTATTAACATATCCTATTCACTCTACCCCAATCACTCATCTACTCTGAACCTTATCATGCTTTACCAAACTTCTCTTGGCTTCTTACTAAGCATATAAGCTTATAACATGATAGTTATAGATATCTTAAGGACATTACTCATCTTAAGGCTCTTCCCGAGGTCATCTTACCTCTCACCTTCTCATCAAGAATCACTTAAGCTTTCCAATTTTGTCTTTTATCTATACTACATCTTATCCTTTCTTATGGTTGAATGACTCATCTTATCTTCTCAACCTAATTATACAAAGTGGTCTACTAAATACCTATTTAATCCTATTATTAAGGAATCCAATTGTTCACTTTGTCTTATAATAATTAGATTACTATTCCCTTAATGATTTTTACACAAAACCACTATCTACCAAGTTTGTTGTGATTGTCATAAAGGATGAAAAACTAGTTGTGCACACTTCACCCAACTTTCTCACTTTTTAGTGACCTAACTCATTGTTCCAAGGTTTGTATGGAATTTTGACATCCATGATTAATTATCCAATCTAAATTAACACCTTAGGTCCCATCAAGAATCAAATATGATAGTTTTACAAAAGATTGTATCTTTTTAGTCTTGTAGATGGTATAACATAGTCACATGAAGATTTAGCACAATTTTGGTTAAATGGTTTCCACTCCCAGTATGCGTATCTTAGAAAACCTAACCAAATTTAACCTTAAATGAATCAATCTTTGAACACATTAAAACACTTTCATTAACCACTAATCAAAGATCAATGTGATAGACCTTGTAACAGGTATGCCACAAGAGAGAGGTTTATTTTTACCTTAGCCTTTGTTTAAGTTATACCAAATTTCTTGATAAATCAAAGTTGTCTCTACATACCTTATTCATTTTATCAACCTAGTAACACCTAAAAACCACCATGATCATTTACATAACATATAATTTTAAGATTCTTTGTTAGTATTAATCTAACCTCTTACACTAAACCCTCTTGAACATTCTTCTCATACCATGTACTCCATTTATTGATCACTACAAGGATATTTATCAATCTCATAACAATATAAAACACCATACAAACATTTCACATTACTAAAAACCATGCTCAAATCATAATAATACCTTAGAAGCCTTTAAATCAGTGAATGAAAGTTTACACATAATTTTTTTAAACCAATCTCCAATCCTCTTAAGTTCTTAAACATGCATGCAATAGTACCAAAGGTTTTAATCATTCAATGACTCATATTCATTTTATCATATAAATATGGTTTATTAGAAAGTAAGCCTCTTGAATAAAAATTACCAACACAGTCCACACTCATGCATGGTAGATTCTTACAAACCTTCTAGCTTCCACTGGCACTTACACTCGGTCATGATAGTCAACCCGTAAATCACACCACAAATATGATAAGATTCATGCAAATTTAAAATACTTGATCACAAAATCATAGAGAACGAATAAAATAGTCTCATTTAAAGAAGATCTATTTGATGATAACCATGACTATTACACACTTCTTGATCCCTCCACTTAGGCTCCTCCACACGAATCACCTTCTCACAAACCTCTCCAAAACCTCACCATCCTTCCTCCATTTGAATCCCCATTACTTAAAGATAAAATAAGTATTTTCTAAACCACCTAGCTAGGGTTTGAGATGAATTATGGTCAACACAAGTCAAGTTAGAGGTAAATATACCTTTACACTCTTTATGAGGTCTTAAATGACCTATTACAAGCATTGATAATCGTTTCTCTTTACATTGACCCCACATATCAATTTAAATTTTCAAATACAAATTTTGGAGGGAATATCCTAGATTTCAATTTACATTATTGGAAGAGGTCCCCAAGGAATCATATCTTAATAAGACACTTAAATGAATCCATAGAACCTAAAGAAACCCAAAAAATGATTTAATCACTTGTATGACAATGATGCTCCCGCATCAAAATTCTTCAAAGATTTCTTAAACAAGTTTATCGAGGGGGACATCAATGAAGTCATGGAAAAGAATTCAGAAATATTGGTGGGGATAAAAACAATGTTGATATTATGAACTTTTCAATTTGAATGTCATGATAATATGTATATGAGACAAATATGTCATACACCTTTTCTTTTGACAACCAAAATGTTGAAATTTCTCATAAGGCATCATAATATATGAGCAATTAAGTTAATGTCTTATGGGAAGATAATGGTATGCCCAATATACTTATGTTACAAACCATGATCCCAATGAAATTATAAGATATGGTTCACTATCCCTATAATCATTTATTAAACTTGAGTGAGAAATCATAAAATTGGAGGTTTATCTTTGGGGTCCATGTTATTATAGAAAGAAAACAAGTAGATGCATTTTATTACAACGCATATGTAACATTAATAATCTTATTTTGATAATATAATTTTTATACCTATATATTTTTAAGGATACACAACATGTCTCCATGCAAGATATTGGATCCACTTGATGCACCCTAACCACCGACTCATCCCATTTCACATTTTTAGTAAGAATCTAATAAAATGTTCTCATAACCTTGCACTTAAGGATCTTAAGTAGGCCTATGAGGGTTAAAATTAATGGAAAATGGAAAAATCATTCCTAAATATGTCTTATCTCCAATCTACTCTGCTCAACATTCTCCTTCATTGCCCATTTGTCCATTATTTAACCATTTTCACTCGTAGTCCACTATGTACTCATTATCCAATTCCTTTCTCATTTACTTGACTATTCACTAGATTGCTCAAGGATGAAATTTGTCTTTCTATCCTTCTTTATACTTCTTAAATTACTTCCCCTATTAAAGTAATTCAACCACAATTATTTAGTGGCCCAAAACCATGATTCAATAATCAAACCAACAATCCTACTCTATTGTGGAAAAACTGTATTTTTTTCTTCTTAATCTCAAAACTAGACTCAAGATCCAATCCCTTTCCTTGTAGGCTCCTCACACCACTTCAAAAATATTGTACCTTATCTCACCACCTCAATCCATCCCTAGAACCATCACTAAATTGAGATACAACTTCAAAGAATAAATTCTCTCTAACTTGTCAAAAATTGTCACTATTACTCTTGAGACAATGGTTTCTTGATTTAATCATGCTTAGAGTGAATTAGGGACATATATAAATCATTTATTTCCCATTTACTTTCCCCAATATTATTTCAAAATTTGAGAACTTAACTCTTTACCTAACCCTCTCATTCCAGCTTTTGTAATTTTACCTCTAAGCCCTTACTAGATCTGCTACCACAAAATGTCATGTATATTTTTGTCCTTGGGAGGTTCCAAAGAAAAATAAATAAATTTTTAATCACCCATTGAGGGATTTTATATATGTATAAATTTTCAAATCTAGACTCCTTTATTAGCACTTACTTTCTTTGGAAACTAGTCCCTACAACTAAGTTTCCAACTATAGCTTTCAACCGTAGTTTTCTTGGTTTTCTCTAAACTATCATAAATATCTCTAAAACCAACCCTTTAATATCTACAACTATTTCATAATATTCAATAATAGGTCATATCCATCATATTTTACAAGTTTTAGAGCCAAAATTTCTGGTTAAGGGCCTCAATCTTCTAACCCTAGCTTAGACCGTTAAAACCCTCCTAACAAGCCCAAGATTGATAATGTTTTCATAACTTCCTTAAAATTAACTTCAAGACCTTAGAATTTTGTGGAGTCTATATTGATGGAATTCAACTAATATACTTAATGGTTCCTTCAAAGAGGGAATATTACTACTCTTTTCATGAGGAATCTATCTTGGAAACCATGTGCAAACAGAGTATGTAATCCTAACTATCACTTTAATGCCTTTGAGATCAATTAAGGACTATAAATGATTCCTTACTAATTTTACACATCTAAAAAAATCATTCCAAGGTGTTGGAATATTTATATAGGATCACATGTGATAAAATCCACATAGTGAGGCCAACAATAGCTTTATACTAACATACATACAAGGCACATGAAGAATTAATCTTTGCATTCACATTGATATCTCTATTCCTACAAAAGTTAACTTATAGAAACACCCATCAATCCAACATACTTCAAAATACCTTCCAAAATTTCACAAACCTCTAGACTTACTCTAATAATAGATTCATAGTTCCTTATCATAAATCATTATGCATATAATGATTTGGTGATAATATTCTCTTAAAAGTGCTTCAATATATCAATACATCTTGTCACAATACAAAAAGTTAAAGATACTTCACATTCATGGATATGAAATGCTACTCAACACCTACACAAATTCTAAAAGCCTTCTCAACATAAAACCTTTCATTAACAAGCATATTTTAACTAAAATTCTTCATATAAAGATCCATGGTCGATCTCACACAATATACTACACTTGTATTCTATATATATATGTATGTATCGTATACACACACACACATATATATATATATATATATATATATATATATATATATACATATACATATACATATACATATACAATTATATCACTATCCATGCATGCAATGAAAGAGAGGAGTCTCATTCATAACTACAAACTCGAAACATGCTCATTAAGATAGAGATACACACATAGAAATTCATTTATTGCTATTCTTCATATTTTATACATGTAATATGCTTCCTCCTTACTCCTTTCCCCTATCCGAGGAATGAATATTTACAAATAACTCTACCTCTTATCCATTCGAATCCTTCTTCCTTTAAGCTCATCTCTCTTCTTGTTTCTCTCAAACCTAACTAACTAACTCTCCTTCATGACTCAAAACCATCGACAACACATTTTTATCCTTTAATTACATTATTTTCTCCCTTCAAACACATTGGGAATCTTTAATACTCTTATCACTATCCCTCTAAACATAGGTTTCTAACTATTATAGCCACTTCACTCCAACATCATATCATGACGCTATTAACACTTAAATGATATATAGACCTCCTAGAACACTTAAAAACCTTATCATACCAAATTAGACCAACACATCAAAATGAGCACCTTGGTGAGAGATGCTCCCGCAGCATAGTGCCAAGGTGGAGAAGAAGAGTCCTTGAACTTGATTTGTATAACTTTGGCACACAAATGAAATGGGTCTTTATTATTTTTCTTATTTTTGCTTTTCCTTCTTTATTATCACTTTGTTTTCCTTTTTTTATGTCCTCATGGGTCCCATACCTTAATTTTTTCCTTGCATTTTATTTTTCATTACTTCTTTTCTTCTTGAATTGCATCTTTATCTCTATTATATTCATGTTGCCATCCATCATACTATATCCTTCATACACACAATCATAACAAATAAAAAAATAAAGATTATTCTTCATACTTTATTTTCATTCTTATCATTGTTTTCTTCATACCTTCAAATACCCATTCAAACACATAGTTAGATATAAAAATAGATCCAATAAGGCCCACATGAGACCTTTCTTCATATTTAATTCCTTGTTCTTTCTTTTTTTTGGAAATATTATTCTCTTTTCACGTGACATCTCACTCTCCTTCACTCTTTCACGAGTTTCTTTCACTATTTCTTTATTCAAAGCCATCATATTTTTCTTTTTATTCTTCTTCATGAGCAGCTTGATAGGTCACTTCACCTTATTCTTAAACCTCCACTCAAATATTTGATATCCTATTCCTATCATGATTTTAATCATTGCTTTCTGACATCTCAAACCTTTCATTTTCTTCCTTTTGTTCCTTTTCTAAGAACAACTCTTTCGTTTATGCTTATGTTTTCTTTGTCGTCATTTCTTCCTTCTTTCAATCCTTTAGATTTACTACATATATCTCCTTTCAATCTTTCCATTCGAACTCCACCCAAGTCTCTTTCACCTTGGTCTATTGGTTTCTTTAGGTCTTCACCTAGGTCTTTTACACACTAGTATTTTTAGACAACTTTTTATCTTAGCTTCTTAATCTACAAATCATTTAATACTTTACCACTTGTTAGATACAAACATGTCTCGAAACTCCATGAAAATTGATTAATCAACAATATTCGGAAGGATTATAGAGCCCATAAGGCCCACATGAGACCTTTCTTCATCTTCACTTCCTTGTTCTTTCTTTTCTCATTCTCTTTTTCACATGACATCTCATTTTCCTTCACTCTTTCATGAGTGTACTTCACTATTTCTTTCTTTAAAGCCATCATATTTTGCCTTTGATTCTTCTTCATGAGTAGCTTGATAGGCCACTTCACCTTCTTCTTTAACCTCCACTCAAATCTTTGATCTTCTATTCCCATCATGATTTTAATCATTGCCTCTAACCTCTCAAACCTATCATTTACTTCCTTTTGTTCCTTTTCTAAGAACAACTCTTTCAATTTTTTTTCTCTTTTCTTTTTCATAGCTTCTTCCTTCTTTCAATCCCTTGGATTTTCTACCCATATCTCTTTTCAATCTCTCCATGTGACCTTCACCCAAGTCTCTTTCACCTTGGTCTATTGGTTTCTTTAGGTCTTCACCTAGGTATTTTGTACCCTAGTATTTTAGACAACTTGTTCTCTTAGCTTCTTAATCTTCCAATCATTCAATACTTTACCACTTTTTAGATACAAACATGTCTCGAAATCCATGAAAATTGATTAATCAACAATATTATGGAAGGATTCAATCATCAAAGCATTCAAAGTACCAAGAAAGTTTCAAACATCAAAGCCCATCCTTTAAAAATAAATTTTCACTTGAAAATTCAAGAAAAATTCACTCTTCAAGGTTCATAATAAGAAGTATTCTTCATCAAGGCCTAGTCACCTGCAAATTCACATCTCGAGACATCATGTTAGTACTAAAAGCATGTAAAATTACCTTCAAAGACTTCCTTTTCACCTTTTCCTTCCACAATTTGTTTCCTTCACTCTTGCAACTTGACCATCTCAATCATTAGTAAAAAAATGAATTTATGAGGCTCAATCTCCCTCTTTGATACCAAAAATGATGCACCCTAACCACTACCTCAGCCCATTTGACAATTTTAGTAAGATTCTAGTAGCAATCTTCTCACAACCTTGCACTTAAGGATACTAGGTAGGCCTATGAAGGTTAAAACTTATGGAAAATGGAAAAATTCCTTGCTAAAGAGGTCTTATCTCCAATATAATCTACTCATAATTCTCCTTCATTTCCCATTTGTCCATTATTTAACCATTTTGACTTTAGTCCACTATGTACTCATTATCCAATTCCTTTCTCATTTTCCCGACTATTCACTATATTTCTCAAGGATGAAAATTTTCTTTCGAGCCTTATTTTTATTATTAAATGAATTAACCTATTTAAGTACTTCAACCATAGTTATTTAGTGTCCCAAAACCATGATTCAACAATCAAACCAACAATCCTACTCTACTTTGGAAAAAAATGTCTTTTTGCTTCTTTAGCTCAAAACTAGACTCAAGGTACAATACCTTTCCTTTTAGGATCCTCATACCAATTCCAAATACTCTTACCTTGTATCACCACCTCAATCCATCCCTAAAATCTTCACTAAATTGATATATAACTTCAAAGAATCAATTCTCTCCAACTTGTCAAAAATTGTCACTATTTCTCTTGAGACAATGGTTTCTTGCTTCAATAATACTCATACTGATTTAGGGACACCTATAAAGTTATATAAGATCCTTTAGTTCCAATTTACCTTCTCCAAGATTCTTTCCAAATTTGAGGACTTAAATCTTTACCTAACCCTCTCAATTCCACTTTTTGTAATTTTTCCTCTGAAGCCCTTACTAGGTCTGCTACCACCAATTGTCATGAATATCTTTGTCCTTGGTAGGTTCCAAAGAAAAAAAAGAAATTTTTATCAAAAATTAAGGTATTTAATATATGTATAAAGTTTAAAGTCGAGACTCATTCATTAGCACTTTCTTTGCAAACTAGTCCCTACAATTAAGTTTCAAACCGTAGCTTTCTAGGTTTTCTCCAAACTGTCATAAATATCTCTAAAACCAACCCTTAAATCTATAAAAATCTTTCATAATATGTAATAATAGGTCATCTCCATCACATCTTACAATTTTTAGAGCCAAAATTTCTGGTTAAGGGTCTCAATCTTCTAACCCTAGCCTAGGTATTAAAACCCTCATAACGAGCCCGAGAGTGATAATTTTATCATAAATTTCTAAAAAAGTAACTTCAAGACCTTAGAATTGTTGTGGGAGTCTGTATTGATGGAATTTAGCTAATATACTTAACATTTCCTTCAAAGAGGGAATATTAGTGCTCTTTTCATGAGGAATCTATCTTGGAAACCATGTGCAAACAAAGTATGCAATCCTAACTATCACTTTAATGCCTTTGAGCTCGATTCGGGACTAGAAATGATTCCTTAATAATTGTTACACACCTAACACAATCATTCCAAGGTGTTGGAATCTTTATCTAAGGATCACACGTGATAAACACCACACAAAGTGAGGCCCACAATAACTTTATACCAACATACATGCAAGGCACATGAAGAATTAATATTTGCATTAACATTGATATCTCTATTCCTACAAAAAATTAACTTACACACACAACCATGAATCCAACATACTTCAAAATACCTTCCAAAAATTTCACATACCTCAATACTTACTTTGATAATAGATTTACAATTCGTTATCAAAATCATTATGCATGTAACAATTTGGTGATATTATATTCTTAAAAATGCTTGAATATATCAATACATCTTATCATAGTACAAAAAAGTTAAAGGTACTTCACAATCATGGCTATGAAAATGCCACTCAACACCTACACAAATTCTACAAGCCTTCTCAACACAAAACCTTTCATTAACAAGCATATTTTAACTAAAAGTCTTCATATAAAGCTCCATAGTCAAATCTCGGACAATGATAGACACATGTATTCTAGGCTCAAAGAAGGGTGTATATATATATATATATATATATATATATATATATATATATATATATATATATATATATATATATATATATATATCAAGCTTATAATTATATTAAAATCCATGCATACACTAAAAGGGAGGAGTCTCATTCATAATCGCAAACTCGAAACATGCCCCATAAGATAGAGATACACACATAGAACTTCATCTATTACTATTATTCAAATTTTATACATGTAATATGCTTCCCTCCTTATTCCTTCTTTCCCCTAGCTTGAGGAATGAATGAAATTTTTGGAGGAAAATAAATGGTTTTGAATTTTTGAAAACTTTCCTTCACTCCAACATCATATCATGAATCTATTAACACTTAAATGATATCTAAACCTCTTAGAAAACTTAAAACACCTTCTCATACCAAATTAGACTAATACATGATAATGAGAACCTTGGTGAGAGAATCTTGCATCACCACTCTTGCAGAATTTTTTTCACAGCTTGTTGATGAAGTCAAAGATTTGAACATTGGGCCTAGATGGTGCCTAAAAATAATGGACGTGGAAATTGATTTTTTTATGGAGAATTAAAGATAGAGATATTTGCAAAAGGAGCATATAAAACTATATGTGTTAGAGAACTAGAATGAGGAATCATAGAATAATTTGATGTGATATGTGTAGGAAAATCCCATCCTATGGAAATAAATTTTCTTCCATCGCACCTCTATTTAATTATCTCTTCTTTCCACACATGCTAACATAAGATTTGTAATACATTTATGTGACAGCTATTGTTGACACAATTAAACTACACCACTGATGTAATTATAGACCACAACATAAAAGTGTGTAAGTGTTTCATCTAATATAGTCCTTAAGGGGTCAAACATGAATCAAATAGAGAATAAGAAAATGAAGGAATTGACATAGTCCTTGCAAGTAAGATTACACACCAAGAAGCTACAAAAATTTGAAATACTAATGAATGTAGATTCTAGCAAGCTTGAATAAGTGCAACAACCAAAAGATGTGTACAATGGGTGCCAAAAATATTATTTATATTTACAAGGATTTTATCATCTAAAATAGAAGCTAGTGCATGAAACTATATAATGGATGATATATTTATTGAAATCTAAATACAAAACATGTATTATTTAAAACATGTATATGTAATGTTACTAGAATAAACCAATGTTGTTTACAACAAATGTAAGTTTTATAAATACTAATCTATGAAGCAAACAAGGTTTGAATGTATAGTTTAGCTAACTCAAATAAGAAAAAAAAACCAAAATATGTGCTCAATGGGTGCCAGCAGCTTATTCATAAATAAGGAAATTTAATCTAAAATATAAGTTGATGAGAAAAACTATATAATGGATGATATATTTATTGAAATCTAAATACACATAATGTATTATTTACAACCCATATATGTAATGTTGCTAGAATGAATAATTTTTTTTTGAAACAAAGGGAAGTTTTCTTAATATTACTCTACGAAGTAACCATGGTTTGATTTATTTTTTATTGGGTGCTTGTAAGAATAGAAAAGTCTTTTACCCATTTAACAACAAAGCACAACCAATTGAAGGGAAAAAATAATACTTAGAAATAATATTAAAGAACATTAATACATAGTGTCTTGTACCATGTTTCATTTATAAGTGTTTTTCTTGGTACTCAAAAAATAAGAAACAAGAAAACATATTTATTATTATTTTCATTTTATCATCTACATTGCAAAGGAACATGAAGGATCCATCAAAAAATAGGACAAAAGGTAAGAAACAGGGAACATATTTTTTTGCACTTTTTTATAATACTTCAAATTTATACAAAATGATTTTGGCGATAAAAAAACTAGAAAATGGGCAATAAAAGAAATTATCAGAAAAATACCAAAAACCACATGATTGCAAGAAGAGATAAAATGTGAAATGACCAAATATTATTTGCCTAAAATAGTATACAAAATAATATTATATATTAGAATATAAATATATCCTATATTGGTAAGTTCATAAAGCCTAAGAATATCCTCAAGAAGAAGTTCACTTTTTGAAACAAAAGTCAATTTTTTCTACATTTTAGATGAGAGTTGAGGTTTTTTTCCTCATCCCTAAACATTTATTATTTCATTGAGAGAGTAAAAAGAAATTATTGAGATATAACATGTGTCAAATCCTTTTATGAACACTTCGATCTTTGACATGTAATTGTAATCACACCGAGCCAAGTCCACCCCATATTTGGGAAAGTACAAAGTGGCATTAGAAGTATGAATCACATTTTTCTACACTATTTACCATAATTGGAAACATGGGTATGCAAAGTAGTAGAATTTTTTTAGACCATTTTTGTAACTGTGCATTTGATAAGGAAGGCATGCATGTTTTCCAATGTAACCATCTCATTAAGAGTTAAAATATGGGCCCTAAAAGGTGATGGGAGGTCAAGCATATATTTCATTGATAGATATGATGAAGGTTTTGAAGAACCCCTAATAGTAAACCATTCTTTCCACTTGTGTGTCTTAGCTATGTCAAGATTAATAAAAATGCATGTCATGTGAATGGTATTGATTTAAACTATATGCTACATAGTTTTCATGTTGGTTTTATTGCAAGAATAAATTAGTTGTCCCCATTTCACATCCCATCAAATTTTTCTCCTTTCAACATCGTAATATGCACCCCAAAGTGTGACATGAACACGATAAATTGAAAAATCTACAAGATATATTAGTTGTTTGTTAGTCCTTATTCTATATTTCTTATGGACTAAAAAAAAGCGGTGAAAGCAAAGATAAAAACAAAAACATCAACCGTATAATATGAAGCAACATTTGCAAGGTATTTTAGAAAATTTAAGTGAAAAATTTACATTGGAACATATGTAAAAATAGTTGGGAGATGGGTAATAATAGATGTTCACCACAAGAAAAATTCCCATGGATTGTTTAAATGGTTATAGGTTTTGTTCGCAAGTATAACTTGGACATTAAAATAATGTAAACCTCTCCAAAGAGAATTTGATCAAATAACTTGTCAAAAGCCTCATTAAAATAAGTTATATGGACCTCACCAACTTCATCATGTATAAAGTTAAACCTAAAAAAAAATTCATGTCATTTTACATTGCTTTACTCATTAAGAGAACTATTGTAGATATCCCTAACTTTGAATGACCATTGTTTTCAATACGATCTTGATACACATATTGGTATATGCATCTACAATAAGTGGGATTTGGTCAGGAGACAAAGTATCTTGACTAGATGCACTAGACTTAGAGGATTGAGAAAGGACCCGAATTGAGTGTCATGAATAGGTGAAAAAGGAACCAAAACTCCAATGGTGTTGAGCATGTGGAAAACTATGCCCATTACCAAAACCAAAATAATATTGTAGAAGAAGTGGCATCATTAAAAAGGAAATTGAAAAGATGTGATCATTAAACATAAAATTGTGAAGAAAAAGGGGAAGTAACATAAATAATCACATTAACCCTATTAGAGATCTACATATGAAAGAATTTAGTTTGAAAAATGGACCTTATTATATTTTCTATAAGAGATTTCAATCATTAAAATTGGATGAAAGGATCCCATGATGTAATAAAATCCCATTAGAAATGCGTACCCAATTCTTCAAGGTGGAAACTTTCAAGTGAGGGTCAAGCTATAAGGAAATCATTTAAAGGCAAAGATAAATATTTGTAGTGCCAATCAATGGGTTCTTAAAGGTGTTTTAGACAATTGTAATACCATCTATATCATTTCATAACATTTGAGATGAAGAATCAATGGTCAAGGAAAGGAAAATACAAAAGATAGAAAAATACTTCAAGAAGGCACATATTCAAACAATTCAAGAGGAGATAAAATTTTGAAATATATTTTCAACATATTGTGGCCTCATAAGAAACTATGAATGAAATTGTGGTCTATGATCCAGAAAAAAAATGGAAAGAGGCTTAATTCATAAATCAATCCACCCAAAGTTCATATGGGTTATTCCATAAAGAAATGATTTTATTAGTCATCAAGTCTTGTTGAAATAATCAACTTTCCTACTACGCCAAAGCACATTTTAGAGTCCTAACTCACCAATTATTCAAATGAACTTTATATTAAATTGAAATAAATTCATTTAGATGAAATGGAAAACCATATTTAACTTAGAATGTAATAAAAGAATTTATATGAAATGGAAAACTATCCATGATCATTAATAAAACTGAATTTATCTAAATGCAACGATATTTCAAAACTCCTAATTGTTTGGAAAAACATTTTTATTTGGAAGACAATTTGTTTTGGTTATTTGAGTTTGAGAAGCCATGTAAACTTATATGGGATAAGAGAAATATTTTGGAAATATTTATAACATGTTAATGGTAGACATTGAAGGAAGTGTTAGGATGAACCAACACCATGCAAATATCCATGGGGAAATAAGAGAATGATATTTGAGAGTTGTAAAAACTTATAGGTACACATTTTGATTTTCTTCATTTAATTTATAGATATAAAGGATACAAAAATATTATAACATCAATAGAATAAAAATCATTAATGACTATGCGAATGCAACACAAAATACATGAAGTGTAAAAATCAACGCTAAATAAATATTCAATGTAACAAAAACCTAATTCTCAAAAAATGAAGCGCATTGTAGTTTCTCACAATTATATTGAACTCAAAAGTCAAAAAAAAAATTACTCTCTACCTTGAGGTCCAAAAATGTATAGGCGTATAAGATATTTTCCTTCCTACAAATACCTAAATTTAGTTATTTGGCATTTGGAAATGCTAATTTGGGTTATATCCCTTATACATGACTTGTGCACATACACCAATCTCAAACTCATTATCCTATCCTATCTAGATGTTTACAATGGGTTAAATCCATTATTATAATAATTATTCACCTATAATAACTATTATATCCATCATAAACACATTATACCTTATGTACAAACCTCTATGTATCATCGAATTAGTTTCTAAACCTACACGAAAAAACCATCTAGTGGGGCTATAATTGATTATTGATTTTGTCCCATGTTGGATGATTTTGTGCTTAACACTCTAACAATCAAAAATTTTAAATGAATTTATTTCAATGAGTTGGCCTTACTCTTTTAGGTTAGACTTTGTGTGAAACATTACCCTTGGAGTAGTATAAATAGAATTTAATCCCATTCTTTTCTTCACTTGGTAACCCTTAGTGCTTGGGTTTTCCCACTTTGTGTTTTCCATTAAAACATCAACCAAGATTCCCTATTACAAGATAATATACTAGGATAAGCCCCTAAGTATTTATAAATCAATCCAAACCAAGTCAAAAGGAAATTAAATCCGAGTCAAAATAAGTATTATCACGTGTCAAACACACACATTATTAAGCTCCCATATGACTTAAAAAAGAACATAAATCCAATAGATACCACTTATTCTCCTACTCTTGATGATCTTATCATTCATGAGATGTGAAAAGTGACGATATCCATACACCTTTCATTGATCATGATACCTTAATCAAGAAAATAAAATTGGCCTTAATCAATTTGAAAGCTAAGGTACAATCTATCCTAATGAGATTAATGTTTTTAACCTAATTAATTTTTTAATTTATTTATTTTTTATGTATATGTATGTATGTATATGCACTCTAATGATACATACATACATACATACATACATACACACACACACACACACACACACACACACACACACACACACACACACACACACACACACACACACACACACACACACACACACACACACACACACACACACACACACACACACACACACACACACACACACACACACACACACACACACACACACACACACACACACACACACACACACACACATATATATATATATATAAGTGCATTATATGTACAATTTATTATCACATATAATCCCATTCACGAGGCCCAACCAATTCAATCCAAAGTGGAATCTTCTTTTCAAGTTCCCAGTCATATATTAAAATTTAGTAAGGGGCACCTAATGCCCACTCACAAGTTTAAATACATGTTATGACTTATATTACAATTCCATCGCCTCTTGTGCATATGCATGAGGCCTTGCATAACCTTATCTTCTAGAAGTTTCCTTGAGTAGAAATTTGTTGATTTATAGGATAAGGTGTTGTGGTTAGAGAAAGGCAAGTCTACAGCTTATCATGTCATGGATTCCCATCTCTTACATCACATTCCACAGGAACCTAAGGTAACATCATATACTTTACCCATAGGATTTTTCACTCCTAAAATTACAATGTCTAAAGATAAAGGGGAACCCAAATAAAATCTTTGATATTTCCACATAATATGTATAGAATATGATTATAATGATAATATTATCACTAAGATATTTCCAATAAGTCTCAAGGATTGTTCAGTATAAAATCTTTATGATCTCCCTCTCCATCTAGTGAATAAATTCAATCCTTTGTATGATCAATTTCTAGCACATTTTTCAATCAATATCAATGAAAATGTAACTTATGCATAAATTAAAAAGATCCAAAAGAGACCAAATGATCATATTAGTGACTATGTGTTGAGATACAAACCTATGTTTACTACTGATGAAGAATTCATTTATAGACAATGAGCTTCAAGATTTATTTACACATAGTTTACTAGTAGCTTTACAATCATCTATAATGTTTGATAAATTATGATATTTTGATGAGCTATGCCACACCATTTAAGAAATACAATTCAAAATCTTAACATTGAATAATATTAAGTTTGAACCTCATGCACTTGCTACATATAACACTACTTTTCAAGGAAGATCAAGTTATAAATCCAAATCTAATGAACTAGTGAAACATGAAGTAAAAGTAACAATCGATTATATATCTCAACCAATTACTAATATTTAATTACAAGCTCTTCATAAGTGGTAAATCATATTATTTACATTACCACCACATGTTATACTTCAAATATTTCTCGATTATAACCTTGTATCTCTCCCTCCATGTATGAAATTTGATACAAACATACCTCATCCTAAATATTTAAATTCTAATACATATTTTGATTATCATCAGCACATTAGACATTCTATAAATAAAATTTTTAAGATAAAAATGTAATAAAAGATATTATTACAACCTTACCATTGCATTAAGCACCCTTTAAGAAAATTATAAATGTCAAGTAAATGAGAATGCAAAACTAAAGTTTTTAATGATACACTACCAAACCATGAGTATGATAGAGAACAAAGAAACTTCAAAGGCAAATTATGTGTACAAAATTTAACCTCCTTCAACTACATATGGTCATTACCTTGATGTTATTATTTGGAAAACCACTAAAACTTTACCTCTATGGCCTAGGATTACATTCACTAACAATGAACTAGTGGATGATGACTCATATAGGAATGTAATCTTATTCAATTTTATATAAATTAAAAAACCAATCTAAATTTTCATGGTCAATACGGGTTTAAGGGAAAATGTATCCACAATGATGGTGTTTACAACTTTGGGATATACTTAAGAACATTTACAACATACCTCATGAGATGTTGAAGGGTTTAACATACATATAGAGATTAAATAAGGACATATAATGTTGCCTCTTCAAAGTGGGATCAAATAATTTTTTGACACCATTTTTGTTATTCAAAGTTTCAAGATATGTTATTTTTTTTGGGATACCCTTGGATTCATTCAAAATATTCTTAAATTTTTCTCATTTAAGGTTGAATTAACTTTGAAATCATTTGGTAAATGTTGGTCGAAGGAGAAAATCACATTTTGAATTTTCCAAACTCAACAAGCCAAGTAATTCGTAAACTAGAGATGGGAGAAAATCATATACACCATGGAAAAATACTTATAAATCTAAAATAAAATCTATTATAGAACTATGTGGAACTTTAAACATGGTATTTCCTTTAATGGATGATAAAGTGATCAAACTTGAATATATTGTGAACAACATATCTGTTGATACAAAAATAAAACACCAATTGCATGATCTTGAGAAGAGACTCAATCAATTATTTAATTTTTAAATGAATTATAACATTAATACACATGTCTCTAATGTACAAGGTGACCAACCTATGGTTATTAAAGAACTATGTATTTTGGTTATTGAAGATAATGTGGAAGCACAAAGAGGCATGCTAACTATGAATTATATGAGCATAGGCATGAATTTGAGCAGTGGGTTGAATCACCAAGATTTTCAAAGTAAATGCAAAAAGTATGTAACTAGAATAATTGGTGGAGGGATGTAAATGAGGGGAAAACTTTGTGAGATATGTTCAAGGTTAGTTCAAAGACAATTTTTAGGGAAAACATGTGCTAATGATAGATTCACTATGTCATATATGAATGAGATACATGATGCACATACTTGGATATCAACACCTTTTATATAGGAGATAAAATTTATGCCACTAGAATTTCCATTTAAAAATGATATGAGTAGACCTAATAATTTTGATGGGATATATTTGCATATTTTTGAGAGAAAATGGATAATGAAGATTTTTTTAAGTGGACCACAAGATAAGTATGGCCTTGAGGAATTTTTATGGGGAACACAAGATGAGTACCAACACTAGGTTTACTTATCATGGAATTTGATGTATAGGGTTTGGAATTTGTACCTAATATGAAATTAGACATTTATGTGGAGCCATTCATCAAATTTGACTAATATCAGACAAGACAAGAAATTTAGTAGGTAGAACCAAATATGGATGAAGAACATAAAAAATGGCTTGGGATGGTTCCATGGAATACAATATAATTAATTTGAAATAATTAGATAAGGGTGGGGAAATACTGATATGGTAGTAAGTGTTGATCATGGGTTGGATATTAAACAAAGGCTTTATGCATAAAACATAAAGGTATGCATATTTAATGATGAATTTCTAAATAATAATATAGGATGTTCAAAATTGAGGATAACACTTTATTGAAGAGGGGGCATGATTTGACCCTCAATCTATAAAAGATATTGATATACATGTGATCTAACCTATGGCACATTTATATTTACATACATTTTTAGTCATTACTTTAGGGTGAGATCATTAGGATGGAGGTGTGTGACCCTATGTGGTCACACACACACACACACACACACACACACACACACACACACACACACACACACACACACACACACACACACACACGTGCACGTGCATGCATAAATATCTCTCACATGTGTCATATTGTGGTTTATGGTCTTATTGTAATATTTTGGAGGTTTCCCCATAGTAGTGACTAATTATATATTTAATATTTTGATATTATTCCATTTATATTGAAACAATTCCATTACAAAAATAAAAAGTCTTGCAAATAAATGACCATGAAACCTATAAAAATCTATCTCTTCAAACAATATCTATTTTGGTGGTAGAAACTCCTACTTTACCACCTTTACAACAATAAGCATGACATAGTTTAAAAATAATTATTTTATGAATTATATAACAACATATCGAGAAAATAACCACATTATACAATGTAATCTAAAAAGACATAATATCCACCAAGGTATAATCCTACCATATTCATACATTACTCACACATGTTGGCAAGATTTTATATAATTTTTCATGATTTAATTGTTTTCAATGACTCGCCCAATCAAAAGTGGCATAAAACTGTAATAGTAGGGAAAATCACCTATTGATAGGGTGATATTCCTTTGAATTTGAGAGGTTAGTTCCTTTTTATGATAAGGGTGTTTTATATTTTGGTTCTTTTAAACTAAAAGTAAAAATGGAAAAATAATGGGAAGGAAAAAGATGGATAAAGGAGGAGGAAGTGAGAAAATCGTAATAGAATAAACATAGATAATTGCTTGGATATCTCAAGGTGAACACAAAATAGAATCCCTCTCTCTCCCATGAAAGGTACAATACAAAAATAACTATAGAGAATATGAACCGGAAGTACTAAGTCTTTAGTGCTCCCAAATTACATGCGCATGACACAAATTGCACTCACAGAGATATGTAATACAAATGTTGTAATATCAAAGTATAACATGCAATGGAGAATGATGGAGGTATTAAATGTATTATCCAACTATAAATAACAAAGAATGATTTTATTTTGCTTCCAATGGTGTTGATATGCCATTGTTGTTTATTTGTTGTACTTCTGTTGTTTTTTTGTTGTTGCTTTGTCGGTTGTTGGTTTTTACTTTGCAGACTGCATTCGGGCTTAATTGTTCTATCTGGATTTTGATCCATCTCTTGTGCTTTAACTTTCAATTCTGGCTTCTGAGCCTTGGTGTACAAGGGTATAGTCCCTTTCAAAAAACTATTTGCCAATAATAAAAAAAACAAAGAATGATTTTATGATTCGAGAGAATTAACACCATAGGGTAAGAATCATCTCATTTTCATTACATTCTTTCATTCATGGAATCAAAAATGGTATGCACATGTAAAGTTGTAACAATTTATCCAAAATTTAGAGAAAGAGAGATCATTGTTAAAATTGCATTCCATCCTTATATAGGCACTTTCCCTAGAAGTAGTTGAAAAACTACTTTCTATCATAATTAAATAAACTTTGACATATCGATATAATTAATTCTAAAACAATTAATTTATCCTTTTTGACATTGGGACGTTGTCTTGTTTTACATGTCATTTTGGAACATACGAGCATGAAAAAATAATTTGGTCAAGGATGGATCTTAAGAACAAGGATATTTCATATTCCTAGTTGCTTAAGATGTGTGATGGAACAATGTTAAGGATATAAACAAGTAAAACTTATAATTCATCATTCCCCGTTTGATTTTTCCACTGTCACCTTCTAAGCTCAGATCGTGCACTTTGAGTGTCCTTTTATCTTTCATTATTGACCTACATCATCGATTAATTTGAATACATTTTCACATACATGAACAATGAAAGTAAAAAACTTTATGAAGTACCCATTTTCATGATTCACTAGTATCGATATAACAAATTCATATTTCTTCACTCGATTGATATTACGAAGTTCCTTCATTTTGGATTTTGCATTATCTATCCACAATATGTGTGTGTGGATAACAATCATGATTGTACATTGATGGAAGAATGTAAATAACATTTCGACTATTATTTCGAGTAAAATAACCGTAGACGCTCTGTAAGAAGGTATACATGCTATCCACCAATCATATCAACTCAAAAATAATTAAATGGATGTGAGATAGAGCACAAAAGTACCATTAATTTGTAAGAAAATTCAAAAAATTAGGATGAGTATTGGACCAAAATGAGTTGTCACACTTCATTTTGGGAAATTAGTAATGGTTTCCCCTTGAATGCTTAATATTTTAATTTTACTTATTTTAAGCACTTAGGAATTTTCAAAATGACTTCACTTGATCGAAAAATACCCTTTTTCCCCAATGAACCAAAAAAATACTTCAAATTCTGCATATTTTGCATTTTTCGGGATTTTAGGACTATTTTGTAGTTCTACAATTTATAGTTTACAATTCTACGATTTTAGAATTTTGGGAATATTTTGTAGTTTTGCAGTTTATGGGTTTTTAGTTTGCAGCTTCTACAATTTTGGGATTTTGGGGCTGTTTTATAGTTTTTCGGTTTGTGGTTTTCTAGTTTTGTAGTTCCATAGTTTTAGAATTTTGGGGTTGTTTTATAGTTTTATAGTTTGCATTCTATAGTTTCAGGATTTGGGGGCACTTTGCAATTTGAGGATTTCAAGGTTGTTTTGCAATTATGTAGTTTTAGGATTTTTGCGATGTTTTGTAGTTTTGGGATTTTGGGGCTGTTTTGTAGCTCACAATTTTACATTTTCTTAGTCACTTGTGGATATCAATGCACATCTTCAAGTGCTCATATTGTTTTATCTAGGTCACCAAATGAGACAATTTGTATTGATGGAAATGCATTTTAGGTCAAAATAAAGTATACTTTTTGGATGAAAATGTAAAAAAATGAACTCGTAGCCATTTTCGGCATGGGATATGCAAAAGTTAATGATGCCCATGCTAGGTCCATGCAAGCTTGAATGATGATTGTTCCTTGGTGGTTGAAGAGGTTAGTGGTATTCTTAATTTAAAATTTCCCTCTCCTCTCTTATTCTTTTATATATATATATATATATATATATATATATACTCATTTTGATTGTAATATATTCTCTCTTAAATGTAAGGTTATGTTGTCATTTTTGTAAAAAGTATTATGAGTTATAGACTTTTGTGTTGGTATTATGCAATGTAATCAACGCCTCCTCCATTAATAATATTTTTTTATTATGGTTGTCTTTCTTCCCTTTAATATGTATTATTGTATTCTTGTTTTTGTATTATTCTATGACAAATTATGTGTGATTTATACTTGCATAATTTCAATACTTTGTGTCATTTATGTAGAGAATCAGAGTTTGGTAAAATTGTAGGGTTGAATGTGTCTTATTTCTTCCCTCTTGGATTTACATTTTCCCTCTCATTCTTCATCTTAGGGAGAGAATCCACTTCCATTTTGGTGCATCACCTTATTTTATTCAACATTTCATCTTTTTGAACCATGGTTCCTTGGAAATCTTATATTAGAACTATTTAGTAGTAGAACATAGAGCTGGTTAGATTAGTTACAATGAACTAGAGTGAAAGGAACCATCCTTTTCACTTGGATATTGACCTTGAAGGATCCATTTTCCCACACTTTGAAGGTCTTTCCATGTTTCATTGAGGTGTTGAGCCTAGCTTTAGCAAAGGGTGCAACTTCAAGTGACAACAATTTTCAACATGCCAAATGGGACGAATTAAGTTATTTACAACTTTATATCATCAGTTTTGATGTTTTATTGGTGATATTCATCTTTTGGAGGTAGTTCTAAACACATACGATGAATCCTAACCATATATCTAATGGTTCCAATAGTCAAGTGTCTCAGTTTTACGAGAATATTTCAAACAAGACAAATAATAACAAGTGGATGGCCTTTTGAATACTTACATTGTCCACATGTGGAGAAGAAGAAGAGGCAAACCAGTTCAAAGATCACCATCACCTCCGGATATATATTTCTCTTTACTCCTCTTCCGGTAGGTATTTCTTGTTGTCTTATAGGGTTCTAAGACCCATCACATTTATGGCCCATCAAATAAATCAATCTTTTGTGACATTTAATGGTGGAAGTCCTTGGATTTGAATACCCAACATGAAATACAGTATATTCCCTAAAGAGCATTCCATTTTTTATTGGTGAAAATTTAACTACCCCTATTGAGCACATCTTAGATGTTGTTAATGTTTGTTTAGTTCATATTGTTACTAAAGATGATGTGGTAGTCAGGCTCTTGGCCTCATCTTTCAAAGGAAAATCATTACAATGGTATATGATTCTACAACCTGCTTCTATTCATACATGGGATGAACTTGGAGAGAAGCTTTGTAAGCATTTTGGAGAAAAGGTAGATAATATATCTTTATTGGAGCAACTAACAACTATCAAAAGGGCCCCTTGTGAGCTGATGATGGACTTCAACTTCATGTTTTAAAGGACATGGGAAATAATTCCACCCCTCTTAAGGCCATCTCCTCAAGGTGAATTTTTATATTTTTTAAGAGCTCTTAATTTTGATATTGTAGTAATGATTCAGTTAATGGGAGTTATGGATTTACTTGCTATTTATGAGATAACTATTCAGATGAAATTTTTTTGGTTCAGCTTTGGTAAAATATCCCCTAGACCCCCAAATCCTCTTTTCCTAGATATTCCCAATGAAATTTAACCTTGTCTTTCCGTAGCCACCGAGTCTAAAAATAGTTCATATTCCCTATATCTATTTGTTCCAATGAGATAGATGATCTCAAAGCCTTGATCAAAAATATGTCAAATGAGATAGTTTCCCTTAAGAAGTAACAAACCTAAACTCCTAGACCCTACCAAAATTAGAATCAAGGGTATCAACAAAGGAATTACTATCCAAATCAGGGGTATGGAAAAAATTACCAACAAATTAGGTTTTAAGGTGCAAATCCTAACTTTCCTCTTCAAACATTATCACCTCCACAACATGCACATTCTCCTAGCTTGAGAAAATAAATTGTTTTTATTCAAAACAATATGGCTCAAGGAATTAAATGGTGTTTCCCATGTAATCAGCCCCATAATTAGAATTCTTGTGAAAATGGGGTGAAAGGTCAGGCTCTCATGGTGCAAGGTTCCTTTAATCAACATGAATAAACAATGAAAGTTCGACTACTAATGTTGAAGAAGCTCAAGAAGCTGCCCCTAAGGCCAATTTCATGTTTTTTGGTCTGATGAGTTTTGTGTAGTCAATCAAATTGTGGGTAGCTCCAATATACCTCAAATTCATGTTGTTGATAATACAAGGTATAAGAAGAGAATATTGGATACTCAACCTTTATCTTATTCTAAGTAGGAAAATCCTCTTTACAAGGAAAAGGACATTGGGAAGATTTAAGTAAGAATAGAATGCCTAATGCTTCTAATAGAACTAGCCCCATAAAGGTATCCATATCTCAACCAAGAGTAACTTTCCCAACATTTGAACAAGTAAAATAAATAAATGATGACACCAATAATGCATAAGGAGGTAGCCATTCCTATGAACATTATTGAAAAAATGAAGAAAACTAATTTGAATGAGACAATGTGAGATACCTTTTCCATTCCATATCAATTAGATATCTTGCAAGAGGATTTTAAGAAACTCACTCCATCATACGGATAAAAAGAAAAGGCCAAGCCCTTCAATTATCTTATGTCAACCCAAGGAGGAGAAAGTAAGTGAAACAAACAAGCCTCCCTTTTATATCTCTTTGATTATTGGCAAGTATATAGTGCATAATTATATGATATATTTAGGAGCCAACACCTCTGTGATGCCTAAGAAGATAATAGACACTTTGGGATTGAGTATACTCCAATAAATAAGTTTTTCTTCAATTGGATGGTACTATATTCATAACATTTAGAGTAATCAAATGCCTTGAACTAACTCTCCATGCATGCCCTAGTCTAACCATTTCTCAAGACATATCAGTTATAGATTTTCCTCCTCTATTTTCCATTTTCTTATCAAGGGACTTCACAACCAAGGTGAGAGGTTATTTGTCTTTAGATTGGTCTCATATGATCTTGAGGATGAGGTATGGGACTAAGTTTATAATTAAATTTGAGCCTATCTCAACTTATCATGTTGAAGTCCATGATCCTAGCCCTATTAACTCAAGTGTCATGGTGCAAGGAGAAATAAATAGTGATTCAAAACTAGTTGAGCAGTACATTCATCAAAATTAGTCCCTCATCTTATGTTAGATAAGTGGGCTAAGGAAAGGTATGAATTTGATCCATATGACATTGTTGTTGAGATAGGTTCGGTACTTATTGCATCCAATGGGAGGGTTCTTTTATCTCAAGTGCATTAAACTAAAATGAGGAGGATTCTCAAGGATTATGGAAGATGTTTTTTGATGGTTCTAGGAGTAGAAATGGAGCTAGGAAGGTGTTGTTTTGATCTCCCCAAAGGGTAAGAAGTTTATTTTTGCTCATAGGATTCAATTTACATGTTATAACAATGTAGCTAAGTATGATGATTTAGTTCATGGATTATTATTAGCTAAGAAGAGGCATATTAAGAGTTTACAGTGTTTTGGGATACTACGTTGGTTGTCTACCAAGTAAGAGGGAACTATGATACAAAGAACAATCTCCTAAAGGCTTATAAACATAGAGTTTGGGACCTACTTGATATTTTTGAAGCTATTAATCTCCAAGTAGTGCCAAGAAAGTTAAATGTGGAAGGTAATCAAATGGCTATTGTAGGGTCACAATTTACCCCACCTACATATATCACTTAGGGACACAATCAAAATGTCAAGATTGTAGTGAAACCATCCATCCTAGAAAATAATGTGAGTTGGAAAGTCTTTGAGAGTGATGAGAAAATTACCAATTTTAATTAAAATAAAGTTGAGTTCTCATCTAAGTTATAGTCAAGACCTGTAAGAAGGATAAAAGGATTAGGTTATCCAATTAAAAGTAAGAAATTACCAAGAGGTTTGGTTACTCTTGAAATCATATTCAAACCTAATGATGAGTTCAAAGGAGAAAATAAAAATATGATGGCTAGAGAAGAGGAATATCAAAAGGTTGTGATTTTGATGTAGCCTAGAATCTACTCAGTATAAAACCCGTGCACGCCGGACATCACCCATCCGAGATGAGCACTCACCAAGTGCTCAAAGGTATTAGGCCCCTCTTTAGAGTTATTTGTGCATGATGTTAGTGTGATGAAGATAAAACATATTCAAAACCATAAATAACCATAAACATTGCACAGAGCATATTCCAGATCTAGATTTTAGAGAATCATGAATTAAACAATAAGTATAATAAGATCAACCATAAAAGAACCAGTTATAGTCATGTTTAACACCATTATCCAGCCAACATACTCCATTACATTAAACACTATAAAACATAGAAGATTCTTACATTATAAAGTATCACCATAAGTCATGCATGCATTAGATCCAACAACATAACTCTACAATAATTCACCACTACTAAACTACATAGTTCAATACATACTTATAGGGGTGGAGACTTGCCCTTCACTACCTATGCACTTCTCAAAATAGGTTACATGCTAATAATAGCTATGATCCCTTACAATAACATACACATATGCAAGTGCGCTAATAATAGACATCCTAGAGTTAACTAGAAGAAGTAGTCCTATTATTAAATCAAGCTCATGCATGACACTTATTAGTCATTTTTTCCCAAAATACCATTTGTGTATCGCGCAAGTCTCCATCCCGATATGTGCTCTCTCGCACGCTATCTCCAAAAAATAACATGTGTCCATAAAAATGGCTAAGTCTTGGGTCAACTTGTTCTAGCATGTGTTTCTTTACCTATCTTTCTTCACCTTCAAATGTAACTTGTTCACACGCATGAATCCTATGTGTGTCTTATCCTTATACAATATTATGTTTACTCAACATTACCCCACACTAAAATACATTTCCATCATGATAATGGGGATTCTTTCGATGTTCCTAAATAATAAAGAATAAGAATTGAAAGAATGTAAATAATCACTGTACAAAAGAATGGATCTTTACTCTGCAACTTCCTCTTCTTCAACTAGGAGGATCAACTCTAGATATTCACTTTTAATCTCAGCCTCTAATGTATGTCACCATCTAGCATGGTCCTTATCATCTCAGTGGAATGTCTCAGTAGCGATGGCATCCAACTCATCCCGAGTAATATTTTCCTTCTCATTCTACAATACATGGACAACATTGGCCATATCAGACATCACTCCCTCCAGAAGATCCATATTCTATGCTATGAGCTTCCCAATCTCATATATCCTCTCCTTATGTGGATCTTGGGCTGCTGTAAGGGCTTCACACTTCTATTTCACTAGTGCCAATCTTTCTGCACCTTAAAGTCTCATCCTTCATTGCTTCTAGAACTTCATTATCCTCAACTAGAGTTCTGGTCCTTATTACTTCCTCTGGAGCTACACACAAATTTAGAGTTTGGTCTACTTTCTTCAGCTCATCCTTCAAATTTTGGAGCAACACCTCATACGTCAATTTTTTTATTATAGAGGCCATTTCTCTCTTTTGCTTCTTATACAACCTTGTTTGGTGCAGGAATTCTAAGTGGTCCATCTTCTAGCACCAAATCAACCAATGTTCATACATAATACATCACAAAAGGAAAATTCTCAAGTACCTTTACTTCTAGATGAGTCCTACTTTCAAAATGTAATTGCCAATCTCCTCCTCCATGCTAACGAAGGCCTCATTCTTTTTCCATTCTCTCTCCTTCTCTACCTTTAAGCACTCTATCTCCGTAGTTTTATCCTTGTTATCTTCCATCAACGCTCTAATGGTGGCGACCTTATCAATATTTCTTTGTGCCACCTCAACAGATACCTTGATCAAGGCATTTCGACCTTCTCATCAAACATAATAGTGGGATTTATAGTCATGTGTCTTTGCTCTATGGTGCCTTATTTACTCTCCTTAAGACACAAGACTCCTTGCACACCTAAAAAATGGTTTTTCCATGTTAATCTTCATGGACCAGATAGTTGTTTCCTTGTGCGCGTAGTGGCCATATCCAGTCCATCAGGTTCCCACCCATATAAATCCTTAAGGTTCACTTTGTACTTTTGAAATCAAGTGTAGACAATTTTACTTGTGTTGTTAAATAAACATAGCCCATACTTGACACAACATATTATTCACTTCTCCTTTTCCTTGCCCCCTTAGGAACATGAGTGCCAAGGTTTGGAGTTAGCCCTTCTCCTATCTAAGTCAGAACTAGGGTGTTGGTTTTCTTACGACATAGTTTCTTCTACTTCTTTGACCCCTTTTCCTTCATCTTTCATTTATTCATCCCCGAGATCCTCCACATCTTCCGTCATGCACCGGAGTTCTAGGTGCGCTCTCTGCACTCCTTTGCCTCCTCGTTAAGCTTCCTCGCTTTCTTCTTCTTTTCTTCTCATGTGCTTCTTTCTGAGGGGAGAGTCAAGGTGATCTTCTTACAGGCTGTGATGTTCCTGTGCCTTGGGTCTTGGTTCTTCTAAATACCCTTTTAAACTGGTACTCTTCAGGGACTACATCCACGTCGAAGTCCTCCTCTCCACTTCGCACATGTGGTGGAGTATCTGCGTGCTCACTCTCCACTCTGTCTGTGGGCTTCCTCTAGCCTCTATGGTCCAAGCCTCCACTATTCTCATGTTCTTCTTCCTAGCCTATCTCTATTTTCACTACAGATGATGTTGGAGATGGAAAATTCTCCATCATGTGTTTTCCCTTATGTGGACTTGGTAATAGAAATTCATTCTCCACATACTTGTTATTCTCTAGCCTAGGCTTGAACTAAAGATATATGAGCATGGCTCCACTTGTCCCAATAGCAAAAATTACAAGCTTTATATTTATGATGTCTCAAATGAGCCTTTCAATGTAGGCATACTGATTTGGATATACATATGTTTTCCTGAGAGTGTGGTAGTCACAATATACCTTGCTCGTGTTGAAGTTCGGATGGCGTGCATCAGTAAATATGTGAATTAAGGCTTGGAAGTAGCGTGATGTGAAGGTATAGGAATTTTACACCACATACTCCATGTCCCATCCTTCATGGAAAACCACGCAATGTAGAAATACCGATACACTACTTAATTGTACTTCTCTTCCTACTACCGAAGGTAGTTCCTTTGAAATGCATCATTCCTCCTTAAACACTTTGCATGAATTCAGTCATACCACAATTATTCCCTTTTCTTGAATGGGCCACTCATTGATCCTTCACATAAATATTTCTCAAACCTTTCCGCAAGGGACTTCTTCTCATGGGGTATTCCCAAATTTTGTTCTTTGGCCCATCGGGCACTTCAATTTCTACAAAAGCAAGGGATAGCAGGATAATGAAAAGACTTATCTTCTCACCTATGCATGCTTCCTTAGTAATGGTTTCTAATGTATCTAGCCAAGTTTTAGATTTCACCCTCTGACATTTTCTTTGCAATATGTAGCCACATTGTGTTTACCTGTGACCATATCTCTTGATCATTTAACTTTGTGAGTAGATGCGCAGCTTCCTGTACATAAGAATACTTCATTACCCAAAATGAGCCCCTTGCTTATTTTTTTGGCTAACTCCCTTCATTCCTTCCTCCCTTGTGCCTCGGTCAGAATTTTTATTTTTAGGTACTCAAAACCTTCCTTCGAAATGGCACCATTAGATAGAGCTCCTTCTCGGCCTTTCCGTAAAGGTAAATTTTTCTTCGTAACTCCATGTATTTTGAAGTTATGACTCGGCGGAGTTTTTGTGGGAAATTTTCCCTCGTCGCTCTCGGGCCAACCAATCGTAGAGTGCCACGTCAGCAAAAAGTGGTGGGGCGGAGTCAACTTAGAAATTTTTAACAAGTGTTTGGCGGGGTTCAAAGAGGAAATTTTTGCCCCGAGGGCCCGCCGGTGAATCACAACACACCATGTTAGCAAAGGACCAGCGGAGCGTAGAGGGAGGATTGGAAATTTGCCAAAGTGTTTGGCGAGGGCGCTAAGAAGAAATGTTTCCCCAGAAATCCCGCTAACCAAGAAGATCGCGCCACGTGTCCAGGGCGCGAGGTTCAAAAGTGTGAAGGGAATTTTTCCTTTTGCCCAAGTTTAGAAAATTTTGAAAAGGAAGGCCCATCCCCCAAAGACCAAGCCAATACAAGGAGGCCACTTTTCCCACGAGGAGTCGGGGGTCAAACCGGCGGGAAGAGGTCGGGAAAATTTCCCAAAGGTTAGCGCAAAGAAAATTCTTGGCCCAAAACCCACCAACCAATTGAAGGAAGCCACATGTCCTTGGGTTGGTGGAGTGTGGGGGAAAGTTGGGAATTTTTCCCAAGGCAAAATCAAAGGAAAATATTGAAGGAAAAGCCCACCCCCAAAGCCCGAGCCAATAAGATCATGCCACGTGTCCACATGGCGGTAAAAAAAAAAATATAAGGCAGCCCATTAAAAAATGAGCGGGAAAACCCACATCCAATAGCATCATGCCACATGTCTAGTCTAGGGCAAATGATCAAAAGCAACAAAAATTTGAGAGCAAAGAGGCCCATGACAAATCACATCATGCCACGTGGCCTCGGAGCTTCGGCCGGTGGAGAATTTTTGGAAAATTTTCCAAAGGCCAAAACAATGGAAAATGAAGCGGGAAAGCCCACAACCAATCAGAATGTGCCACATGGCACCATTCTGGTGGGGCACGGATATTTTTGGGGAAATTTTCCCAAATGCAAAGAGGTGGGAAAATTTCAATTTTTGTCCCGCCAACCCGTTTTGGCCCTGTTTTTCCCTAAATGTTCAGAGGGGCATAACTTTCGATCCAGAGCTCGGTTTTTCACGTTCTTTATATCATTGGAAAGCTGGTGAAATTATCTACATGATTTTGGGCTCAATTTTGTGTTTTGGTGGGGTTTGGAGAGAGAAATTTGGAAAACACCTCTGGCATGTGGAAATCGACAGAAATGACATTTCAACCACCATTTTTAATAAGGAATGGCTCGCATTCTCTCCCAACGCATGGTCTAAAACATTGGGAAGTGGATTTGTAAGGGAACCCATGCTATTTTTTTATGAATTTGGTCGATGGTTGAAATCTTTTTATGTTTTCCCACATTTCTCTCTCCTGAGCTCGAATTTGCATTGTAAAAGCTAGAATGAGCTCATTTTTTAAAGAGATTAGACATTTTTCTTGCTCTGCAACTTCTCTTTTCTTCCTCATCAGGTAGATTTGTGGATTTTTTACCTTTTCATGCAACTACAACATCCCCTTTTTCCTCCTAGTCATTGTAATGCATTGTATTGGACCTGGAATGATAATGTATGCTCTGTGATTGAATTTTCTCAATCCTTTCATGTGTTTATCATTGTCTCTTGATATCTCATTACATTTTTGGAAATATGTGCATGTTCTGTGCTATATTTTCTTGTGAACTGTGTATATTTTGTAGTAGTAGATGTCTATTACTCCTTTGGTGCATCACCTTAATTAGATTAGGTTTATTTTTGCATTTTCTCAACCCTGTCTCCTTGGCAAAGTTTGATTAAGTTATAGGTAAACCCTCTGCAAAATGTTGTGCACACTTGAACAAAGGAGTTGAGGAACTAGCCTCTAATCTGGAGGATCTTTTCCAGCTTCTACAATTCCCACACTTGTGTGAAAAGATCCAATGTTGTGCAATCACATTGGATGCTAAAATGTCAAAATAGAAATCGATAAACATCTAGGGGTGCTACTGATTTGCACTAACAATTTGGCACGCTTAGGTGGGACCTTAGAGTTCTTCATATTCATTGCAACAAAATTGATGTGCATTTGTTGTAAGTTTCTTACTTAAAAGAGCCCTGAATTACATATCCGGCGACTCCAAGGAAGAAGAATCAATCGGTTTAGCAATTCAGGACCTAAAAACTCATGAAAAGAATCTCCACAAGGTCAAGAGTTGGAGAAGAATAAGTTTTATTTGAGTATCTATAATTATCTCCAAGAAGAAGACAAAGAGGGAGGAGAATTCAAAGGTCTCTATCTCCACCAAACGAACTCTATCAACTACTCCACCTGGTAGACCTTTCATCTAATCAACAAGGGTTCTAAGGCTAATCGAATGGTACAACACAACCCATACGTAAACTTCACCGGCAGCAGCCCACTTGCTATCAATGCACAAAATCTAATCCCGATTGCAAAGCATCAAGAACATTCCATACTTTACTCGAGATAATTAGACCACTCCCGGTGATCATGTCAAAGATATTGCTAATATTTGTGCAATCCATGAGATTGGTGATATGCAAGTTGTTGTCAAATTTGCTAGCATCTTCATTCAAAGGAAGGATTTTTAATGGTTCAAGAGCATTGCTTCGGATCTATCCAAAATTTTAACCAATTATGTATAGCCCTCCATGAGTAGTTTGGAGAAAAGGGAGATAACTTGTCCCTTTTAGAACAATTGACAACTATTAAGAGAGCTCCCAATGAGCAACTAACCGACTTCAACTTCATATTTCAAAGGACTTGGGAGAGAATTCCAATGGCAGTAAGGCCAATAGCAGAAGGTGCTTTTCTATATTACCTTAAAGCTTTAAATTTTGATATTTCTATGTTAATTCAATCCATGGGAGGCACAACTATCCCTGCTGCTTATAGCATTGCCATTAGGGCTGAAAATTGTTTGATTCAAGCTGGTAAGCTAGCTCCTAGGCCTCCAATGCCATTGTATCCAAATTTAGAAAGTCTAAGCACTAGTCAAGCACCTAATTTAGCTCTTGTTCCCACTCCTAGAAATCAGAGTTCAAATGAAGCTTCTACTTCATCTTCTAGTGCCTCAAATGAACTTCAAGAAGTCATGAAGCAATTGCAAAATTTAGGTAATGAGCTGGTTACACTCAAGAGGTAGCAAGCCCAAAGTTTTAGACCTTCTTATCAGCCTCAAGATCAGCCTAACAAGCAGCCATATCAGCCCCAAAGACCACCCAATCCAACTGCAAATCAAAACCAAGCAAGGCCTCCTGCCAAGAGACCATTTCAGCCCTATAATCCCAATGTTGCATCTGCCTCTAAAGCACTAGTGCTAGTACAAAACAACATAGCTCAAGAGTATGACTGGTGTTTCCCATGCAATAAACCTCACAACCAGTCTATGTGCTTCAATGGTGCTCTAAATCAAGCCTTAATGGTAACAACAACTGGTGTGGAGGGTGAAGGGAGTCAAGGAAATAACCAAAAACAAGAAACATCCCAACAACAATCAGCTCCAAATGATACCACACTTGTAAACTAGCAGGCAGAAGACTTTTGTGGCATGAATCAAACAATCTCTCAAAGTGTTGCAACCAACACAAGGTCAAAAAGGAGAAATTTGGGTAAAGGACAGCCATTGGCTCCAAGTAATCCATAACCTTCTACCACTCCAAAATCTGCTTGGCAAACAAAATGTAATTCCAAACGTGCAAAGGATACCGCCCAAACTAGCTCCTAGACCAACTCGGATGCCGCTTTTGCTGCCCATGTACAAGGAATGAATGTGTAGGCCGAGAGGGCAGCAGAGTTATGCTTCATCTCCATTCAACAACATTGATCGATGAAGAAGACAAATGCAAACATATCAATGTGGGAATCACTATCCATCCTGTGGCCAAAGAGATTTGCTACAAGTTCGCTTATGAAGGATTAAATCAACTTCAAATCAACAGTCCAAATGTAAGAGAAGGTACTCACAAATGTTTCCCATCCCGAATGGAATCATGGAGGATAGTAAGGTAAAATGTTGAATCCCCCTCCATTCTATGTTTCATTGATCATTGGGGACCAATTAGTACACAATTGCATGATTGATTCTGGGGCAAGTAGTTCAAAGAATGCCCAAGAAAATAGCTGATCATTGGGGCTCTAATATAAATTCATATCCAAAGGGGTAGTGCAATTGGATGGGATAGCAAGGAAAACAATAGGAGTGATTAAAAACTTGAGTCTTACTTTGCATGCATGCCTCAACATTGTTGTTTTGTAATATGTCTCAAGTGATAGATCTTCCACCACTCTTTGCCCTATGTTTTTCAAGGTATTTCACAGCTAAGATTGGAGGTTACTCATCTGCTGATTAGTCACACATGTTGTTTAGAACAAGGTATGGAACCAAAGCCACAAGCAGTCTGAACCTATTGCAAACTTCCACATTGAGCCTCACACTCCAAGCCAAATCAAAACCAACCTGTTCAAAGTTTGATCAAGAGGACTACCCAAGCACTAATGAAGTTGAAACCAAGGTTGAAATCATCCCATATTTGACTCTTGATGAATGGGAAAGCAAGGTGCATGCTTTTGACTCTTATCAAGAAATAGAAGAATCTGAGCTAGGAGTCTATTGCATACATGAAGAAAATCAGCCTATTCCTAAGATCACCAAGCCGCACCACAAGGATGAAAATGAGGTATGGCAGTTGTTCTTTGATGGATCAAGGAGTATACAAGGTGGAGGGGGAGCTATGTTTGTTTCACCTCAAGGAGTTAAGTATTATTCATCTTTTAGATTTCAGTTTGCATGTTCTAATAACACTGCTGAATATGAAGCTTTGATACAAGGATTGCATTGGTCAATCAAGAGAGGAATAAATAACTTGCAAGTTTTTGGTGACAGTGAGCTGATTGTCAACCAAGTTAAGGGGCAGCATGCTACCAAGAATGATCTGCTCAAGTGCTACAAAAACAGGTGTGGGACCTCATTGAAGATTTTGAGGGCTTTAGCATCAATTCCATCCCTAGAAAAGAGAACCAAGCTGCTGACAGGCTTGTAGCAATTGGAGCAGCCTTTGATGTTGTTGAAAGCATCAAGAAAGACAAAGTATAGCCAAACATTCATGTGATTATAAGGCCTTCAGTGCCAGACAACAATGTAAGTTGGCAAGTGTTTGAAAATGATCAACAAATCATCCATTTCTTGTAAGAAGAGGCTGAGTTATTAGCTAAAAATCAAGAAAAGTTAAAACAATAGTATGGTGATCAAGTGGTACAGCTGAGAACCAAAAACTACCAAAGGGACTTGTCACTTTGGAGTCCATTTTCAATCCTAATGATCAGTTTAGGAAGGAGAAAGTAAACATCCAAGTCAAGGGAGAAGATTCAGTGCCCATCTTGGTGGAAGAAGGCAAGTCACTCCAAGTTGGTAAAGTGAAAACTAAGAAAAAAGGCATGAGTTCATACAACTTTGTCAAGAATTCCCTGATGTGTTTTCTTGGAGTTATGAAGATTTGAAAGGCTTCAATCCCAAGTTATCTCAACACACTATTGAATTGGACCCAAGTGCTAAACCCATCAGGTAAAAACAAAGGCCAGTCAATCCACACATGGAGCCTCTCATGAGAAAATAATTGAATAAGTTGATAGAGTCAAGTATCATATTCCCTATCAAGCATTCTAGTTGGGTAGCCAACTTGGTTCCAATTAGAAAGAAGAGTGGAGAAATCAGATTGTGTGTTGACTTCAGAGATTTGAATAGAGGATCTCTCGAGGATCATTACCCACTTCCTTCTATGGAGTAGATTTTACAAGTTGTTGTTGGCTCGAAAGGTTTTCATTACTTGATGGCTATTCAGTGGTACAATCGATTGTGGTGAAGGAAGAGGATCAGTTCAAGATAGCCTTCCTAACCAAATGGGGACCTATGAATATAGAAAATGCCATTTGGGTTGTCCAACGCTTCGAGCTACATTCCAAAGGGCAATGGACATGGCATTCAAGGATTTGATTAATGAAATGGTGCTGATATATCTAGATGATATCACAGCTTTTTCAAAAATGTGCAGACCATCTCTTTCATTTGAGACAAGTGCTCCCAAGGTGCGAATATTTGAGGTATCTTTGAATCCCAAAAGTATATTTTTCTAGCCCATGAAGGAAAGCTCCTTGGCCACATTGTCTCCAAATAAGGATTAGCAATTGATCTAGAAAGGTTTGAATCTATAAGAGCACTACCATTGCCAAGCCACAAGAAAGAACTCCAAAGTTTCTTGGGAAGGATAAATTTTGTTCGGAGGTTTGTCCCAAATTTTGTAGCCCTATTCAATCCTATCACCAAGATGTTAAAGAAAAGCATAGATTTCAAATGGACAAGTAGAGGGCAAGACAAGTTTTGAGCAATCAAAGAGGCCATCTCACAAGCTCCAACCCTCATTAACCTGCATTTCTCCAAGGATTTCATCCTCTACACATTTGGAGGTGATGATACTATTTCTACAATTTTGGTACAGCAGAACAAAGACAATGATGAGTAGCCAATTGCATTCTTCAGCCAAATCCTAGAGGACTATGAGGTGAGATATTCCTTCATTGAGAAGCATGTTCTTGTAGTGATTAGGAGCTTGAAGAAATTTAAGCATCTAGTTTCAAACAACAAGGTTCAACTACTAGTTTCTCATGTGGGAGTTAAAGACTTCCTCCTCAATAAAGACCTAAATGAAAAGAGAGCAGGGTGGATTACTCGTGTCATGGAGTATGACATTGAGATCAAATTCACCAAGTTGGTCAGAGGAAAAGGATTGTGTGAGCAGCTGGTCTTGAACAAACAAATAGAAGCATACAATGAGAAAGAGGTTGTTTTGGCATTACAAGACAACCATGAACAAGGAAGCACTCAAGAAGAAAATGATAGTGTCCTCACTCCTTGCTGGACCCAAGACATAATGCACTTTCTACACACAAGCCTATGCCCTCCAGAGATGAACAAAACCAAAAGGAGACACTTCAGATTGCAAGCTGTCCCATATGCCCTTGTTGATGATGTTTTGTTCAAAAGGGATGTGAATGGAGTGTTGTTGAGATGCATTGGTACAAATCAGATTCACAGAGTGTTGGAAGAGTTCCATGGTGGATCAGCTAGGGTCATTTTTCACCAAGAGTGACAGCTCTCAAGATCATGAGGGATGGCTATTATTGGCCCAAGATTTTCGTGGATGTTATGCATGGATCAAGAGGTGTAAGAATTGTGCATTCTTCACAGTGTAAGGAGAGACTATCCACCCTTCCATTGCATCCAATTTCAGTTGACCAGCCATTCATGCAATGGGGTTTGGACTTCATTGAGTCATTAATCCAAATTCAAGCCAAGGACACAAGTGGATTCTAATGACAAAGAATGTGATTACTTCACCAAGTGGATCGAGGTAGTGGAACTCAAGGAAGCAAATGAATCTAGCATCCTAGACTTCTATGAAGGGATAACAACCAGATTTGGTATACTTGCTACAATAATATCGATAATGCATTGGAATTCATTGGATCTAAGGTAACTTGATGGGCTGTTAGGAATGGGATCTACCTAGCACTTCATCAAATTATTATCCTTAGGTAATGGCCAAGCTGAATCTACAAACAAGAACTTGTTAAGGATCATCAAGAGGAATCTTGATGAAAATAAGAGGTCTTGGCATACTAATTTGAAATCAATCTTTTGGGCTGATAGGATAACTCCCAAGAGATCTATAGATAATTATCCATTCAAGCTTGTTTATGGAAGAGAGGAAATTTTGCCCGTGTCACTGAGTTACCAAATTGGAACTCATGAAGCAGCTTGGAGTTTTGGAGTTTGGGCCCATGGAGGTTAGGTATGCGGAATTGATGGAGCTCTAAGAAATCAGAAATCAAGCATCCCAAGTAATGGAGAGGGATCAAGCTTTGATCAAGAAGACCTTTGATATAAAGGCCGTGGATAGATCTTTCTAAGTTGGGGATCTAGTGTTAAAATGGGATGCGACAAAGAAAAACTCGGGAAGCATTCAAAATTTGATGCCATTCGAGTGGCCCCTACATGGTCACAAAGTGTAAGGACAACAATGCCTTCCAATTGTCCACATTGGATGGTGAAGAATTACATTCCAAATCGCTGGAATCCATCTCAAGCATTGCACATCAAGAAAATTCTCCACCTTGTACATATTAGCTTAGGTTTTCATTCCTCCAAGTGCTTATGCACATTGTTTTGTTGTATTTTAGCTTTGTTTTCCTAAGTGCTTTGGTACAAGCTTGTTGTTCCGAAAATGTATTTTGCAGGCCTTGCTCCAATCGGATGATGTTCTACCCTCCATCTTCCTCCTTGCATTGTTATAATCAGTTGGGGTACCAAGCGAGATAATTTGATGACTCTATGCCTAATGGATTGCTTCAGTAACCGGTAACTTCATCCAAAGAGGCGATGACCCTCTGAAGTCAACAAAATTGTTACCCAAAATAAGCCCCTTGCTTATTTTTTGGCTAACTCCCTTCATTTCTTCTTCCCTTGTGCCTTAGTCATAATTTTTATTTTTTAGGTACTTAAAACCTTCTGGAAATGGCACCATTGGATAGAGCTCCTTCTCAGCTTTCTAGAAAGGTAAAGTTTTCTTCCTAATTCCATGTATTTTTAAAGTTATGACTCAGCGGAGTTTTTGTGGGAAATTTTCCCTGGATAGGCCCGCCAACCAATCAAAGAGCACCACATCAGTAAAAGTGGCGGGGTCGAGAGTCAACTTAGAAATTTTTAACAAGTGTTTGGTGGGGTTCAAAGAGGAAATTTTTTTCCCCGAGGGCCCGCCGGTGAATCACAGCATGCCACGTCAGCAAAGGACCAGCAGAGCATGGAGGGAGGCTTGGAAAATTTCCAAAGTGTTTGGCGAGGGCGCTAAGAAGAAATTTTTCCCTGAAAGCCCGCCAACCAGTAAGATCGCGCCATGTGTCCAGGGCGCGGGGTTCGAAGTGTGAAGGGAATTTTTCCTTTTCACCCAAGTTTAGAAAATTTTGAAAGGAAGGCTCGCCCCCAAAGCCCGAGCCAATACAAGGAGGCCACGTGTCCCATGGGGCGTCGGGGGTCGAACTGGCAGAAGAAGTTGGGAAAATTTCCCAAAGGTTAGCGCAAAGAAAATTCTTGGCCCCAAGGCCCGCCAACCAATTGAAAGAAGCCACATGTCCTTAGGTTGGCAGAGCGGGGAAAAGTTGGGAATTTTTCCCAAGGCAAAATCAAAGGAAAATATTGAAGGAAAATCCCGCCCCCCAAAGCCCGAGCCAATAAGATCATGCCACGTGTCCACATGGCGGTAAAAAATATATATATATATATATATATATATATATATATATATATATATATATATATAATGTGCCTGCAGAAAAATGAGCGGGGAAGGCCCGCATCCAATAGGATCATGCCACGTGTCCAGTCTGGGGTAGTGATCAAAAGCGATGGAAAATTTGAGAGCAGAGGCCCATGACGAATCACATCATGCCACGTGGCCTCGGAGCTTCGGCCGAGAGGAGAATTTTGGAGAATTTTCCAAAGGCCAAAACGATGGAAAATGAAGCAGGAAAGCCCACAACCAATCAAAATGTGCCATGTGGCACCAGAATGGTGGGGTGCGGAGATTTTTGGGGAAATTTTCCCAAATGCAAAAAGGTGGGAAAATTTCAAATTTTTGTCCCGCCAACCCGTTTTCGGCCCTGTTTTTCCCTAAATGTTCAGAGGGGCATAACTTTCGATCCAGAGCTCGGTTTTTTACGTTCTTTATATCATTGGAAAGATGGTGAAATTATCTACATGATTCTAGGCTCAATTTTGTGTTTTGGTGGGGTTTGGAGAGAAAATTGGAAAACACCTCTGGCACGTGGAAATAGACAAAAATGACATTTCAACCACCATTTTTAATGAGAAATGGCTCGCATTCTCTCCCAGCATGGTCTAAAACATTGGGAAGTGGATTTGTAAGGGAACCCATGCTATTTTTTATGAATTTGGTGGTTGAAAGCTTTTTTATGTTTTCCCATGTTTCTCTCTCCTAAGATCGAATTTGCATTGTAAAAGCCGTAATGAGTTCATTTTTTAAGAGATTAGACATTTTTCTTGCTCTGCAACTTCTCTTTTCTTCCTCATTAGGTAGATTTGTGGAGTTTTTACCTCTTCATGCAACTACAACATCCCCTTTTACCTCCTGGTCATTGTAATGCACTGTATTGGACCTGGAATGATAATGTATGCTCTGTGATTGAATTTTCTTAGTCCTTTCATGTGTTTATCATTGTCTCCTGATCTCTCATTACATTTTTGGCAATCTGTGCATGTTCTTGTTGTATTTTCTTGTGAATCTGTATATTTTGTAGTAGTAGATGTCTATTACTCCTTTGGTGCATCACCTTAATTAGATTAGGTTTATTTTTGCATTTTCTCAACCTTGTCTCCTTGGAAAAGTTTGATTAAGTTATAGGTAAACCCTCTGCAAAAAATGTTGTGCACACTTGAACAGAGGAGTTGAGGAACCAGCCTATAATCTGGAGGATCTTTTCCAGCTTTGCAATTCCCACACTTGTGTGAAAAGATCCAATGTTGTGCAATCACACTGGATGCTAAAATGTCAAACTAGAAATATGATAGAACATCCAGAGGGTGCTACCTTTTTCACTAACAACTTCTTTAGTTTGTCTCATGTCCACCCATGCGACCTTTTTAAAAATATCCTAACTCCTTTCTCCTAGATATAACACCCGCCTTATCTATTAGATCACTCATAATATTTATCCCTATGCCCTTCAGTCTTGTCAATGTGGAAATTAGGGCTGTTGTGATCCTTACCCTCCATCCAACAAAATAGAAAAATTCCTCATGGACTCGCTCATAAGCCATTGGTATAATGCTTCTAGTTTTCCAAAATATGGGAGTTCATATAACTGATAAACCCCTACCTTCTTAAGCAACTTCTCCCCAACATCATCATATACTGGCATATCATCCACCATGCACTTGTTGATATTCTTATTCAATAACACATCTAGTTATCCCTTATTATCATTGGTGCGTGATTGTAATCTCTTACTTTGCATCAACGAACGTGTGAATTCTAATCTCGTCCAACTATCACTCCTTAAGTTACATTATTTGAAAATTTTCTCAAACCCTATCTTGAAGTCACATGCCCTAGATTGAAACCACATGCCCTAGATCCATCTCAATGCTTCTACTACACTCAAACCCTTCACTAATGGGGATGCAAGCCAATTCTTGTAAAATATGCTATCCACATCTAGTTTCGTAGCTCTCCGTACCATCAATATAATTTGCTTGCTCATTCACACTTAGCTCACTTTTCAAATACTTGTGATTCAAAGGTTAAAATGAACCCACATCACATCCTTTTATATATTTTCAAAAAGTTAGTGCATTTATTACTCCTTCACCTACCACCAATCCTCTCATTAATTGACCATTTTCCCAATTTCTATGTGGTACACATTCACGCCCAGCCTATAACCTTCTAGCTCACCTTCCTACCTTCCTTTCTGGAAACTTATATTCCATGTGCTTCCATACATGAAGTACCCCACTAATGTCCCCTCTTCTAGAAGTTTCCACGACCATTTACACTCGCGTTATATTATTCATTCATTCATTTCCATCTATTGTCTTCTTTAGAAGCAATCTCCCTTCTAACAACTCTTTTCCATGATTGAATAACACCTTTATAATAGTTTGTTCTCATGTGTACCCATTTGTGAATAAAAATAACAACCACCCATACCAATAGCATGTACATCTTCTGTGGCATAAAAAAATTTAGATTGTAATTATTTCTAGTGCGTAAACGCGCTTATTAAATAAAACACAAAACTAAATGGACAAAGCATAGCGAAAAATAAAGAAATACATTAAAAGAAATATAGAAAGGGAAACCTATACTTAATGGAAACACCGCCTTATTACAAACACCCATAAGACTTATTTATAGTAGGGCTTCAACCTACTCCCGTTTAAAACTGGTAATCATATTCCATCAAGCTCCTCTAACTGGAAAGCACTTGATTCAAGTATATGAGTGATAACATACGGTCCCAACCAATGCACCTTAAGCTTTCCTGGATGGTGTAGAAACTTAGAATCATAAAGAAGTACCATCTCGTTTAACCTCAAGCTTCTTTTCCTTGATGTGTTTGTCATGTCATGCCTTCTTCATGTCCTTTTCCTAATTCAGACTCCAACGTGCTATGGTGTGTCTCTCATCCAATTGTATTAACATGTCAATTCTTTCTTCTAATGCTAGATCATTAACTAGACCTATAATGCACACAATACGCAATTATGGTAACATCAATTCCATTGGAAGAGATGCTTCTACAAAAAACACTAACAAAGGGGGCGATGTTATTCAACCTCTTATAGGTTATTCTATATTCCTAAAGTACAACAAAAACTTTATCATCCCAATATTTCCTTCCAACATCAAATTTTTTTGTCAAAGTCTGGCTCAATATCTTGTTGAAGGCCTCCATAGTCCCACTTTCTCGAGGATGATGAGGTGTAGTCTTATGGTGCATACCATAAATTCATCCAAAAATATCCTAATTGTCTCATTCAAGAAGTGTGTTCCCTATCACTTGTCAAGCTCAACGGACATTGAACCTAGTAAGAATATTTTCCCATAAGAACTCGGTTGATGTAGCTTCTCTATAATCCTTTGTAGGCATTTATTTTTCCCACCTAGTAAGATAATCAATGCAAGTGATGATGTAATGTGACCCAATTCTATGCGCGGCTAGGAGATAGGACCTATAAAGTCTACTTCCCATTTCTCAAATGGATTTGTACTAAAATGGGCCTCAAATGCATTTCATCTCTTTTCCGGGTTCACTCAAGGTGTTGAAAGTGATCACATGCCTTACAATACTCTTTAAAATCCTTGTATAGGGTCTCCCACCATTATAAATCAACACCAGATTTAACGTGGTTCACCTAGTGTGGGCTACGTCCACCAAGAAACAAGCCAATCTATTATCCAAAGCTTTGACAAGATATACAATGAAGATTTACAATCTTCCACACCTCTCAGATGTACAATACTTTCTTTCCTCAAGCTTTTACTTCATCACCAAGAATTCTCTCTCACCAACTTTTTCAAGTTCTTTCTAATTCTTGTTAATTCTCTACTTCTAAACCCTAGCTTTTATGCTTATATAGTCATTTATAGACTTAGGGCACTTAGCCATGCAATTACAATCAATAGATAAATACTTTAATGCTAAAAATAGATCTAATTCCTGAGAGTTAATTAAAACATCCTCGCACAGGTAAACCGATGCTGTTAGACCCTAACCACTACGGTTCCTCCTTTCTCGGTCCATACCGACCGATGTCCCCGGGTGACCGATGCTGTTTCCCTAACCGATGATGGTTACTGTATTTTCCAAAGAAGTTTCCATTACATGCTAAACTAAAGTAATTGAGCTCCACAACTCAACAATCTCCCACTTGAGATTAATTACTACACCATACCTATACAACATCATTCTTGGATCCTTCCTTAGCTTTGTTTCTTCCTCTTCAAGTCTCAAACTCGAAGACCAACAAAAGTGGAGTGTAGCTCCAACTTCTCCTTTGCTAATGGCTTCATTAGCATATCCGTAGGGTTCTTGCTCGTATGAATCTTTTCCATATTCAACTGTCCATCCTCCAATACCTATCATATGAAGTGATACCTCAACTGAATGTGTTTCATTCTCAAATGAAACATTGAGTTCTTTTCCAAATGAATTACACTCTGACTATCACTAAACAATTTACAATCACTTTCTCCTTTTCCCAACTCTTCCATGAACCTACTCATCCATATCATCTCCTTGCTAGCCTCTATAGCTACAACATACTCTACCTCTAGTAGTATAAAAGCCACAACCTTCTACAATCTTGAAATCTAGCTAATTACTCATCCCACCTACTATGAAAATATATCCAGTAGTGCTCCTCCTACCATCCAGATCTCCAGCCATATCCGAATCAACATAGCCACATAATGAAATATCCAACCTCCATAGCATAACTACATGCTAGATGTCCCTTTCAAATACCCGAGTATCCATTGACTACTTTCCAATGCTCTTTACCTAGATTAGCCATATATCTACTCACAACTCCCACCGCTCCCGTAATGTCTAGTCTGTACAAACCATAACATACATGAGACTTCCAACTGCTAAAAGCATATGGCACTCATGTCATGTATTTGACCTCCTCATGTGATGAAGGACACTGATCTTTTCTCAATTTGAAGTGTCCAACCATAGGTGTACTAACAGGTTTTACATTCTGCATGTTGAACCTTTCTAACACCTTGTAGATATAATCCTCCTGAGACAAATACAATTTCTTGTTTTTCCTATCTCTATGTATTTGCATGCCAAGGATTCTTTTTACAGCTCCTAAATCCTTCATAGAAAATGTGTGAGCTAGCTTTCTCTTAAGCTCACCAATGTCCTACATACTAGATCCTATAATAAGCATATCATCCACATACAGTAACAAAATAATATAGCTCCCATTTTCAAGCTTCTTGAAATAAACACAATGGTCAAATTCACATCTCAAGTAACCATGCTCATGCATAAAACTATCAAACCTCATGTACCATTTCCTTGAGCTTTGCTTGAGCCCATATAGGCTCTTTTTCAACCTGCACACTAATTTCTCCTTACCCTTGACTTCATACCCAAGCAATGATACATATAAATTTCTTCATCCAAATCACCATGAAGGAAAGTCCATCTTCACATCTAGTTTCTCTAAATGCAAATCTTCTCTCTACAACTAAACTCAATACAATACAAATAGAAGTCATCTTAACAACAGAGAAAATATTTCACCAAAGTCAATACCTACTTTCTATGTAAATCCCTTTACTACAAGCCTTTGCCTTGTACCTTTTCTATCCACCCTCTTCTTCCTTAATCTTGTAAACCCACTTGTTTTGCAATGTTCTCTTACTTGCTGAAAACTTAACCAAATCCCAAGTCTTGGTTCTGTTCCAAGGAGTCCATCTCCTCATCCATGCATGCTCCCACTGAATGTGAGTCTTATCCTGCATTGCTTCTTCAAAGCTCTCTGTTCACCATTATCAGTCAATAATAAATAAAATAGAGAAGGTGTAAATCTTTCTGGAAGTTTACTTACCCTTTGTGACCTTCTCACAGAGTTTGGGGTACCAGAGGCTCAATCTGGACCTCCTGGACATTTCTATCCAAATCTGATAACAGTGACCGACGCCGGTCACCTCTAACCGATGTCGGTTCTACTAACCGATGCGGTTTGGATCTTCTCAGAATCCGATACTCGCTTCATCTGACCGATGTCAATCAAGGGTCAACCGACACCGGTTACTGTGTAACCCTGTCGGTAATTCTTTTAAATCCAAGAGTTCATTTTCATTCACAAACTTCTCAACCGGTTCATCCTTGGGTACCAAAATTTGATCCTTATACATTCTCTTTTCATTCCATTCAACATCACGACTCCTAATAATTTTAGAATTCTCTAAATCCCAAAAATGGAAACCGAAATCACCAGATCCATAACCAATGAAAGTGCATCTCTTGGATTTTGCATCCAACTTTTTTCTATTTTCCTTATCAACATGCACAAAAGCTTCTAAACCAAAAAATTTAAGAAAAGAAAGATCTACCTCTTTTCTGGTCCAAGCTTCCTCTGGTATTCCTCCATCTAGTGAACTTGAAGGCCCACGGTTAATCAAATAAACCGTTGTATCAACTACTTCTGCCCAAAACTGTAAGGGCAATCTAGAATGTATCCTCATACTTCTAGCACGTTCCATGATTGTCCTGTTCATTCTTTCTACAACACCATTCTCCTGTGGTGTTCTTGGAACCATTCTTTCTCTACATATCCCATTCACTAAACAATAATCATTGAAATCCTTGCTACAATATTCACCACCATTGTCATATCTAAGGCACTTTAACTTAGAATTTGATTCATTCTCAACAAGGGCTTTCCATCTTTTAAAAGTCTCAAAAACATCATATTTACGTTTAATACAATAAACCCATACCTTTCTTGTAGCATCATCAATGAAAGTAACATAATACTGGGATCCTCCATGAGAAGCTACCTGAGCTGGTCCCCACACATCTGAGTGTACAAGCTCCAATTTTTTCTCCTTCTTAGTTGCCCCAACTTTGAGAAATCTCACTCTCTTTTTCTTTCCAAAGATACAATGCTCACAGAAATCAAGATCTAAATCTTTCAAATATGATAACTTACCCTTAGCCTTTAAGATCTACATTCCTTTTTGACTCATATGACCCAACCGATTATGCCACATGCATGCATCTGAATCTAAAGTAGATAATGTAGAAAAGGAATCAATAATACAGTAGATAAATATAACATTCCTACCTTCTTACCTCTTTCCACAAAAAAAAGCACCATTGGTGACTTTCCAAGAGTCTCCTATAAAAGTAACCATGCAACTAGATTCACCTAGTTTCCTTGCAGAAATAAGATTCCTCCTGAGGCTTGGCACATGCCTCACATCTTTCAATACCCATGTATTTCCATTCTACAATTTTAGATGAACTTCCCCTTTACCAGTAATACTGCAAGGTTCATCATCACCCAAATAAACATGCCCAAAATTTCCCTAGACATAATTTCTAAAATAACCCTTATTAGGGGTTGCATGGAAAGAAGCTCCTGAATCTAAAACCCATGATTCAATTCTATTATCTAAAGAAAGAATAAGAGCATCTTGCATTACCTCTGATGCAACAAGATTTGCTTCTTTACCTTTTCTGGTTGTTGGTTCTCTTTGTCCTTTGACCAACAATATTTCTTTGCATGTCCTTTCTTTCCACATTTCCAACAAGTAATTCCTTACTTCTGGATTTAGATCTGCTATCCCTTGACTTTGATTTCCCATTACTCTTACTCTTGATCTCTCCTTCTTCCTACCCCTTCTTTCTACATTCAAAGCATTTCCAGATGATGATTCCTCTGTACTCTTCCTATGAATTTCTTCATTCAAGATTATACTAACCACATCATCAAACTTCAAAATATTATTAGCAAGATGTTGTATTACTAACAACCATTACCAAGTTATCCCAACTATCAGAAAAGAACATAAGAATAAAAGTGCTTTTACTTCATCATCAAATGGTATAAGAAACCGATTTTAACTGATTTACAAATAGATCGAAATCATTCAAATGACTAGATGCAAGATCCACCTTCATGCATCTTAGAACTAAATAGTTTCTTCATCAAATAAACTTTATTCAAGCACTAGGTTTTTCATATAAATTAGCAAGAGATTTCATTAACTCTACCATAGAAGCCACTTCTATAATATTGAAGCCACGGATGCTACCAGATCAATCTTATAGATCCCAAAGCCTTTCTGTCAAGAATATTCCATTCTTCATCAGTCATCTTCGTAGGTCTAGACTTCTCATCCAACGGTAAATACAAATCTCTTTGATATAAATAATCCTCAATCTGCATCTTCCATAATTGATAATTTTGGCCATCAAATTTCTCTACCTTGTATTTGTTTTCTTCTACCATTGCTGTAGCTCCCACTCAATCAGAAAACCCTTTATGAGTAAATCTGTCAACACACAAAACCCTCAAACAAAGCTTTGATACCAGTTGTTGGGGTTAGCACACCGGTTGTATAGATAATATATCATATCTAAGCATACATGCAAATAAAAGTAGATATTCTACCAAAAGAAATATACAAAACAAGAGACATAAATCAACACCAGATTTAACGTGGTTCACCCAGTGTGGGCTACATCCACCAAGAAACAAGCCAATCTATTATCCAAAGCTTTGACAAGATATACAATGAAGATTTACAATCTTCCACACCTCTCATATGTATCAATACTTTCTTTCTCAAGCTTTTGCTTCATCACCAAGAATTCTCTCTCTCACCAACTTTTTCAAGTTCTTTCTAATTCTTGTTAATTCTCTTTCTTACTTCTAAACCCTAGATTTTATGCTTATATAGTCATTTATAGACTTAGGGAACTTAGCCATGCAATTACAATCAATAGATATACTTTAATGCTAAAAATAGATCTAATTCCCGAGAGTTAATTAAAACATCCTCGCATAGTGTAACCGATGCTAACTTAGACCTAACCGCTGTCGGTTCCTCCTTTTCCTAGCCGACACTCATGATGGTCATACTCGACCGATGCCACCTGGGTGACCAATGTTGGTTCCCCTAACCGATGACAATTACTTATCGTATTTTCCAAGCAAGTTTCATTGCATGCTAAATCAAGTAATTAACTCAATAAAATTATTAGAATAAGATCACCCATCAAACATGCCCCTGTAGAAAAGGATTATTTACCAAGTATTTTAATGCCATGTGATCAATATAAAATATAAAGGGTGTTGTAGAAAATACTGTTCTGAATTTATGCAACGCATAGATCGATGACAAGGCCTCGCACTTTCGTAGTTGTGTAATTATGTTTTGTAGGAGTCAAATTTCTACTAGAAAAAAGATAGATGATCTATAATACCTTCTCAAGGCTAAGCTAACACATGTACCAATGGTTTGTACTACAGAGGAATCCATATGTACATGAAATGGTTGGTTCCATGAGGGAAAATGTAGAATAGGTTTTGTAGTAGTTCTCTCCTTTAATCCCTCAAATGCGCACTACCGTGGTTCTCCCCAATCGAATATCCATTTTCCTTTAATAACTCTTCCAGGGTATGCGCCATCTTTACATATCCTTTGATAAATTTTCTATAATATCATGTGTGGCCCAAGAATCCAAGCACCTCACTGACCGGTAGGCTCCGCAAAAACAATAACTACATTAAATGAAAATTATCGCAATGATCCTTAATAAGTCCATATACTATCTAATCATTCAAGTAAACATGCAAGAGTTTGTTGATAAAATCCTACGATGCTTGAACAACTATGCATGAAAATATAGTAGGCACATTTTTCAAACCAAAGGCCATCATGGCATATGTAAAACTTCCCCATTCACTAGTGAAAATCATTTTCTCTTTATCCTCTTGTGAAATTCTAACCCGATGATACCCAAAGAATCTAAAAGGAATGATAACTAGATCATAACAAGCCAAGAACACAATGCTAATTAAACACCACGATCAATAAGATGAAAGTAATTCACCGATAATAATCGTACATAAACCTTTGCAAATAAATGAGCAAAGAATGTCATATATTATTATGGAACTCAATATGCAATACAATGAAAATGGGCCTTTCTTAAATATGCATAGGAATAATAATCTAAGAACCAACAAGGTCATAGATCAAGCCATAAATCAAGGAAATAACTAGTTAATACTATAGATCAAGGAAAGAACTATACTTAACAACTAGATAATATCTCCTAATATCTAAATAAGATAAAAGAAATATCCACACACATAAGTGGGTGAGGATAAATACAATAAAGGTAAATAAAGTACCTAGGTAAACATGAGCTAAGGTAAATACCTACTCTAACACCCCCTCAAGTGAAGCTAAGGGCCAAAATAGAAGTGGCATGTCCACCATGATGAGTATCGATAACTAGGCTCGATGAGGTACTTATGTATAATAATTAGGAAAAAGGGACACCACAAGGTACCCAAAACCAAGGACAACAAAGCAAAGAGAGTAAAAACCCGCTCAAGGCATCCCAAGAAGCTCAATCAAAATCTCATGAATGCTAAAGAATTTTGGTGTGCACTTGGTCCGAATCCACTACTTGGTCACAAAACTCAAAAACAACTAACACTCGGGCTTCAAATGGTAATATCTTCATACAAGGAGACCATTTGTAACTTTGAGTGATGTCTAAAGTGAAAAAATACCAAACATAATTTGATCAACTACTACAAATAGGTGTGTCACATCCAAGAACAATAACCAAAGCAATAAGGTAAGGACACAAAATTAAGAATGTCACGATCTAAGAAAAGCCAAGGTAACAAGGCAAGGACACAAAACCCGAAGAAGCAGGATGAACACCACACTCTCCCCATACTTTTGAATGGGTGGAGAAACACTACAAATATGTATGAGTTATCAAAAAGCTACTTGAACATATGAAAAACTAACACCGGACTACACCGAATAGATCCCCTAAGAGATACATTTAACATGCCAAAATTTTTGAAAATACAGATACAAAATCTCTCAACAAACAAGAGAGATACACTACACTCAAGCTAAAGAAAAATGATAAAAAAAAGAAGCATCACTATGCGAAGATATAAAAAGTGGAGCAAGAGGCCAAATGGTGGAGGAGCCACGCCTATAGAATCCTCTTAATGAATTCCTATGTTACCACCACGAGTGATCAGATATCCACCCCAAATCAACACGGATGGATGAAGAAGATGCCTGCATATGACTTGGTGAAAAATACACAATGGGTGCATGCAAAAGAACATCAAAATGTGTGTCAGGTTGATCATGTCTGACAGCTGAAATCTCAGGTTTCTCAAGCCTGAGTGAAGATGCAGAACTCATGTGTTGCTCATGATCCTCAAAAAGAGTCGAGTGAACAAACAAAGGAGCTCTATCAATGTGTGATCCCAATGAAGTATCTACATGAAAACCAATGTCATGGCAAGAATTCCACTTAACATGTGGAAGAGGGGAAACAATACCCTGTGAGTGTCTACCAATACCTCCACCAGTGAAACCCATAAAATGGAGCATGCGAGAACTGAAGGTAGTGGTATGCTTCTCAAAAAGGCCATGCATATTGAGCAAAAATAGGATACACAACATGTGGTACTATAATAGGCACAAATGTGGAAGAGCATGTAGTAACAAGCCTCACAGGTTTAGAAGCATCAAGAGCAGGAACAAGCTCAAAGACTAATAGATTAATGTCAATGGGTACATGAGCAATAGTGGACTAGGAGCATGGATATGGTTGTCCACAATATCATGGTGATGTTGTAGGCTAGCAAGTTGTTGTTGCAGGGAGTGGATTATTGTATCCTTATCATGAATGAGTGATTGTAGAAGAGAATTTCACTTCTTGAGCAATCTATTTTCTTCCACAAATTTTACAATATCCTCTTGAAGTCCACATACTTTAGAGAAAATCATATCATTCTCAGAATCCATGATAGAGAAGAATGTAACTCCCAAAATTTTAGGATGTCGGGCTCAGCTGAAATTGTGTCCACAATTGATTACAACACTCCTCCATATTTGGCACTTTATAATTATAGTGCAAGTCTCAAAATAAATATTTCCAATGGAAAGAGCACAAAAAAACAAGAACTTTTGCAAAAACAACACTCAAAACCGAGTTACCGAGCAAAAGATACAAACTTTTCAATATTTTGCTCGCTTTTTATTTTAGTTCATGCCACTAAGACGAAATAAAATGCTCTTACCTTCACCACACAAATAAAATGAAAGGGGGATGGAGTTAAGCACCTACTAGTAGGAATCACAAGATTTAAGCCCTCATACAACCATACCATATGACCAAGGGCTAATGAATTTAAAGGGAATCCCGAGGTGAACTTGTGTGATTCTCTACAACAATAAAAACCAAAAAAATGACTGCCTCTAGAAATGGTCAAGTTTACAATGATCTTAGGATTTTCCCGCCTTCCGATATCTAATGGAAGCCTCCATTTTCTTAAAACCACATTGAAAAAAATACAAAAAAATCCCACATATATGAATATACAAAAACTTATTTACAAAATAAAACTTACAAACGGATGTCAATAGAAATCTCCAGAGGCGAGTCTGATGATAAAAGGAATGATAACTTAGATCATACCAAGCCAAGAACACAGATGCTAATTAAACACCATGATCAATAAGATGAAAGTAATTCACTAGAATAACTTTACATAAACATTTACTGAACAAATGATCAACAATATCATATATTATTATGGAACTCAATATAGGGAGTGATCCTATAATGAGAATGGGCCTTTACTTAAATATACAAGGAATAACAATCTAAGAACCAATCAAGGTCGTAGATCAAGCCATAAATCAAGGAAATAACTAGTCATGACCATAGATTTAGGAGATAACTAGACATCAAGGATCTAGTCAATACCATAGATCAAGGAAAGAACTATACTTAACAATTAGATAATATCTCCTAATATCTAAATAAGATAAAATAAATATCCACACACATAAGTGGGTGAGGATAAATATAATAAAGGTAAATACCTACTCTAATGAATCCATCCTTAAAAGAGTAAACTTCACGCCTTGCAACGCCTTCTAATATTTCCTCTTGTAAAAGTTGTAGGAAAAAGGATCAACACATCTGCAATATTCGGTTCCTATAATCCACACAAATCCTAATCGAACATCTTTTTTTATACCGATTACCATTGGGATAACCCACTCTAACTCCTCTAGGGGCTTAATGATTCCATATTTCAGCATTTTGTCAATTTCTTCTTTAACTTTTACACGCAGTTTGGGTTCATCTTATAAGGTCTCTTCCCGACCGGTGCACTCCTTTCTTTAGCTTAATCTTGATCTCACCTAATGACTCATGCACTCCGTTTAACTCGTAATATCCCTAGAAATAAATCTTGGAAATCACGTAGTAATTCAATTATCTTTTCCACTTGAGAATCAAACCAATAATCCTAAATTATTGCCTCTTTAGGTTCAACATTAGTGTCAATGTTCACTTTCTTGGTCTTCATAGATTCATGATAGGCATGTGTTTTCTTATCCATACTTTATCTAACATTTCATGCATACCATTGAATGAGCTATGTCCAAATCTTCTACTTCCTCATCATCCACTATGTAGACCATATTTCCTTTCTCCTTTTCAAAGAAAGTGTAGGTAAATAGTTTGGGATATGTATCATCTACTTCATCGAAACACGCTCCTTGTTCTTCCTCACCAAACAACTCCTGAATGAGTTCTTCATTCTTTTCACTATCTCCCATAGTTAAGAAATTTATGACCCTTAATGCCTCTTCCACCGAGGTTTAGTATAGAAGTAGTTAAAATTATGGGTCATTCCTAGAATAGATTCCTACCAATTTCCAATCTCCCTATGCACTCTGCATAAACATACCAAACATGTGTGAAATCTTGTAAAGTAGAATAAATATTGTGCACCCATATTGTGAAGGTGGTAAAGCTTCCTGCCCCTCTATACATAATCTCTCACACTTTGCTAAACATGGTGCTAAACAAGTTGATTACCATTATACATGCATATTGTAGTAGGCGCATTGATCCTGAAGAACCGAGTGGTTAGAATGATTATGAATTCATTTCATTCTATGAGATTATCCTTGTGAACCATCCACCAAAGCACTTCTATCCCACGCTATGTATACACTAACATATTTCTTCTTTCCACTTGATCCATCCACTTCTCCTCCATGGTGTGCAGGAATACCATAGGATCTCCTTCTCTAGTGTACCAAGGTACATAGTTACCTATCCTAACACAACAAGGTTTTCTTCTCCACGCAAATGCACTTCTTACTTCATGCCCAACCATCTCATAGGTTTCATTCACCAAGTTATCACAAGTAATACTTGTAGTATTACTAATAGACTGCACATCTTCCAACTAGAGGATTCCTTCCTTAGATGGCTCAAGTACTTATGGGTCCTGAATGACGTGTACATAAATTCTATTAAGGTCTTCCTCACTCAAAGGTTCAACATAAGGTGAATATTTCCCATATGTCAAAGGGATAATCACTCTTTCTTCCTTGTTCTCAAAACTTATATACCCCTTGTTAAACTGTAGATCAACATTATTTACATAACACCAAGGGCGCCCAAGTAGAGCTAGGAATCTGTCTGCTTCTACAAGTGCTAAAACCTCAAAGTCCCTAGTGAACTTGGCCCCTTGTATAGTAATGGATGCATCCTTTAAAACTCTGATGGGAGTGGTCTTAGTTCGATTATCCATAAACAATACATTAGAGGATGGCTATAATAGAGGTCTTCCCTTCTGTACCCATGCATCTAAAGTAAGCACATTAAATTCCGCACCTGTATCAATCAATATATTTCTCAAGAGCCACCCATACACAACATCATTCAGATTGATCTCCCTATTATAATCCAAACTACGAGGGAAGATTCACATATAGGATATACTATTCATTCTCGATACTTGTGTGCAGAGTGTTTCACTTTAGCAAATTCCCTAATAATGGAATGATATTCTCCTAGTGCAACATCTTGCATACTTATTTTAAGTCATCAATATCTAATTGGGCCAGTCTTTGTTGCCTTATTTTTTTAACTTCCTTGACTGTTCCTTTAAATATTGTATTTCACCCTAAATATTTCTGAGTACTTCCATGGTCTCTTGATAAAACTCCTGATATACAAGATCTGGGTACCTTACATGTAAAAATTCCTCCTTAGTGATGGTAGGGTTCTCACTGTAATGTCTCTCTAGTGTGAGCAGCTTCGGCATGTAGTAATCTTCACAGGTACTACCTTAGGTTCTCGTGCCAACTTTTACATCCATTGATTTTACACAACACGCTCTATCCTAACCATCCATGTGCCCTTGTTCTCTTGTTTATGAAACTTTCTAAGATGCTCATATAAGTCTGGGCATTCCTCATAGCTTTGATTCTTCCTACAAAAAGAACAAGTAATCTTCTAAGGACATTCACGCTTTAGTGGTCGTGGAGATCCGCATGTAAAACAATTTCCATGAGGGAAGTTTCCTTTTCCACCATCACGGCCCTCGGCCCAATCCACCACAGTATCCTCAACCTCTGCCATGATCTCCTTCAAAAGACCCTTCGTTTCGATCATAACGTGCTTGAGTGTGGTCATGATCATGGTGCTCACTTTTAATTTTAGAGTTATTTGACACTCTTGTCTGTCATACACCAATATCTATGGCATCATGGATATGACCAATCAACTGGAGTCTTACGTATTGAGTTGTGGACCGGAAAAGCTTACAATAGTAAGATACATTATTTATTATTACACGTAATAATCGGAAACAAATCGCATCATGATCAAAATGAAATATCTCATAGTCCTTCAATAATGAACACACCGATATGCAAGGAAAACTATCCTTAGTGTTCCCTTCCACTTCACAATTTGTACACCAAATCCTAGTGTGTGCCTCATGTTCAATTTGTTGATAGTTTCTCCAACTACTTTTCCATATCTATAATTTTGCTTCCAGAATGGGATCACTCTAGTGTCTATACTCCCGATTGCTTCTACGCGTAAAGTGGACTCCATTACTTTGCGCGGTCTGTATATGTCTTATGTGACAACTCCTTTCTAAAAGGTGTGATCAAGCCCCCAACGAACCACTATGCATGAATATTTTAAGAAATTTTAGACAACAATGTCTTGAAATAGGCATCATATTCCCAAATTCTCTCAATATTTCCCTTCTCAATATGCTTGAGCATGCCTCTTCCACTCAAACTCATGGATATGAAACTCCTTAAGGAAAACATCCTTTAATGCTACATACTCTACACAAGTCTGATTAGGGTCAAAATTCCTATACCAATTATGTGCGCATCACTGCGCAATGTAGTTAAAAACCGACTTTCCTTATGCTCAAAAATTGTAATTCCTTTTACATTGCATAATATGTCACACATGTTCACGTGTTCAACATCTTCTATGCCCCTATACTCTAGGAAGATGGAGAGATATCTCCATGTAAATATTATGGGGCTGATGAGGACCTTGCTCACCCGATCCGAGACCTCCTATGTTACCTCTGCCACCGAACCACTAGATCCACTAGAGATAGATCCACCTATGCCTCCTGATCCTCCACTTGTAACTAGAAGAAGGCTAGTGGATGTACTACCCTATGTCCCAACAAAGTGGTACTAAACTTAAATCCTACGATGCAGCTAAGTGATACTACTCCCGTAAGTGAGTCCAAAATTTTGTGTGCTTGAGTTCGTGGCCGACAATGCACCCGAGAAGGTACCTCCAAAAAAAGAAGACATTTTCCTGGCCATAGATGTACTTTCTATCTAACTTACTCCTCTCCTACTTGCCCAAACTAGCTTGACTACTATCGGTTATACTAGATACTGGAAAACCAAGTACAAGGGCTAGGTTTCCAAGTAGATTTAGATGCGTGCCCATGGCCCATGTCATCTCTACTGGTTTAATCCCATGTGAGGCCAAGGAGGATTCCCTATTATAATTTCCCAAATGGGGGAGTTCTAGATTCTCTGGCTCCATGCCTTTTGCGTGAGCTCCAAATCCTTCACGAGCCATCTCTCTCCTCAACGCCATCTACTCTGTAATATCACACAACTTCTCTATCTCCCTCTCGTGTGCCTCATTGTATTTAAGCCTCCTTTCTTCTTGATGCCTCTCTTCCGCTAGGTCTTCCATCATTCACCAAACCTTCTCCTGCCCCCATGTGTGGTGGGGTTTAGCTAGCCATCAATTTTTCTTCCAATTTCAGGGTTAATATCAAGATTTTTATTTCTCTTTTGGAATGCCTTGCAAATAAGTTCCCTTGGGATAAAGTAAGAACTAGAACTCAACTACCTCCAGGGAAAGACTAAGTGGAAGTTGAGTACTCCAAAATATAGCTACTCAAAACACCTCAAAACCAAGTGTCCATAACACACGTCCAAATCAAATCAGCTTCATAGAGGGCTTGAAATTATTCCTACATCTAGACAAGTGTGCATACCTCTAATTTCTTTTAGATGTACAAGAAACTAGCCACTCGTAAAACTCTACCAAAAATAGAAAATAATCTCTCATATAAATAGTCATACAAATTATACTCCACCTCGCACGTGCGTAAAATCAAATCCAATGCTTGAACCTTTGAGCGTACTCTTCTTCTAGATCTTTTATTCACTCCTCAACCTTGCTAAGGTCAACCGATATGTATTCATCATGAACCATCCTGAAAATAACTAAAAAGAGGACCCGATAACAAAACCAATGATGTAGCCTAGAATCCACTATATAAAACCCAGATGTGCTGACACATCACCCATCTTGAGTTGAGTGCTCACCCGAAGCACGTAAAGGTACTAGGTCCCTCTTTAGAGTTACTTGTGCAGGATATTAGTGTGATGAAGATAAAACATATTCAAAACCATAAATAACCATAAACATTCCACATAGTATATTCTAGATCTAGATCTTAGAGAATCATGAATTAAACAATAACTATAATAAGATCAACCATACAAGAACCAGTTATAGTCATGTTTAACACCATTATCTAGCCAACATACTCCATTACATTAAACACTGTAAAAATATAATCTTCTTACATTATAAAGTATCACCATAAGTCATGCGTGCATCAGATCCAACATCATAACTCTACAATAATTCACCACTACTAAACTACATAGTTTAATACATATTTATAGGGGTGGGGACTTGCCCTTCACCTCCTACACTCTTTCAAAATAGGTCACATGTTAATAATAGCCATGCACCTTTACAATAATATGCACACATGCAAGTGTGCTAATAATAGACATCTTATAGTTAACTGAAGAAGTAATCCTATTATTAACTCAAGTTCATGCATGACGCTTATAAGTCACTCATTTCCAAAATACCATTTGCATGTCGTGAAAGTCTCCATCCCAATGTTTTCTCCACATGCTATCTCCAAAAATAACCCATATCCATAAAAATGGCTAAGTCCTATGTCAACTTGTTCTAGTGTGTGTTTCTTTTCCTATCATTCTCGCACCTTCATATGTGCCTTGTTTCCATGTGTGAATCCTATGTGTGTCTTCTCCTTAGTGTGAAATATTATGTCTACTCAAAATATTGCCCAAGATAAGAATCCGTTGATTAGAAAGGTATGTGATGAAACTAAAACAAGTTTTTGTGTCCTTATGTTAGCAATACCATGATATTTTCTCATGGAGCTATGAAGATCTTAAGGGTTTTAATCCTAAAATTATGCAACATGTTATAGATCTTGACCCCAATGTCAATCCTACTAGGAAAAGTAAATACATGTAAACCCCAAGATAGAACCCTAATGAATAAAGAACTTTCAAAACTCATAGAGGCCAAAATTATATTTCCTATTAAGTACTCTACTTGGGTGGAAAATTTAGTTCATGTAAAAAATAAGATTGGTGAGATTAGGCTATGTGTTGATCTAAACGAGACTCATTAAATGATCACTACCCTTTGCCCTATATGGACCAAATTTTGAAAATAGTATTAGGGGATAAGAGGTTCTCCCTTCTGGATGGATATTCCAGATACAATCAAATTTGGGTTAAAGAAGAGGACATGTATAAAACAAATTTTACTACTAAATGGGGAACATATGCCTATGAGAAAATTCCTTTTGGGTTGTCTAATGTTGGTGCTACCTTTCGAGAGCCATGTATTTTAATTTCAAGGAATTCATAAACAAGTTTATTATGATTTACTTGGATGATATCATTTTTCTCAAAGGGAGGTGAAGATCACATGGAACATATTGAGAAAGTGTTTGAAAGGTGTAGAGAGTTTGGTGTATCACTCAATCCAAATAAATACATCTTTTTGTCCCTAATTTAACAAATATTGAATTTGTAAAATCCTAATTATAGAGTCACATATGATAAATAAATGATAAAGAATTGTTGGAATATAAATGACACAAGTAATAAGCTAGATAAAATATTGAAACCCTAAGTGCAAGAGAGGGAAATAAAGACTTAGCTGATTTGCACTTTCTCAAAGATGATCTGGATGGGAAAAATGATGAACAAGATGATAAGACTATCATAATTGCATCCATAAAATTATGGAACCTTCGGATATGTCGGGGACTAAGGTGCATGGACTAGGGCGAGAGTGCACTAGGTCACATCGATCTCTGTTAGGAACCTATGACCGCAGAGAGCTTAGAAACAAGTTTTGTCTTGTGTCACATAAGTGTCTCTAACCTTTGCTTTTTCATCACTAGTATGTCACCTGGATGATTACATAATTCACCTATGACCTAAAAACAAATGATATGTAATAAAACCCCAAAATACATAAAATCCTAAAAATAAATATGCAAATGGGGAGTCAAATTGATCTCAGAAATTCACCCGACAGAGTGAACTTATGACCAAACATTGCACTACATCTTATACACCATGGATTTCTTATGCTTGTGTGATAGAATCATGCCTAAGCCCTTGTGCAAGTGCACGTTATAGCGGATGATATCTAGATGTACCAATGTAAATAGATGTGTGGATGAAAAAATGAACTTCCCATCCTATGCATGTATACAGAAAATGTAGTCCCTTGTCCCTTGAGTGAGTGCTAGATGGATGCCTTTGATTCACTTAGAATGCCTTTCGATGCAACCTTAGGTGATGATAATAGATCCGTAGAGCTTGGTACTTTATTATGGTCACATAGCTTTGTATTTATATGATTCCCTTGGTTAAATTTTGCAATTGACAATTGGAAGACCGAACCATAAGAAAATAAGATTCCTAAGATAAAATAAGCCCAAAAGAGAGTGATTAAAGTATAAAGAGGTTACGGGCACCAAGAAGGATGAGGGCACTATGCCATGCACCGCATCCTATCTAGGTGCTGGTGTCTCGTAGTCATGAAAAATAAAGCAATGAAGTTCGAATGAGATGTAGGGTGTAGAAGGCCAAATAGAAAATAAGAAACATAGACAAAAAGGGCCAAAGATAGATGTCAATTTTTAGTCTTCTCACTTATGAATTATATGAATAGTGGTATTTGATTAGGACCTAGAAATGTACCCAAGTGCGTGATTTTGTGTCTATAGTCCCACAGGGAAACTCTTGGATCATGTGGTTTCAAAAGAAGCTATAACTATTGACCCAAAAATAATTTCAAACATCCTTATTTTGAAACCACTATTACAATATTTCCTTGGAAAATCTATTTGAAAAATTCTTCCAACTATTACCCTCAAGGTAATGGCCTAGCTGATTCCACTAACAAGAATTTAATCAGGACCATGAGAAGAAAAATGTAGATTAATCAGAGGCAGTGGCACACAAAATTCAGACATGTTCTTTAGGTTGATAGGATCAAAACAAAAAGAGAAATAGGTAATTCTCCCTTCATCCTTATGTATTGTAGAGAGGTTAGGATTCTAATATATCTTGAATTTCCTTCATTGGAGCAAGACCACAAGCTGGAATTAGAAGGTGAGGATGAAATAAAAATTAAAATGGTAGAGTTGGATGGGTTAGAAGAGATGATGAAATCAACCATGAATAAATTATAAAGAGCATTAAAAGCTAACCAATTTTTTTTTGATGGGAAAGATATCTGAGAAACACTTCAAAGAGGGAGAACTCATTTTGAAGTAGGATACAAAAAGAAAAAACTAAGAAGACACTCTAAATTTGATGCACTATGGAGTGGACCATACATCATCTCATCTTGTAAGCAAGCTAATGCATTTGAGATTTCAAAGCTCAATGGGGAAGTACTTTAGATCCTAGTTAATGGGATTTATCTTAAACACTCTTATTGAGAGGGGTATGTTTCACCTTGTACATAGTAGGTTTAGTTGCTCTCTTGTTTTTGTTTTGATGTTACCCCCTTATTTTTCCTTTACGTGATCACCGATTGAGATGCCCTCCCTCAATATTTTGTGGTCCTTGAATAAGTGATGTGTTACACAAGTGTTGGAAATTTTGAAGTCACTCATAGGTTCTTTGGATATGATGAACTAAGTGAAGGTGGGAAGAATGTGGAGTCAAGTGTGGAAATAAAAACATTTATTATTGAGTTGTGGCAGAGTTGATATTTGGGTTGTCAGAGTGGGGATTTTTGGTAATTTATTTAGGATAGGATAAGTCTATTTAGATCAATTTCTATGGTGAAAATAACAATATTTTGTGGTTGTTTTCAAGCTTTATTCAAATCGGTGATAAGTCCATGCAAATTCAAGAGACAAATTTTAAAGGCTTAAGATCAGTTTTCTTTAAGGTTATTTTTGAGGCCATGCTCGATAAATTCTTCAAGGCTACTAGTCTTCATCATCTAGTAGGTAGATGTCCCCTAGAGGTCACCAAAATGTTGACCAAAATGAGCTCACACTTCATTTTGGGAAATTAGTACTGATTTCCCCTTGAATGCTTCATATTTTGAATTTTTACATATTTAAAGCACTTGGGAATCTTAAAAATTCCTTCAATGATAAAAATTTCCATTTCCCCAAGGAATTGAAAAATCCTTCAAATTGTGCATATTTTACATTTTTGGGATTAAGGGTTGCTTTTACAATTTTGTATTTTTGGGATTTTGGGGATATTTTACTGATTTTGTAGTTTGCGATTCTGTAGCTTTGGAATTTTAGGAAGTTTTATAGTTTTTTGAGTTTTCCTTATGTTTTATGCTTATGCAATTTATAGATTCAAGATATTTTACGATTTTTGTAATTTCATAGTTTATAATTTTATAGTTTGGCAACTTATAGTTCTACGATTTTGAGATTTTGAGGTTGTTTTGCACTTTATAATTTTATAGTTTAGTAGTTTGTAGTTTTGCAGTTTGGGATTTTGGAGTTGTTTAGTGGTATTTGCAGTTTGTATTTCTATAGTTTTGCATTTTACAATTCTACAATTGTGATATTTCAGGATGTTTTATAGTTTTACATTTTTTAGTTCTACGGTTTGGGATTTTGGGGTTGTTTTTGTAGTTTTGCACTTTTACATTTTGTAGTTTCAAAGTCACTATGCATATGAACACACATCTTCAAATGCTCATTAATTTTGATTCAAGTCACTAAATGAGACAAAATTTATATCATTGGAAAGGCCTGAAGATTACTACATGTTAAATGCATTTTAGGTCACAATAAAGTGTGCTTTTAGGTGAAAAATGAAAAACAATGAACATGTGGCCATTTTTAGGTATGGGTTGTACATAAGTCAATGATGCCCATGTTGGGTTCACAAAATTGAATGCTGATTGGTCTTTAGTGGTTGAATAAGTTGGTGGTATTCTTAATTTTTAATTTCCTCTCTCCCATCTTCTTTCTATATATGCAGATCATTTTTATTGTAATAGATCCTCTCCTAAATGCAAGGTTATGTTGTACTTTTGTGTAGCTAATTATTATGAGTTGTATACTACACGTGTGTGGAATTATACAATGTACTCAGTGCTTTATCCATATTTATATTAGAATGTGGAAACTATAATCAATAATATTTTTTTATTGTGTCTCTCTTTCTACCCTTTAATATGTGTTATTGTATTATTTCTTTTATATTATTCTATGACATATTGTGTGTGAGTTATACTTAGCATGTTTTAATCCTTTGTGTCATATTTATAGAGAAATCAGAGTTTGGTAAAATTGTAGGGTTGAATGTGTCTTATTTCTACCCACTTGGATTTGCATTTTCCCTTTCATTCTTCATCTCAAGGAGATAATCCACTTCCATTTTGGTGCATCACATTATTTTATTTAGTATTTCATCTTTTTGAACCCTAGTTATTTGGAAATCTTAAATTAAAACAAGTTAGTAGTAGAGCATAGAGTTGGTTAGATTAGTTATAGTCAAATGGAGTGAAAGGAACCATCCTTTTAACTTAGATACTGATGTTGAAGTATCCATTATCCCACACTTTGAAGGTCTTTACATGTTTCACTAAGATGTTGATCCCAACTCCAGTAAATGGTGCAACTTCAAGTGACAACAAGTACCAAAATTCTTGAAGGCATGTATCAATGGTTTGAACTCACCTCACCTTGATAATATACTATGTTAAATTTTTTTATTGAATAATATGAAGGATATATACAAATTTGAAGATTTGACCTTGTCGAGATAAAACCATATAAGTAAGGATATTTATTAGTAGTGGGTACTTCAAACCTCTACATCATTCATGATATAATGACCAATATGCTTTCCTCTTAATCTAATACAAATCATTTTCTATCTTTGTGGATATTTCTATTATAAAATAAACTATTTTAAGTATCTCACGAAGTGTTTATGAGTGCATTCTCTCAATGTGAAATTGGAAATATTTCTTCATATGGATCATGTTAAACACTTATTTATTTGTCCTTCATAGAACACATCCGAAATGAGTTCCAAATTTCTCCTTATTTCCTCGATGATGAATCCTCTAGCATAGTGAACATAATGCGGGAATCCTGAACTTAAGAAAACCTACAAAAATGGAGGAAGCATGTGAGAAATTGGAAGACAAGAGATGAGAAAAGGAGGACACAGGAAGATGTAAATGTGGTAGAATTCTAGGAGAAAGAGGAGTGTCATGGAGAGGTGAAAAATATGGAAGGGATGGTATGTAGCCATAAATCCTTCCCATCATTTTCACCTTCGCTCACTAGACAATTTTGTCCATAAGTATGGAAGAGATTCATGACAAGATGAGGAGTTTCCTAGTAGGGAGATTGGTAGAATTCCAAGCATGAGGAAACTAGTCAAGAGAAAGAAGAAAGAGATGCACGGTATAAGGAAAATATGTTAAGGGGGAGAAAGAGAGTCATAGAAATAAGTGGTGAGAATAAATAATGGATACTAAAAAAACCTTTTGCTGAATGTGAGAGAAATAATAGAAAGAAATAAGAGGTAATGAGAAGCGAGGCCAAAGATAAGGAAATAAAGAGGAGTTTCCTAAAACCACAAACATAAAGGCATACACAAAAGAATTGTAAATCCCTTGAGGTGCAACCATTGTAATATCCCCATCGAGGGAAGATTTTATTTGTCGTATGGATTTTATGTATTATCCCTTGAGGCCTCATCTATTGTAATATCCCCATTGAGGGAATATTGTATATGTCATACAAATTTTATAGATGAATGAAACATAAAAAAATTTAATCCATTTTTAAGAATATGGAAATACCCAATAGAGCATCACTATTGTCAAATGGTATCGTAGCTAGCTATTCACGTAGGAAGGTGAAAAAGTGGAATAACTAGATGATCACCGAATATGAGGAAGCTAACACGAGAGAGATTATGTTCTCCACTATGATAAGTGGGTATAAAATGCAAGTTAAGATATATCATGACGATTGGTGAGATGACACAAAAGAAGGGATATGTGTCGATGCAGAGAAATCATGAAGAAGCTCAAGGAAATGATGGAAGAGATTTAGGGACTCGAGAGGTTCAAATCATAATAGAGTGCATAAAATAATACTGCAACCATATGTGGTTAGGAGGTGAAGAATGTAAAGGACTTGAGAAAGAGTCGAGAGCATGATGGTAGAAATGTGCAAGGTGTGTAAGGAAAGCATCGGAGAAAAATGTTTGCATAAAGGCACATCCAAAGGTTACACAGAGGAACACAATATACATGAAGAACCCAACACAAGAGCACCACCAAGAGTAGAGGGTTAAACTACATGAGTAATACAAAAATGTTTGTTGTTAAAAGAACATTAGATGGTAGCACGTGAGAGTATTATGCTGGTAAGGGAGGCTACTCGAGTAAAAATAGAGATGGTTAATGTAGACCATGATTATGTAATGAAAAATATGGAGCCAAGAGAAACACATTGGAGAACAAGGTAGAGAAAGAGGTGGAAGGTGTGCGAAGAAAATAGGCGCATTGAATACACAAGAGATAATATTAGAGAGAAAAAGAGTGTGGAACACCTGGAGAGCATAAAGGAAGATACCCCGAAGAAGAAGAAGTACACCAAGTTACATAGAAAAATAATACAATAGGATTAGAGGAACATGAAGATGAGGATGTATGTAGTAATTGGAGCACCATTACAAGAGAAGTCAAGCAATCCAAGGTAGTTGCTAGAGTACACATGAAAAAGGGCATACTCATTTTGGAGAGAAAATCAAGAAGGAGATCTAGGGTGATATCAAGAGAAGGTGTGTAGTGAATAGAAAAATTAATACAGTGATGTCCGAGTCTTTTTTTTGGGCTATCTTTGATCCAGAGTCTGGATTTGCAATATCACTGAAAATGGAAAATTTCTGCCACGATCGTGATCTTTTGGTTCTCAAGAAACGTCGAAAGTGTAGTAATGTGTGTTTACTGCTTCATGTTTAATGTCAACATATCTAGTTTGGCAAAAGAAGTGACATTTTAAATAACCATGTAAATGGGTGTGATTCAAAGACGTGTAAAGAGCTAGATTTTAATGAAGAACGCGCTTTTGGTCAATGTGGTTGCTCTGCAATTTTCCTAGAGGTAAAAGCTAGATTCGTCTTCATTTTGAGGGATTTATTACAATTTGTTCATCTTTTCGGCTTTGCCCTCAAAAATAAGGGAGTGTTATAGTAGTTTAAATAAAATCTAGGAGAATACAAAGGAGGAAGATGGGATCGAGAGAGGTGAGGGGAGTGGTCTAACCTAGAATAGGTTTACTCAAATGAAACAAACTCAGAACAACAAAGAATATTTGTTGAAGTATGCATGGAGAGAGGTACACCTGAATGAGGAGAAGAGGTAGACAAAATTTCAAGGAGCCATGTGGAAAGGCTCTAGAAGTCTTGCACAAATTAGAAGGCACAAGAAGAGAAGAGGAGATAAAAGAAAGAAGTGGAAAGAAAATTACCATAACAAGAGGGAGGAGAAAAAAAAATGTTGTCAACAAGAGTATAGTCTAAAAATCCCAAGAGATGAGGGAAAGAAGACTCCCTTAAGAAGTTTGTAAACAAGGAGGATGCACAAGCGTGGAAAGGAGTTACATTGAAGAAGGCACATAGGAAGTTGGATGTGTAAGGGAGTGGAGGAAGGGTTTAGTATGGGATGTGGGGAGTACAACAAGTTTAGATATGCCAGAATGACCCTAAGAAGGAAGGGAAAAAGGAGAAGCACAGTATAGAACAAGAAAGCATGAAGGAAAGAAAAGGTCACATCAAAGAGTGACAAAGAGAAAAGGAGGAAATGGTGTAAAGTCCATAAGGAGGAAGGGGAGTTAGAGATGGTTGAGACTTGTGTAGAAGAAGGGTGAACATAATATTTCTAAGGATTAGGAAGGAATATCCACTTGGAGAAAAGGAGTTCATGGGAAGAAGGAACTTGCAAGTAAGTGCAAGAGAATACAATGAAGTCACTAGGAAGTGACAAGGGATTGGAAGAAGCACCAAAATAAGTGTCGGGAGATAATGGCTTGTTCGATGTAAAGAGATAGGACTAGTTGTTTGAAGGGTGATTCTATCACTCACATCCACTTGAGGAGGACCTCAAGATTAAAAATACCCCATATGTTTTATGCAAGTTCATTCCAAACTTAATAAAACCTACACACAATGGAGGAAACATGTTAGAAATTGTAATACTTGTAAGAGGACAAAAGGAGAACTCATGGAAGATGTGTGTGTGGAATAAGTCTAGGAAAATTCTAAGAAGAAAGAAGAGGAGAGTTACAGAAGAGGTAACAAAGATGGAAGGGGTGGCCTATAGCATAGAAGAAGTGAAAAATAGATGTGCGAAAGGATGGGGAGCTACCTAGCAGTGAGACTGGTAGATTACTCACCATTAGGAAAATAGTTGAAGAGAAATAAGAAAGAGATGCATGGTAGAAGTAAAATATGCTAAGGGGGAAATAAAAAGTTACAAAAAAGTGAATAGAAAAAGAAAGAAGACTGGTAGAACAGTGATCATGATGAAACTAGTCAAAAGGAAGAAGAGCCATGATAAACATGCCAAAGACACGGATGAAAGGAGTGTCCTAAATCCAAAATATAGAGGCTTGCATGGAAGAATTATGGATAGGGTGAGAATGACACATAAAAATGGGTGTGTTGAACATAAATAAGGCCAAAATAAATTGGTCATGAGGGGACAAAGATGAGAAAAAAAATCGTAGTCAACAACAAAATAGGGGAAGTGTAATTGGAAGAACACACGAAGAAGAAGTGAAGAATGTAATGACAAGGCATATAAAGAATAGTTTTTTTGAGATGGCATCCTAACATGAGGAGTTGAAAGGATGTGTATAAGAGTAGATTTGTGGGAGCTGAAAGGGAAAACATGTGTAAAGAGGAACTAATATAGAATGCACGTAGTGAAGGATGAAGGGAGCACACATAAGTTTTGGAGAAGAAAAGTAGATCTATAAAACATGAAAGAGTGAATCATGAGGTGAAAATATATGGTGATAACTAACGGAAGAAGTAAAAATGATGGGCCTACAGAGTCACATGGTTAATGGTGACCACATGATGAGAATACTAATTAGACGAGTTTAACTACTTGATTAGGAAAAGACAACTTAGAGGAGAGAGAAGTTAGAAAGATAGGAGTTCGTGGCTATAAATAGAAAAGGAGCCACTAAGATTGAAGTTTTAGAGATATATAGGTATCGAGTAGATTAGTCGGGATTAGGCATTGAGCGAGAGAGTGAGGTGAGATGAGTTTTTCTAGCACTTGAGGTACAACCGCTTGAAATATCCCCATCGAGGAAGATTATAGATGTAATATGGATTTTCTAGAGGATTGAAACATAAACAATTTTAATCCACCGTGTTGGAATTCGAAATGATGGGCTTAGGGAGTACCTAGTAGATCCTCTCCGTCGTAAAAACCTTTAAAATATGAATTGCAAAAATTATTTTGCAAGCCTATTGAGACCAAAATGAGACCATAGAAGATGATTATTCATCCATATAGTGTGTATACTCATAATTTGTCTCTTATGCTAGTTTAACATAATGGAACACAAATTGAGAAGTTTCGAGATAGTCTAATTTTATATGACAATACCCTCTTGTATGATGGGAAAATATAGGTTCCTAGTTGGGTTATCAAATGTAGGAATCAACTATAAATCTAAACACATGATATAGATAAAAAGGTTCACAAGGAGCACTAATGTCATAATTCTAGAAGATAGTGACCCTAAACCTAGGATAGTTATATGTTTCCAACACCTATGCATAAGATAAAAATAAATAACCTACTAGAATTTAGAATCAAATTAATCAAGGAACAAATAAAGCCAAAGGGTGTAATTTAATAAGACATTGTAATAGATGAAAAAAAAAACACACATATACTCTATTATATAGTAATGAATGACCAATCAACAACATATATGTGCAAGATAAAATATTAATAAGGGTTGGAAATACATACCCATAATGTTTTGTGTGAGACCTCCGATCCATAACCCTCGATCCATAACCCTCCTCGAGACAAAAATGCTAAAGAGAATTCATATGAGTGGATAAGGGGAAATAATAAAAATAATATCTCTTGTCATAACTCACTATGGTGTCGCCAAATGAAAAAGGTAATATATAAGCCTTAAATTCCATAAGTGACAAATAGTGTGGAAATATGCAAGCTATAAGTGCCTTCATGTATGCTCAAAATGATTATTAAGTGGTGAAAATGAAAAATGTAGTGGGTATATATAACCCACACCATCACTCATAAAAATGATATTGTCCCTAGAAAATTAAAACCCACACCATCTCTTATGGTCAATGGTGTTTGTCTTTGGGAACCTTAAGGATAAAGGTATGAAAAACATGTGAGATGGAAGCTATAAGGTAACTAGGGGTAAATGACAAAGGTACATGGTGAATGAGAGTAAGGACAATAAAGTGTCATAATCATGAGCAAGTAGAAATAATGAGACAATTAGGAATGATGGGCGTAATGTGTGAACAATGGGAAGAAACAAGGAAATGGTAGAATAAATATGGCATAATAACAACATATCTCAAATGTTTTGGTCTAGCCCATATGACCAAGTCCAATCACTCTCAAATATTGGTAGGACCATTAAGGAACCTAATCGAGAGGAGATTCATCAATAATCCATGCATAAAATAAATGGTTAGCAAGCATAAAAATGAGGTGTATATATATGCCCAAAATGCAAGCTCATCATATATCACAATAGTGAAACATGAGATGGTATTTGGAAAATATCCTAGTATCATGTAAAATATATAGTAAAATTTGAAAGTAAAGAAGTAATGAAAGTGTTGTAAAAAATAATGGACTCCACTAAATGATATATACCTACATTATACTTACCTACCAATGTTTCTTGAGTTTCACAATGCCATGTGCAATAGCTACTCGAGAACCCTGAATAAGTAAGAATGAAAATGAACACTATAAGATAAGTAGTAAATTTAGACATAAATCACCTAATGAGGAGGTCATGGGAGGGATGATATCCAAAATGTGGATAATAATTATACTATTATGATCCTAGCATGTGGATTCACTAACACATCGAGGTTTTGGTGTAGTGATTCATTACATTTGGTGTTAGAGTAACCACTTAGGTTCGAGTCCCAATTCTTAGGAAATAAGGGATAAAATATGTGGAACAATCCCACATAGAATCACAATAGTAGAAACTAATATGTAGAATAATATCACAAATCTAAAATAAAAGTGTAGAAAATAAAAGAACACAACAAAGAAAAATATTTAACATGGTTCACCCAATTTGGGCTACGTCCACCAAGAATCACTTGCTCATATTTTATTACAGGCCACCTCTTTCTCTTAATATAATACCCAATTTTTTTTTTTATATGTACTTACCAAAATCTCTTGAATTCACACTTGAACTCACACATCTACAATGTTATGTCTCCCTACATCAATAGGAAACTGCTTAAGCAATTTTACAATACTGTGGGTACCAAAACCATGGGCCAAAACCAACCCATAAACCTATGGGTCAAAAACCACCCATATGAGAAGAGCATGTTTCCCTATAGGTCAAAACCATGAAGAGAAAACTATGGAGAGTGTATAGTAATTTTAGTGTATAGTCTTCAACACTTCCACACATGAAAACATGCTCCACAACATAAAAATCTCCCACTTGGAGACTGATTTTCCTTTGAGAAATCTTCTCAACCCTTCATTGTCATCCATGAAGACCAACCAAATCTGAACATAGATTCAATTTTTCCCTTGTGACCACCTTGGTCATCATGTCTGCAAGATTCTGACTGGTATGAATCTTCTCCAGCTTTAACTTCTCTTCCTCCAAAGTTGTCCTAATGAAATGGTACCTTAACTATATATGCTTCATCCTAGAGTGGAAAGAAGAGTTCTTAGCTAGGTGTATAACACTCTAAATATCACTATGCAACTTCCTTCCTCCTACTTATGTCCCCAAATCCTCAAGAAAATGTTGTAGCTAAATCATCCCTTTGCTTTGCCTTTCTATAGAAAAAACATACTCAACATCCGTGGTTGAAAAATCCATAAGCTTTATGTAGTCATGAAATCTAACTCACTATTGTCCCACCTATAGTGAAAATATAACATTTTGTGCTCCTCCTCTTGTCTACATCTCTAGCCATGTATAAATCCACATAACCACGCAAAGTGGTGTCTGAACCATTGTTGCACAAAACTGTCTCCATGGTCCCTCTCAAGTATCTAAGGATCCACTTTACTGTTTGCCAGTGATATTTACCTATATCACTCATAAATCTACTCACTTCTCCTACTGCATGTGAAATATTAGGCCTAGTGCACACCATGGCATACATAAAACTCCCAACCGCCGATGACTAAGGTACTTTGGACATTTGGTTTCTCTCTTTCTCTGTCTTGGGACATAACTCCTTTGATAACTTTGAAATGACCTACCAAATGAGTCCCAACCAGTTTAACATCCTATATATTAAACATCTCCAAGACCTTCTTAATGTAATATTCTGAGATAAGTCAGATTTCTTTCCTTCCTATCTCGAGATATCCTTATACCAAGGATTTGTTTGGCTACTCCCAAATACTTCATAAAAAGGAGTCACTTGGCTGCTTCTTGAGTACTTTTATTTCTTGCATGTTTTTCTTGCAACCAATATGTCATCCACATACAAACATGGTATAATATATTTCCCATCTTGAAATTTATTTATATACACACAATATTCATAATGGCATCTAATATAACCTTGTTCCATCATGAAGCTAGAAAATTTCTTACCATTGACATGGAGCTTGTTTTAGGCCATATAAGCTCTTCTTCACTTTGTACACCATCTCATCTTTACCTTTGACCTCATATCCCTATGGCTGCTACATATATATATCCTCCTCTAAATCACCATGGAGAAATAAAGTCTTTACATCTATAGCTTCTCTAAGTGTAAGTCTTCTTCTTCCACTATTCCAAGAACAATTATAATAGAATTCATTTTTATAATAGGAGACAAAATCTCATCAAAATCTATACCTTTTTTCTATATAAACCCCTTGACCACCAACCAATCCTTGTATATTTTCTTTCCTTCTTCCTCTTTAATGTTGTACACCCACTTCTTCTATAATGCTCTTTTCTCTTGGGTAGGTTCACCAAATCCCAAGTTTGGTTCTCCATGAGAGGATGATCCTCCTCATCCATAACCTACATTTCTTCATCAAATATCTCTCTGGCTCTCCACTATCAGGTGAGTAATAAATAATTAATATAAGGAGATAAATGTTTAGGTGCTCTTATTACCCTAGAATACTTCCTCAATATAGGAGTTTGGGGTTCCTATTGAGTAGGTTCTTAAACTATTTCATGTGTCACTTTCCCATCTAAAATATCCTCTATCAACTATATATTCTTTCCTAGATTCTTCCCTATTTTCCTAAAAATGTTTATTATACATAAATTTTCATTAAATAACACATCCCTAGATCAAATGATTTTCTTATCCTTAATACTCCAACAATTATATCCAAATTCATCACCACCATAACCAATGAAAGTGAATTTATCTCGAGTTAGTCTCTAATTTGGTCCTATCATTATTTTCAATATGGAAAAACACCTCACATCTAAAGACTCTAAGAAATGAATAGTCAACCTTCTTACTAGACCAAACCTCGCTCGGGTATGCCTCCATCCAAGGAACTTGAGGGTCCTCTCTTTATCAAGTACAAAACTATGCTCACCTCTTATACCCAAAAATAAATAGACATCCCTCATGTAATCTCATGCTCCTATCATTCCATTATTTTATGTTCATCCATTCGACTCCCCCATTATGCTTTGCAAAAGTTCATGGAACTATATTTTTCATGTGATTCCATTCTTAGAACAATAATAATAAAAATCATTGCTGCAATACTCCCCTCATTATCCAACTTGAGACATTTTAACTTGATACCTATTTTATTCTCTACTAAGGATTTCCATTTAACAAAAGTTTTAAATACATCATATTTATTTATAATATAATAAACCAAACTTTCCTTGTTGCATCATCAATAAAAGTGACATAATAATTTAAACTCCTAAGAGATGATACTTGAGCTTCCCCCCACACATTAGTTTGTATTAGCTCCAACTTACTCTCTTTATTTTTAGGTCCAACCTTGAGAAAATTTACCCATCTACATTTACCATATACACAGTGCTCACATAAATCAAAATGTGTTTTTGTAAATCCAAGAAAATTCTTCTTTATGATCTATATGCCCTTATGGCTCATATGACCAAGCTTATAGTGCCACAATCTTGTATTTGCATCTAAAGCCACAAGATTACAAGAATTAGTACTACCAATGGTTAAATACAAGGTTCCAACCTTATTACCTCTTTCTACCACAAGAGCACCCTTGGTAACCTTCCAAGATTCCAATGTAAATATCACAGTACAAAATTCATTTCCCAACTACCCCACTGATACCAAGTTTCATCTTAATATAGGCACATGTCTGACATGCTTCAATAGCCATATATTACCATTCTACATCTTAACCTGAACATAACCTTTCCAACTATCTTGAAAGTCTCATCATCACCAAAATAAACATGCCCAAAATCCCTTGAATATAAAACCCAAGATTCAACAATATTATCTAAAGAGAGAATCAAAGCATCATGACAGACATTACCTATTTCCACATTCACCTCCTTGTTTTCTTCCTGTTGTTTCTTCTTGTCTCGAAGATCCCTACAATCCTTCTTTGTATGCCTAGGCTTTCCATAGTTATAGTATACCATATTTCTTTTGGATTTTGACATTTCCCAATCTTTTGATTTTCCACGGCTTCCTCTATTCTTCTATCTCCCTCTAGGTTCAACCATAAAAGCATTCCAAAGTAGAAGATTCCCCGCGATATTTTTTCTTCACATTTCCTCACTTAGAATCACCCCTACAACATCCTCAAAATTTGACTTTGATTTATCTAGAATTGAGTTACTTACGGCCATTACTTGGGCTATTCCAACTCTCGGGTAAGGAGCAAAAAATTAATAAAGCCCTAAATTCTTCTTAAAATTTTATTGTGACTAAAGATAGCATATTCACAATAGTATTAATTTCTTTCAAATTTTCTGCTACTAAACCATTCTCATACATCTTCATATTAAAAAAATTCATTAAAAATATCTTTTAGAGGTAGAGGGTTTTTCATATAACTTCCCTAATGCATCCATAAGTTATTTTATTGATTTTCCTTTGAAACATTAAATAATACCAAAGATGCAAGAAATATATGGATTTTCCCAAGTGCCTTCCTATCTAGAAAAATCCTAATCTGCATCCATCATGATCAACATTTTTTCCTTTTTCAAGAATAAAGGGAATATAAATATCCTTCTCGACAAGGTAATCTTCCATCTGCATCTTCCAAGGACTAAAATTATGCATGTTGAATTTATCAACCTTTGATCTTCCATCATCTATCATAGCTCCCAATCAAGATAAAAATTTACATGTAATTCAACACTTTAAAGAAACCAAACAGATCTCGATACTATTTGTTACAAAATAAGGGATAAAATATGCGGAACAATACCACATAGATTCATAATAGTAGAAACTAATATGTAGAATAATATCACATATTTGAAATAAAAGTGTATAAAATAAAAGAACACAACACAAAGATAATATTTAAAGTGGTTCACCCAATTTAGGCTATGTCCACTAAGAATCACTTGCTCAATATTTATTACAGAAACCTCTTTCTCTCATTACAATACCCAAATCTATTTGGAGATGTGCTCAATAAAATCTCAAAATTCACACTTGAACTCATTCATCTATAATGATATGTCTCCCTACATCAATAGGAAATGGATTAAGCAATTTTACAATATAGTGGGTACCAAAACCATGGGCCAAAACCATCCCATAAACCTATGGGTCCAAATACTACCCATATGAAAAGAGCACATTTACATATAGATCAAAACCTTGGCTAGAAAACTATGAAGAGTGTACATTACTTTTAGTGCACACTTTTCAATACTTCCACACATGAAAACATGATCCATAATATAACACCACATGGTGGCTACACTAGTATTGCAATATTCACTTAGGGTTGGTATATAGCTAGTTTTGGTCCCACTATACATGTGTAAATATATCCTAGGGTCTAAGCTATAAAGCATGATGGTATATTACAATCCTGGTATGTGGATTCAATAATTCCTCATGGTTTTAGTGTAATAGTTTTATATGGTTAAATAGTAAAAAAACCTAGAGGTAAATGTTATAAGGATAGTAAGGTATGATAAGAGGTGCTAACTAGGACATTATGCCATAGATTTAGTGGACCTATAGGTATAGATAAATAGATTACCAAAGTATCTAAGGTAAGAAACAATGGTCTGTATAAACCCAAGAGGGAATGCTAAATACAAAATGGATGAAACTAGATTAAAATAGTAGGTTGATGAAGTAGTTAATTTTAATAATTATCTTAAAGAGAAGGTGTTATTATTTGAAGATTTCTTGGAGTTGAATTTTTATGTTAAAAGAGGTAGGTACTATAAGGTGCCCAAAATATGGTGTGGGAAAAGAAGTGGAATTATGAGATGCCCCAAAAAAAGTTGCAATCATGTTGGTATTATGGTTAAAGGTATGCATTCTAGCCAGACTCTTTTGATAATGGAGTACATTGAGGTGTCTAGACTATGCTTGTGACATGATGTAATCCTCATCATAGGAGGGTAGAATGGTGCATGTAGGTATGTTAGTGTCATTAGGGGTAATAGTGTTGAAAGAAGACTCCTTGGCAGATATTCCCAACTTAATGAAAGTACATGGAGAAAGAGGTGGAATATCATGAAATAGTTTAGAAATATTGAATTCATGAAATTTGAAGATATATTCCTTAATGTTGTAAGAGGTTTCAATTACATTACAAAGAGGCTCCTCAAATTTTAATTGGGAGGAGACCAATCTGGTAAAAATTGGTAGAAGATAATCGATGATGGATTGTGGCATTTGATTCTTATTAACCATGTTTTTTAGTTCATTAGGATCATCACTATTTGATTTAACAAGAGTGACATTGAGCTCAAGTCTATAGTCAAATACATTAGTATATGGAACACTATGCACATTATGAGTAGTGGAAATGTGGAAAGGCTTATTAGGGAATCGGAAGGGTCCATATATGTGCCATGGGTTATGATAAACATCATAATTATACCATTGTTTATTATGAATGAATTTAAGGCATCGATACTTGGATGATGTGACTATGTGCATGGAATGTGTCCAATGTCTACCTAATAAAATATTATAATAAAGAGGTCTATCGGGAGCGATGAGTTTAGTGTAGATGGTTTTGGGGCCAATGGTGATGGGGATCCAAATACAATGAAGAGGATTTTAATATTTTTTATCAAATCCATAATAAGTGATATTGGTATGCTTAAGGTCATCAGTGAAAAATACAAGGTTTTTAATGAGAGAAAAGGAAGTGATAGTGATTCTATAACCTTCATCCACTTGGAATCTTCATACTTAACATCATGAATAATGACACCGAATGGAGGAGGATCATCAACACGTAACAATATTTCATTGTTAATAATATCATCCTTGTGAAATTATATGGCTATAGACTTGGGAGTTTGGGAAGTGTAAGGAAGAGTTATTTTTGGATGAGGCTCAATTGAAAATAGGATCGTCCATGAATTGTGCATGGGATATATAATTAATTTTTTGGTTAGTAGGTTAAGGATTTTTAGGTATGCACATGGGGTCCTTATGTGTGGGATTACATCGATAAATAATTTTATCCACACTACCATATTTTTAATTGAGTTAGTTATGATCGCAAGACCCTTTAATAATACGCACAAAGTGGTTTTTAGGTTCTTTGTTATGGTTGATCCTATATTTTTGCTTCTCATGGGATTACATGAGGTATTCATATTTATCATACCATTATTGGATTATATCATCAGTGTCAAATCTGGGTCCAAGGAAGAAATCAAGGGTGACCTTTTTACGATCCTTACAATCTTCATGGGAATGGACAATAGTGGCATGCCACCAAAAATGTAACATTCCCATTTTAAGACTTTAGAACCAAGGGGAATTTTTTTATACATAATGTTCTCTATTCTAGATAATCATAATTTAGAACACACATTCCATGCCAATCAATCTCATAATAGATAACCATATGCAAATAAATGACTCGGTGAGCTATCGATCTCTCATTTCATGACTCGGTTACCAACTGATCTCTCATGTTAACTTAAGTATTGAATACTATGGGTATACTATGTATACTTGGTTCTCTTACCCTATTCTGGGTATTGAGTGTTATGTTTAAGAAATCTATTTGAATATTTGTTACCATATTCATTTGAAATCACATTTCTCAAACTAGGTGACATAGGACAATGCAACCAACAACTTGTGATACTTTGGCCAAAGATTTCCCACATACTATTCATGTTACTATTCCTAGATGAATGCTACTTTTGATCGGAATACATCCTTCACCCCACTCATCTGTTATCTAAAATGGTCTTTAATGACTTACATCGAGTCCACTTGTCCAAGGTTTGACCCTAACCCAAGTTATTGATATAATTTGGTATAGGGAACCACTCACGATGACCTAGGGTATATGGGCATACTCATTCGACCTAATTCAATTGAATGTGCCAAGTTACCCTAAGTCATTGAGAGTCACTTCCTATGCTAAATCATATCCTTATCTTGATCTAGAGAGAAACTAAGTTCAAGTCTAGGTTTGAGTAGATCTAGATGAACCAATGCTGAAGGGTGTTGCAACATGTCAACTGTAACATTGTATCCTCGTGAAGACCCAATTCTTCATGAAGGTACAGTTTATGCAGTTGGCATGTGCCAACATCCACATAACTACTTCATCATGATTTACACACCTCAAGAGGTCATATCCACTTAATTACCATTGGATTAAGATTCAAATCACAACAACCTTGCATAACCCTAATCCCAACAATCCTTAAGTTTTCCATCCTTATTTGAGTTGATTAAATAATATGAAACCTCATAACCTATGATTGATTTTATGTTCATTAAATTTTTGCTTAACGTGTAATTAATCAAAAATAGAAACAACATCCATCATAAGATTTAAATAATGTGTCTCAACCATTCAAGGAATGTATAAGAACCAAAACAGGTTTTGTTATGGTAGAATTCATAGGTATGAAGTCTAAATGGTTATCGAACTCATATACCATTCGTTTATTTTGTATCCTTTTTAGAGGAGGAGAACCTTCCTCATTATGGTTAAGTATTAGGATTTATTATACCCTTATCCAATTCACACATCCTGATATTTTAACTATATGTTCATAACATCATAATAAACCATACAAGATTAGGTAAAGAACAACAATACATGCAACTTAGTAAGTTGCATTCAAGTAAGGGAAATTGTACTAATTCCCATTTATCCAACCTATTCAATGACAATAGAAATAAGGATCCAATCAGATATGAATGACAACATCAAAGATAGGATTACAAATTTCCTTCATATTATGAACAAGAGAATTGACATAATCAATTTAAGTAACTTCATTCTTTTCAATTCATCATGATAAATACACATTTTACAAGACTATGCATTATTGACATATTTCATGTCAACAACATCAAGATCATTTAAGAATACAACTTTCCTTCCTTCAATACATCTCAATAATAAATCAAAATTCTCTATAAATGGTCTAGAACTTTTAAGCAACCAATACATCATAAAATTTATTGCCTTCCTTTATCACTTACGAAGTCCATCTACAAAAATTGCTAGCACGGGTCAGTTCATTGAACTGAGCATGATAAGCACTAAGCATTAAAATGATGTGCTTTCAACTAACTATTTCATTAAACCAACTCTTGCTTTTTATGAAATAGTGAGGTCAAGAAGAAAATAAATCATAAGTTGTATCAACCATAAAAGAAGAACAATTAAACAATTTGAATAACATTTAAGGTAAGATCATGATGAAATCAACATTCTCTACAGCATGATGTTAGATAAATAATGTTCCAACCCAAACACTTATCTATATCAAATAAAAGTACCTTCTAATTATTTCCTTCATAATTCATTTGAATTTGAAATACAAAAATTAACTTCACTATTAACCGAAAATAGAGTTACTTTTAGGAGTAGGAACCTTCTAACTCAGCACTATAGAGTTTCAAAAATACATCTACAACAAAGTTCATTCCAATTCATAAAATATTTAGGATGAATCATCTAACAATATAAGTAAATAAGAGAGTTTCACATATCAAATGTGACATCCTAATTCCAAATCCAAGACATAGCCTAAGTTCTCAAGTTAGGCCCAACATTAACATTAGGATAGTATTTACTCAATGCACAACATCCCATATTAATCTACTATCACAATTATTAAGAACCTTTAATACAAGTCAAGAGGATAAACAAGTAGTAATGAAAACTACCCAAGAGCATTAAAGAAAATAATGCAATTGAACCAATTAAATCTCAAAAATCATTTACAAAAGAAGAAGAGTCATGTGAACTAAAATATTTTAGAACTTCTTTTCTTCCGTGTGAAGATAAAATGGTAGAATGATCAACTCATAATCGTAACCATTCGAAAGAAAACATGATAATCCCCCAAATGGAGAATGAATAAGGAGTCGAATGAAGGAATTCTTACCCTCTAATTTATAGAGAATAATCCATCAAGATTCGATTTCAAGAAGATGAAAAATTAAAATAATGTCAACATGACTTAAACAACAAGTGGTTCAAGTCATCATGGAAAAAATGATTAAATTATTTCCATTTTCAAAAATTCCACGATGCATTAAAAAAATTCTTAATCGCCATCAGTACACATCTAAGAAATTCAAAATACAAGAAATTCTATTTATTAAACTTATTCTCACACTCTAGGAAGATCAAGAAAACCTATCAACCATTCTAAGCATCAATTTGGTTAGTTCCATAATTAAAGAAGATGCAAACTCCAAAAGTTAGAATACCCATTCAAAAATTTCCATTTCAATTACAATGATTATACATATTTTAACAAGTTTATTACAACTCACACAAGATCAAGAAAACCTATCAAAACTAAGATTTGAGTTCCAGATAGGTAATCAAAATCTAAAAGTTGAATACCCATTCAACAAATTTCAAAATTCAACAATCATATTTTAACAAGTTTAGACAATTATGATCGAATAGATTCTCAATAACTTCAAGTTTAAATAGGACTAAGTAGACAACATGATCGACTTAATGAAAGCTCGTGACAAACTATGAGAATGACCCATATCGACTCATAAAAAAGCTGACTATCACAATGTCCCCAACCAACAGGACCTCATCATTTATCCTTTAGTTCAGTCCTCCAGAACTTAAAGAAAGACACAGTATAAATATAAGATCAGAAGGAAAGACTTCACACACAAGTATTCCCAACAAGATAACATCAAAATCCAAGGGTCCAAGAAACAACTATCTCATAGTTTCCATAAAAGAACTTAATTCGAGTGACTCAGTTTTTAATGAAAAGTTTAATAGGAATAATAAAACATTCACTCTTGTTTCCATACAAGATGAATCCACAAAAATAGAGATTCCAAACACCCAATATCTTCCCAGCTCCCATCGAATACCGAATCTAAAGAACTGATAGATTATACAGTAAGTTCAAGAAGAAGGCACACATTTACTATTTCTCTATACAAATTCGAGTTCACACAACTCTGAATCCAAGCATGCATAATCATACAGTTCCATAGGAGTAACAAAACTTCAACTAAACAAAGAAGCGATAACGAAGGGTATTCATTTACCTTCAACAACCCAAACTACAACTCAGTTTGAAACTTGAAGCCACATTTCATTTCCATAAACCCATTTTCAAACAGACAAGAAAGATTCACACATGCACTTCATTACTCAAATCACCACAAGATTTAAGGTGGGATTCAACATCAAATAAATAGGAAAACAACCCATCTCTAACCTTATCAAGTAGAGATTCCTCAAAAAAAATACAAAATTTATCAAGCAAGAAAGCATGGTAATCATAACAAAATAAAAACCCATTTATCTCATGAGAGAAAAGTTGTTTTAATGAAGACACTTAGAGAAAAGAAGAGAAACTTAATGGATAGAGCCTATCATGCCTGATAGTGCTTCTCATTGATTTGAAGAAGATTTCTAGTCGAGCCTTCACAACTCCTTCTCTCAAACAAAATCAACAACCAAAAACTTCCTTCTCAAATGCCTCATATACTTCCATTGGATCAAAAATAGTCCAAGGGAGTTAAAAATAGTAACAAACTAAAAATAGAACTGCTGGTTTGAAGAACCAGATAGCTCCATGCAGAGAAAAATCAAAATGCATGAAAGACCAAACAACTCCCAACAAATCCACTCACATGGTTTCCAAGGTGGTTTGCTCACCAAAAATGATGACCATAAATGTCATTAATTTCCAATCTCCCACCTATATCTCCATGCCACCTGCCATCTAAAATTGGTGAGTCCAAATTCAAAGAGAACATGCATTATTTAACTTTAGTGATGGTGCCAACTAGGATTCCCTCTAGTTTCCATGCCTCTGTCCAAATGATAGTACCACAATGTTTTTAAATTCAAAAATCAAATCAAATAAATGACTTAGAAAATGTCATCACCACCATCTCATACTTTCCATGTGACTCCCCTTAGGTCCCTTTCTATCCTTGCATTAGTTTAGGATAGATATCATTAGCTTAGGATCCGACCTTAGGTTAGTTTAGAAAGTATTTACCTTAGGTTTATAAACATTTCCTTAGGTAAATTTTCCATCTTAGGATAGACCATACCCCATACCAATTTAGCATTAGGTAATAGGTTAGAAATAAACCTATAGTTATCTTAGGTTATTTCCAAATCCCCACTTTGTAAAACATACAACTTAGGTTAGGATGCAACAAGATTAGTGTAAACATAGACATAAGGTAGGTCTAGTTTACCTTAGGTTAGAATCCCATTAGGATAGATCTTAAAGATCTAGGACTTAGGTTATTACCCTCAATAGTCCTGAAGTAGACCTCCATCCTCTTTATGCCATTCAACATCCTGGAGAAATTAGCAAGAAGATCCAGAGCACACTACTTACAACAGAATGCAAAGCAAGAACTTCCAATAAGATCAATGAAATTGTATAAATACAAGAGTTTAGTCCTTTATTTCCTTCAACCTCTGAATGTCAGTTTACCATACAGATCAGGTAAGAAGAATTAAAACATACCTTAGATCAATGAAATTGATCAAGGTTTCATTATTATTATAAAGAGATAATTTGCAAACAATCATTACCTGTTTACAACCTTTCTTATCTCAACAAAATGGATTCCTTGCAAGAAACAACATTTTAGAAAAATGAATCCAAGAACAGAAATAAATTATCCATGGCAAGCATGATTTCTAAATAGTCAAAAGAATACACCTTCTTAGGACAAATCACATGTCAACACTTGCAATGCAAAAAAGAGGAAAAGTTAACAGTTTGCCACAGGTGTTACATACTTCCCTCCTAAAAAGAATCATCATCCCGATGATTAACTTATTTAAACAATTTACATCAAGGATAATCAATTTATTATCTTTCTTTCCATATGTTCAAAGTAGAACTGGATTTTTAAAATTCCCAAAATCAGCATTTACGTAGCTATTTATTTATTTTAAACAAATAAAATATCTTGCCCAAAATTGGTAGATTTATTGTCATAAAAAGAATAAAATCACAAATTTTATCAGTCAACAATAGAATCAATTCTATTCAAATAAATATGGAAAATTAGTTTTCATATCTTCCATATTTTCCCAGGTTGCACTTTCCTCATTAAAATGGTCCCACTTTGGACCTTACATTGACTTATTTCATGATTTCTTAAGTGCAACTGGTGAGTTTCAACACTCGTATAGGTTTAACCACAATTATTCTTGGGTCTTGGACCTGCAAGGAATTCCAATTTAATACATGTGATAAATCTAAAATGTATTTCTTAAGCAAAGAAATATGGAAAACATCATGCATTCATGACAAATTAGGAGGTAATGCTAAATGATAAGCTATAGGGTTGATTATTTCAACAATTTCAAAAGGTCCCACATAACGAGGTGATAACTTGGTAGCCTTGCCAAAAGTTATAGAACTCTTTTTCAGTTTAACTTGAAGAAAGACCTTCTCACCAAGTTCAAATTTCCTATCAACCCACTTCAAGTCAACATAACTCTTTTTCCTATCTGTTGCTTCTTTCAAGTGTTCACGAATCATTTTAACTTGTTGTTCCATTTCCGTAAGGATTTCAGGTCCAATTACCTCTCTATCCTCAATGTTGTCCCAACTAACATGGGTTCTACATTTCCTTCCATATAATGCTTCGAAAGGTGCCATCTTTAGAGAGGCATGATATGTGTTATTATGAAAACTCAACTAATGGAAGGTACTCTTCCCATTTATATTGTTGATCCATACAATACATTCTTAACATATCCTCTAAAACTTGATTAACTCTTTCAGTTTGTCCATCCATTTTCGGATGATATACATAAACTGAAATTCAACTTAGTTCCTAAAGCTGTTAAGTGTTTGCCAAAATCTTGAAGTCATTCTTGGATCTCTATCAGATATGATTAATTCAGGTACTCCATGTAATCTGAAAATCTCATGAACAAACCTTTTTGCTAAAATAGGTGAATCATCCTTAAGATTACCAGCAATAAAGTGTGCTACTTTTGTTAGTTTATCAACAACAACTAGAATAACATCATGTTTATTTCTTGACATAGGCAAACCCTTGTACAAAATCCATGCTTATCACTTGCCATTTGTATTTGTGGTATGCTATGAGGATACAATAAACCAATTTGGATGCATATGTTCAACTTTAACACATTGACATTCTAAGCAATGTGTCACAAACTCAATCACGTCCTTTTTCATCCCTTTCCAGAAATATTGTTGTTTTATATCAGCAAGCATCTTTGTAATACCAGGGTGTCTAGAAAAGGTGAATTGTGAAATTCAACTAATAATTTCTTTCTTAAATCATTTAACAAAGGTATGTATACCTTGTTTTCAAATCGTAAGATTCCTTCATTATCAAAGTGAAAACCTTTATATCTCTCATCATTTGGATCTGCAGTAAGTGTTGTTTTTACTTGCTAAAAATAAGAATCAGATTCCATAACACTCTTTACTTCATCCTTGAACTGAGTTCTCAACGTTATAAGAGCAAGAAATGTGCTTCCTACGACTTAGAGCATCAACTACCCTATTTTCCTTTCCTTTAATGTAACTTATGTCAAAATCATATTGAGATAAAAACTCTAACCATCTTCATTGTCTTGCATTCAGATTTGGCTTGAGTAAAAATATACTTCAGCCCAAGATGATCAGTTTTTAATTCAAAAGGTTTACCAAGTAGGTAATGCCTCCAAACTTGAAGTGCATGAACAATGGCAACAAGCTCTAGATCATGTGGAGCATAATTCAGCTCATGTAACTTAAGTTTTCTACTTTTGTATGCTATGACATGATCATTTTGTAACAAAATACCTCCAAGACCTTCCCGGATGCATCATCCATTACAATAGTAAAGTCTCCATTAGGGTTAGGTACAACCAAAATAGGTGCTGAAGTTAATTGATCCTTTAAAGTTTTAAATGCAGATTCACATTTCTCATTCCACACAAATTTCTTATCCTTTTTCTAATGATGAAGTTATTGGTGCAACAACTTTGGAGAAATCTTTAACAAATTTCCTATAGTAACCAACAAGACCCATGAAGCTTCTAACTTCATGTACATTCTTTAGTGCAGGCCACTCAGTTATAGCTACAATTTTAGAAGGATCTACAACTATTCCATCTTTTCTTATAACATGACCCAAATAGTGCACTTTGTCATCATAGAAAGAACATTTAGACAACTTACCAAATAACCATCTTTTTTCTCAAGATTTCCAAGACTATCTTCAAATGCTCATGGTGTTCTTCCATACTTTTAGAATATATGAGAATGTCGTCATCCAAGAATACAAGCACAAATTTTTGTCCAAGTATTCTTGAAAAATATTATTCATCAAATTCATAAAAGTTGCAGGTGCATTTGTTAATCCAAAAGGTAAAACTGTGAATTCATAATGTCCATACCTTGTTCTAAAGTTGTTTTATGAATGTCCTCATCCTTAATTCATAACTGATGATATCCAGATCATAGATCTATCTTAGAATATACCGATGCTCCATGCATCTGATCAAATAGATCATCAATTCTAGGAAGTGGATATCTATTCTTAATCGTTGCCTTGTTCAACATTCTGTAATCAATACACAATCTAAGTGTTCCATCTTTCTTTTTCACAAAAATTACCGGTGCTCCCCAAGGTGAGACACTCGGTCTAATCAAACCTTTAGATAGAAGTTCTTGTAACTTGTGCCTTAAGCTCTACCAATTCAATAGTAGTCATCGATAAGGTGCCTTAGAAATAGGCTCGGTTCCAGGTTTGATTTCAATTGTGAAGTCAAATTCCCTTTTGGGTGGAAGACCTAGTAACTCTTCCGAAACACATCACTGTAGTTTTGTAATAGTGGGTAACGTTCTAAGAAATCACTATTTTCTTCAGTAGATTCAAAATTTTTACTACATACAAGGTACAACCCTTATTTTTGGCCTTCTTAAGTTGCATAGCATAGATAATTTCCTAACTAAATTTCACATTTTACACCACTGATCTCTGTTGTTTTTCTAGTTCATCTAAACAACTAATATGTTTTTCAAAATAATCCACTTTTTCTTTATGCTCAACTAGCCAATTAACACCTATGATTACATCATAAGACCCCAAAGGAGCAACATAAAGATCAACTTCCATGGAAAAACTAGGTAAATCAAGGACTTGCTCCAAAAAGACACATACTAACTTGTATGAACAACATTATTCCCATAATGTACAGCCCATGATTTATCCATTTTTCCAGCTTTTCTTTTTAATTTCGATGCTAATTTACTAGAAATAAAACATTCAGTAGCTCCCGTATCAAAATAATAGTTACAGGTATGCCAAATAACTTACCCGAAACTTCTATGGGTGTGACTTGCTTTTCAACTTGTTTGTCAGCTACTACAGCATGTATCTTGTGTTGTTGATTACGTGTCATCCTTTTTCAAAGGACATTGATTTGCATAATGATCCTTGCCACAATTGTAATAGCCTCCTACAGGTCCCTTTTTAGGCTCAAATTTATTCCCAGCCTTAAAGTTATCATTCTGACCTCCATAGGACTTTTGTCTGTTATTATTGTTCTTGAAAAGTTATTGCATACATTAGCAGTAGAGCTTATTTGTTGTTGTTTTTCTTATTATTATCAGTGAGAACTTACTTTTCATACCAAACTTCTTCCATGGTCCTTTCTTAGGTGCCAGAGATGATGAAGAGGAGTTTGGAACTTTCTTTCTTACTTCCTCCTTATGAGCAAAAATCACCTTCAATTTTTGTTCCTACCTTATGGATTTTTCAACAACCCCTTCCATAGTGGTTGGGCTGTGAACATCCACCTCTCCCCTATAATGGGATTCAATCCCATGATAAATTTCCATATCCTAAACTTCTCGTCAGTTTGATACTTGAGGTACATACTTAAGGAGTTTAGTAAACCACTCCCAGTACTCTATTACAGTTAATTTTCCTTGGGTTAAGTTCTGAAATTTAGTCATTTTCTGATCATAGTAAAGTTTGGCAGCCATCGTTGCCTAAAATAACTTTTAAATTGATCCCAAGTAATATTAGTTTCATCAATGTTCAACTCATCCTTACGGTTGTCCCACCATGAAGATGCTTCATGGGAAAGTTGATATGCTCCCCATATTGCCTTTGTTTCCTCTAAGAAATTCCTTATTGCAAAAGTACTTCTCCATTTCATTGAGCCAATTCTCAGCTCCATCTCCTAATGTGGTGCCATCAAACTTAGGTGGACTTATCCTTTTGATATCATTAGTGAGTTCGAGTTTATCAACCTTGCCTTTTTATTTTTTGGATGATCAGGCATGTTTACATTGTTATTATCAACACCCAAATTTCCCAAATTGGCATTGTCCATGAGGAGGTGGCTGATTGTTATTACTAGCATCTTCTTCCTCCTCATTTCCCATTACTTGTTGTTCAAGTACATTCAAATGATCTCTTGTGTCCAATAGGGTAACAAGGATCTCATCAGTTTTTGGGTAGTTGTTGCTTCTCCACCAGGTGGTGGGTTGTTTGCAACATTTCCTCTTATTCTAACCATTTTCTATTAACAAGAAAAATTTGAGTTTTATCAGATTATGGACACAATAGGTCCAAGAGCTATAACCTTCATCTCTGATACCAAGATGTAACATTCCCATTTTAAGACTTTAGAAACAAGGGAATTTTTTTTTATACATAATGTTCTCTGTTCTAAATAATCATAATTTAGAACACACATTCCATGCCAATCAATCTCATAATAGATAACCATATGCAGCTATAAATGACTCGGTGAACTACCGATCTCTCATTTCATGACTCGGTTACCAACCGATCTCTCATGTTAACTTAAGTATTGAATACTATGGGTATACTATGTATACTTGGTTCTCTTACCTTGTTATGGTATTGAGTGTTCTATTTAAGAAATCTATCTGAATATTTGTTACCATATTCATCTAAAATCACATTTCTCAAACTAGGTGACATAGGACAACACAACCAATAGCTTGCGATACTTTGGCCAAAGATTTCCAACATATTGTTCATGTTACTATTCCTAGATGACATACTCATCTAATCGAATACATCCTTCACCCCACTCATCTATTATCTAAAATGGTCTTTACTGACTTTTGTCAGTCCACTTGTCCAAGGTTTGACCCTAACCTAGGTTATTGATATAATTTGGTATAGGGAACCACTCATGATGACCTAGGGTATATGGGCATACTCATTCAACCTAAGTCAATTGAATGTGCCAAGTTACCCTAAGTCATTGAGAGTCACTTCCTATGCTAAATCATATCCTTAGCCTGATCTAGAGAGAAACTAAGTTCAAGTCCAGGTTTGAGTAGATCTAGATGAACCAATGTTGAAGGGTGTTGCAACATGTCAACTACAACATTGTATCCTCGTGAAGACCCAAGTCTTCATGAAGGTACAATTACTGATTGGCGTGTGCCAACATCGACAAAAACTACTTCATCATGATTTACACACCTCAAGAGGTCATATCCACTTAATTATCTTTGGATTAAGATTCAAATCACAACAACCTTGCATAACCCTAATCCCAACAATCCTTAAGTTTTCCATCCTTATTTGAGTTGATTAAATAATATGAAACCTCATAACCTATGATTGCTTTTATGTTCATTAACTTTTTCTTAACGTGCAATTAATCAAAAATAGAAACAACATCTATCATAAGATTTAATTAATGTGTCTCAACCATTCAAGGAATGTATAAGAACCAAAATAGGTTCTGTTATGATAGACTTCATAGATATGAAGTCTAAATGGTTATCGAACTCATATACCATTCATTTATTTTGTATCCTTTTGAGAGGAGGAGAACCTTCCTCATTATGGTTAAGTATTAGGATTTATTATACCCTTATCCAATTCACACATCTTGATATTTTAACTATATGTTCATAACATCATAATAAACCATACAAGATTAGGTAAAGAACAACAATACATGCAACTTAGTAAGTTGCATTCAAGTAAGGGAAATTGTACTAATTCCCATTTATCCAACCTATTCAATGACAAAAAATAAGGATCCAATCAGATATGAATGACAACATCAAAGATAGGATTACAAATTTCCTTCATATTATGAACAAGAGAATTGACATAATCAATTTAAGTAACTTCAGTCTTTTCAATTCATCATGATAAATACACATTTTACAAGACTATGCATTACTTGACATATTTCATGTCAATAACATCAAGATCATTTAAGAATACAACTTTTCTTCCTTCAATACATCTCAATAATAAATCAGAATTCTCTATAAATGGTCCAGACTTTTAAGCAACCAATACATCATAAAATTTATTTCCTTCCTTTATCACTTACGAAGTCCATCTGCAAAAATTTCTAGCATGGGTCAGTTCATTGAACTGAGCATGATAAGCACTAAGCATTAAAATGATGTGCTTTCAACTAACTGTTTCATTAAACCAACTCTGCTTTTATGAAACAGTGAGGTCAAGAAAAATAAATCATAAGTAATATCAACCATAAAAGAAGAACAATTAATCAATTTGAATAACATTTAAGGAAATATCATGATGTAATCAACAATCTCAACATGATATCAGATAAATAATGTTCCATCCAAAACACTTATCTATATCAAATAAAAGTACCTTCTAATTATTTCCTTCACAATTCATTTGAATTTGAAATACAAAAATTAACTTCACTATTTAACCAAAATAGAGTTACTTTCAGAAGTAGGAACCTTCTAACTCAACTTATAGAGTTTCATAAAAAGACACTCTACAAAGCTCATTCCAACTTCATAAAGGTTTTAGGATGAATCATCTAACAACATAAATAAATAAGAGTTTCACATTTCAGATGTGACATCCTAATTCCAAATCCAAGACATAGCCTAAGTTCTCAAGTTAGGCCATACATTAACATTAGGAAAGTATTCACTCAATGCACAACATCTCACATTAATCTACTATCACAAATATTAAAACCTTTAATACAAGTCAAGAGGATAAGCAAGTAGTAATGATGACTACAAAAGGCATTAAAGAAAGTAATGCAACTGAACCAATTAAATCTAAGACAAGATTTACCCAAAAGAAGAAGAATGGACTATGATAAAATAATTTAGAACTTCCTTTACAATTTGGTTAACCCAAATCCCCATTCATGAACTCGAAAAGAGAACACTACACAAAACCTCTTATAATTTCCAAAGGGGCAGTGATTAGACTTTACCTCAGAGAATGAAAGAGAAGGAGTCAAATGACATGATCAAAGGGAATTCTTACCCTCTATCAAATGTGAAGAAGGTCACATAAGGATAGATGCAGACCCAATCCCAACATCCTCAACTCTTTTATAAAATAAAACACATATAAGAAGAGATTAAACAAGAATGTGTGATTGTTGCATTTGAAATAGATTTCAAGCAAGGTTCCCCATCATGGAAACCATTGTAATAATATTATACCCATATCAAAAAGGAGATGCATTAACAAAAAGTTTGTTAATCACCATACAGGGTAATTACAGTCTTCAATAGTCATTCAAAATTGACAAAGTTACAGTCATGCAAACTAAGCTTATTATTTTCTTCCAGGTGAAGATAAAATGGTAGAATGATCGACTCATAATCATAACCATTCGGAGATGGAAGAAAACATCAATAGAATGTATAGAGAAGAATCCATCAAGATTCATTTCAAGAAGATGCAAAAAAAAAGGTCAACATGACTTAGCAACAGGTGCTCAAGTCAGCTAAAGAAATGATTAAATTCCTTTCATTTCAATTCCATGGATAGAAGCTTAATTGTACACATCTAAGAAATCGACAAGACATTCTATTTATTACAACTCACACAGAGATCAAGAAAACCTATCAAACTAAGCCGATTTGGTTAGTTCAGTTAAGTAAATCAACCCCAAAAGTCAAATACCCATTCAACAAATTTCCATGAAATTACAACAATCAGATTTTAACAAGTTTACTCCAACAAGTTACCCAATGGTTAACCAAGATCAGGAACAGGTATTCAAAATCAACAACTTCAAATTCAACTAGGAAGTAGACAACATGATCGACTTAATGAAATCTCAAACAGGACTACGAGAATGACCCTTGTATCGACTCAGACAAGCTGACTATCATCAATGTCCCCAACCAATAGGACCTCATCATTTATCCTTTAGTTCATCCTCAAAAACTTAAAGAAAGACATAATATAAATAAGATCAAAAGGAAATACTTCACACACAAGTATTCCCAACAAGATAACATCAAAATCCAAGGGTCCAAGAAACAACTATCTCATAGTTTCCATAAAAGAACTTAATTCGAGTGACTCATTTTTAAACTAAAAAGTTTATAGGAATAATAAAACATTCACTCTTGTTTCCATACAAGAAGAATCCACAAAAATAGAGATTCCAAACACCCATATACTCAGCTCCCATCGAATACCGAATTCAAATCTAAGAGCTGATAGATTATATAGTAAGTTCAAAGAAGGCACACATTTACTATTTTTTCTCTATACAAATTTGAGTTCACAAACTTTGAATCCAAGCATGCATATTCATAAATATAGTTCCAAAAGTAAGTAAAAAACTTCAACAAATAAAGAATAGATAAAGAAAATATTCATTTACCTTTCTAACCCAACCCAAACTGACAACTCGGTTTGAAACTTGAAGCCACATATCATTTCCATAAACCCATTTTTGAAGATAGATAAGAAAGATTCTTGCATGCACTTCATTACTCAAATCACCACAAGATTTAAGGTGGATTCAACATCAAATAAATAGGAAAACAACTCATCTGACTACCTTTCCAAGCAAGAGATTCCTCAATCGAGAGAATACAAAAATTTTCAAGCAAAGAAAACCAAATAAACATCACAAAATAAAAACCCATTTATCTCATGAGAGAAAAGTTGTTTTAATGAAGACACTTAGAAAAAGAAAGATAACTTAATGGATAGAGCCTATCATGCATGATAGTGCTTTTGTCGATTCGAAGAATATTTCCAGCTGAGCCTTCACAACTCCTCTTCTCCAAACAAAATCAACAACCAAAAAAATTCCTTCTCAAATGCCTCATATACTTCCATTGGATCAAAAATAGTCCAAGGGAGTTAAAAATAACAACAAACTGAAAATAGAACTGCTGGTTTGAAGAACCAGATAGCTCCATGCAAAAAAAAATTAGAATGCATGAAAGACCAAACAACTCCCAACAAATCCACTCGCATGGTTTCCAAGGTGGTTTTCTCACCAAAAATGATGACCATAAATGTCATTAATTTCCAATCTCCCACCTATATCTCCATGCCACCACCATCTAAATTTGGTGAGTCCAAATTCAAAGAGAACATGCATTACTTAACTTTAGTGATGGTGCCAACTAGGATTCCCTCTAGTTTCCATGCCTCTATCAACTGATAGTACCACAATGTTTTAAATTCAAAATCAAATCAAATAAATGACTTAGAAACCATCGCCACCATCTCATACTTGCCATGTGACTCCCCTTAGGTCCCTTTCTATCCTTTCATTAGTTTAGGATAGATATCATTAGCTTAGGATCTGACCTTAGGTTAGTTTAGAAAGTATTTACCTTAGGTTTATAAACATTTCCTTAGGTAAATTTTCCATCTTAGGATAGACCATACCCCATACCAATTTAGCATTAGGTAATAGGTTAGAAATAAACCTATAGTTACCTTAGGTTATTTCCAAATCCCCCACTTTGTAAAACATACAACTTAGGTTAGGATGCAACAAGATTAGTGTAAACATAGACATAAGGTAGGTCTAGTTTACCTTAGGTTAGAATCCCATTAGGATAGATCTTAAAGATCTAGGACTTAGGTTATTACCCTCAATAGTCTTGAAGTAGACCTCCATCCTCTTTACGCCATTCAACATCCTAGAGAAATTAGCAAGAAGATCTGAGCACACTACTTACAGCAAAATGCAAAGAAAGAACTTCCAATAAGATCAATGAAATTGTATAAATACAAGAGTTCAGTCCTTTATTTCCTTCAACCTCTGAATGTTAGTTTACCATACAGATCAGGTAAGAAGAATTAAAACATACCTTAGATCAATGAAATTGATCAAGGTTTCATTATTATAAAGAGATAATTTGTAAACAATCATTACCTGTTTACAACCTTTCTTATCTCAATAGAATGGATTCCTTGCAAGCAACAATATTTCAGAAAAATGAATCCAAGAATAGAAATAAATTATCCATACTTGATGAAATCATGAGTTTATTCATTAGGGTATTGTTTCAATTTAATGAAGTTGTGATATGTATTATCAAGGAAATCATGTTGTTGAAGTCCCTTCATCAAGTCTTGGAATACAATATCTATCTAAATGATAGATTGCGAAGGGAGTTGATTATACCATTATAAATAATCTCATACAAAATGTTTTTCTAGGAGCATATTTATAGCATAGGTATTAGTTTAAATCCATTCCTTGTAAATGTTTCCAATTTTTAAAAATAGATGGTTGATCAATTGACCCATCATAATAAATGGTAGGAGATATCCCCTCTATATCAATAAAATATATGTAAGGATCTAGGGGTTATTTTTTTATATTTGGAGAAACTTATTTTAAATTAGAAGAGGAGGGATGTGATTCCCATTAATATTAGATGGTAAAGGAGATATTGAAGGCTGATTAGGACCTATAAAAAATTGTGATGATTGGGAAGCCATTATTAAAATCTGATTTTTCATTTGAAATATGTTATAGTTGATATAATATTGCATAGTGGATATTTGATCTAACAACTTGATAATCATGATATTAGGATCAAGTGGTAGATTTGGGCCATTATATGAAGAAGCCTTGGTTTGGATGTGTCGTAAGGAAGTTTTAGAGATTGGTTTGGGTTAATACATTTATAGGAGATTTGTCATTACTAATAGGTATGTAGTGAGGTTTTGATATTGTTTCTTCCATAGGACATATGCCCCTAAATGTTAACTGTTTTAATTTTTTGACCATACAAGCAAATTATTGTATATAAATGGACTATATTGGCCATAATGGAGCACATGGGCTGATGGCATTAGGATGAAAATGTTGGTGTGGGTTATCCTATGTGTCCTCCTCTCATATTGGAGGGTCATCTCACATGGGTTAGGTTTAGGATTAGGTTTAGGGTTTACATGTGTGTCATGCACTAGGGTTACTCAACACCCTATATGTACCCTTTTACTCTTCATTTATGAGCATGCCAAGACACTCCATTGTCTTTTCCTTATGAGAAAATTTGTTTCTATTTTGCAAATCTTCCATTGTTGATCGATCCTTGCAATTACGTTGGATCCATTCGATTCCGTTGGAGTGCAACCTCTTCATGGTGCATCATTGTAGATATGATTCTCGCAGTCTCTTTCATGGTATCGAGCTTTCAATTCTTGTCACACCAAAAGCTCAAACTTATGGTGTGACGGCAAGTCGTGCAACTCGATACTAGCCGGTTAAGCGTGTCATCCCTAGAGTAGTGCTTTGGGATGGGTGACCTCTCGAAATTCTTGGTGTCATTGCCTCCTAATGTTGTTGGGCTTTGATTGGGTGTATACCGACTTGCTTCCATCATGCGGGAGGGTATTGGCATAGAAATTGTTTAACATGATGAGATCCCTCTCCACCATAAGTTTGAGATTTTGGTGTGACGGAAAATCATTTGGTATTAGAGCCAGAAGTTAAGCGCACCCCCGTGAGTAGTGTGGCAATGGGTAACCTCCCAGAATTTCTCGATGTCACCGCCTTCCTAATGGTGTTGGGCTTGATTGGGTGTATACCTACTCCATTGTGTAGGAGGGTGTTGGCATATTAGTTGAATAACACGATGAGATCCCTCTCCACCATCACCAATATTTTGGTGTGACACCAAATCGTTTGAATATTTTGTTTTCATGTCAACTTTCTACGCTACAAAATCTGCTTTGGGTGATACTTAGACTATGCCCTCCTTTGACTATTTTTCATCCCAACTCATTCAAATGGGGTCTCTCAAGTCCAAATCACATGCCCTTGTAGCAAGTACTAGCAAGGGAAAGAATATTGAAAATAAGAAAGAAATAAAGGATCAACCTCGAAAGAAACCAAGACCAAACCTAAAAATGACACAAACACTTCGAATTCTGAGCCTAAGGCACATAAAAGAAAGTATTTGTGTTCCTATTGCAAGAAGTTTGGTCACGACGAAAACATTGTTTTCAGAAATAGATTGATCACTTATCTCATTTACTTGAGAAGAATAAAATAAGTGTTCCTGAATCCATAAAACAAAGTGCTCCGAAGGCCAAGTCTTCTGCTACAAAAGGTGCTAAAAATGATAAGAAGAAAGGAAAATCCCTTGTAGCTAGAGTTACTCCTTCATCAACATGGATTATAGATTCTGGTGCCTCGCACCACATGGGTTCTTCACATGTTGAGTTTTCCAACATCGAACCTTGTGGAATGTCCCAAATCACGATGGGTAATGACACGATAGTGTCGGTTTCTAGTAGTGGATTGGTAGAGATGGATGGGGAACATTTAACCAAGTGTTGAGTGTTCCTAATCTCTCTACCAATCTCCTATTAGTTTACCAAATTACTCACCTTGGTGAAGGAATGCGAGTGGAATTTGGTCCTAACTTGGTGATTATTCGTGAGCTTAACAATGACACTACAGTGGTTGAGGGAAAGGCATATCACCATTCATGGTTGTACACCTTCTCCCACTTTACTTCTGATTCTATGCCCACTTCCTTGCTCACTCATGCAAATGAGGTTAGTAAGCTATGACATGAGCATTTCGGACATCTAAATTATCGCTACCTTGAACAATTGAGCCAAAATGAAATGGTCAATGAGTTGCCTCGTGTCAAGTTTTCTAAGGGCATTTGTGAGGGTTGTACCCTTGGAAAGCATCTTGAAAAGAAATTTGATAAAGGAAAATCCTGGAGAGCCACTTGTGCTTTAGATCTTGTTCATAGCGATGTTTCTGGTCCATTTCCTTCTCCTTCGTTTACTAGAGCTCTTTATGTACTAACCTTCATTGATGACTATTCATGATATACTTGGGTATATTTTCTTAAGCTTAAGTCTAAAGTCTTTAAACATTTTCAGGGACTTTAAGGCTCTTGGCGAAAAACAGAAAAAAGGTCTATCAAGGTTCTTCTAACTAACAATGGAGGTGAATATGTAAACAATAGGTTCATGGATTTCTATACTTCTGAAGGGATCTCTTTGCAGCATACAATTGCTTATAGCCCTTCACAGAATGGAGTCACAGAAAGAAAGAACCATACTCTTAAGGAGATGGCCACTTGTATGACTCACTCAAGTCTCTTCCTCATGATTGGGCCAAAGAAGTGAATTATGCAAATTACATTCAGAACCATGTTCCACACAAGGCAATAAGAGGGACGACACCCTTTGAAGCCTAGTTTGGATGCAAGCATGATGTTGAGCACTTTCGAGTCTTCAGATCCAAGGCTATGGCTCAAATTCCTAAGAAGAAATGCAAGGATTTGGAACCATAATCCAAACCTTGTATCTTTGTAGGGTATCCTGATGGTGTGAAGGGATATCAATTGATGAATCCTACTTCTCATGAGCTATATATCGAGAGAAGTGTTAAGTTTGATGAGTCTTCTTTGACTTCTACTTATCCACCTATTAAGGTTCTTCAGCTCACTGATTCAGATTCTGACTCATCAGATGATGATACTATTGAGTGTGCTCCTCTTCCCGATCCTCTGACCATCAGACCTCTGAGTATTTTGATTCTGATAGTAGTGATGATGAGGACTATGTCCCTTCTCACTCAAGTGAAGAATATTCTAACTCTGAGCCTAATCCTCTTGGTCCTCTTTGGGCTAGGAAAACTTTACAAAGTGTTGGAGATTTAGTTGGAGATACTTCAGATATGAGACGTACTCACTCATATTTCATTGGACTCCACTCTTTCTTTGCCTCTGCTTCTGATCCACATTATTTTTGGGAGGCTCCTGGTATTCCTAAGTGGGATTCTACCATGGATGAGGAGTATTCCTCTCTCATGAAGAACGATACTTGGGATCTCACCACTCTTCTGAAAGGAAGAAAAATCATTCGGTGTAAGTGGGTGTTCCAAACAAAGTATGGAGTAGATGGAGATGTCAAAAGTTTAAAGCGTGATTAGTAACAAAGGTTTCTCCCATATAGCTGGGGTTGATTATATAGAAACCTTTTCTCTGGTTGTGAAGATGACTTCTATTCGATTGACCCTAGCCATTGCCACAACAAACAGATGGAAAGTCCATCAAATGGATGTTAAGAGTGCCTTTCTTCATGGTGACCTAGAGGAAGAGATCTATATGGAACAACCTCCGGTTATGTCCAAGATCCCTCCCTCATTTGTAAGTTAAATAAGTCTCTTTATGGCCTTAAACAAGCCCCTTGGGCTTGGTATGCCAAGATGGACTCCTTTTACTTACATCAGGGTTTACCAAGTGTCACTCTGATCCAAATGTTTATATTCTATGACAAGATGACTCCATACTCATTCTTTTTCTATATGTTGATGACTTGTTGATCACAGGTAGCTCTTCCTCTATTATTGATTCTGTGAAGATCACCTTAGCCAACAAGTTTTCCATGACTGACTTAGGTCTGCTTCATTACTTTCTTGGGATCCAGATTTCACAATCTGACTCAGGAATCTTGATTTCACAACCTAAGTATGCTCTTGATTTGCTAGCTTGTTTTCAGATGTCTAATTGCAAGTCTTCTCCTACTCCTTTTCTTTCTCGGGGTTAAGTTGGTTTCAGATTTCTCTACTCCCTTGGTTGATGGTACTCTTTATCGATAGTTGGTGGGGAGCTTGATTTACTTGACTCACACTTGACCGGATTTATCGTATGCTATTGGGATCGTGTCTAGATTCATGTAGGATCCACATGAGCTACATTGGAAAGAAGCTAAATAGATCCTTCATTATGTTCATGGCACTTATGCTGATGGCATTCACTATCATGGAGGGGTAGATATTGACTTAATTGGTTCATGATTCGATTGGGATGGTGACTTAGATCATTAGATATTTTCTCTCTTGGTTTGGGTCCTATTAGTTGGTCTATCAAGAAGTAGAATGTAATTATGATATCATCTACAAGAGAGCGTAATATAGAGGAGTAGTTAACGCCGCTACGTAAGCTTATTTGGCTACAGGGGTATTCTAGAGAGTTTGGCATCCACTTTTGGTGGCCTACCATTATCTACTGTGATAACATGAGCATAATCTCTATTTGTAGAAATACAATTCAGCATCAGTGGACGAAGCACATTAAGATCCATATGCACTTCATACGGAGCTTATTCATGATGGTATCATCGACATTCAATACATTTAGACAACTGATCAGATTGCAAATTTATTCACCAAGCCCTTCACTGAGATGAAGTTTCTTCACTTACGGTCTCTTCTTGGGGTGGGGTCTTCTGCAGTTGCTCATCTTCTTCGAGCTATGTAGTCCTTTTCTTCTTCTTCTTCTAGGAATATTGTGTTTGTATATGGGCACCTTATCAGGCCTTTAGTTGTCGGGCCCCATTGACACATCTTTCTTAGTTGTTTAGGGTGTCTTTTCTTTTCTACCCGACTCATCATAGCCACTACCCTAGCTTTGATGAAGATCGGTGTTGGTGTGAGTTATGCTATGTGTCCTCTCATATTGGAGGGTCATCTCACATGGGTTAGGTTTAGGGTTTACATGTGTGTCATGCACTAGGTTACTCAACACCCTATATGTACCCTTTTACTCTTCATTTATGAGCATGCCAAGAGACTCCACTATCTTTTTCTTATGAGCAACTTTGTTTTTGTTTTGCAAATCTTTCATTGTTGATCGATCCTTGTGATTATGTTGGAGCCATTCGATTAACTGTTAGAGTGTAACCTCTTTGTGGTGCATCATTTCCGATACGATTCTCGCAAAGATCTTTGAAAAGAAGATATATATATAATCATTTGTAGAGTAAGGTGGAAATTGATAAGAAATGGGAAGATCATTTTGAGGTTCTTTAGTTGTGATTGGGTAGCAAAACAACCTGTTTCTATGTCTCTAATTCCAGTAATGATGTAATTAATTTTATTATCTAGATATTTGATGATGTTATAACATGGTTAAGGATATTGAAAGTGTACCACACATTAATTTCCCCAAATTCTAATGGGATCATTCATACAAATATGTACATGGCATGATGGCATAAGATTAGAAGACTAGATACAAAAGCGAGATCAACCATGTAAAGGTTTTTACACAATGACCGATTACATGGGAAATGTGGACAAAAATAAAATGATTGATGTAAAATATGAATAAGGAAAATCCACAATAAAATAGACTATAGAATTAGATAATATAGAACAAAGAACATGATGGTTGGAGATGAATTGGAACAATCCCAAATTTAGTAATGAAGGTAGGCCCATGTACCATAGATTGTTGTTTTTATTGTTGGGTGAGTTGATGATGGGTCCCACGCTTCTTTACAAGGTCCTAAACCCAAAAACCACTTTGTCAAGACACTAGCTTGTGCACCCCAAATCCATAATCATCCACCCTCTATAGGGAATCATGCCATAGTGGGGTTTGAACTTGGTTGGGTCGGAAAAAACCATACAACTTGAACCATTACACCTAAGCCCCATTGGCAAAAATTTGGATAGTAAACAATTTTATTATAGCGAGATATATGAACTAGAGTGGTAGAGGAGCACTTTCTCTAAGTGGGACATGGGCGTGGGATTAGGTCCTTAATGTCCGTCGAGCGATCTACATTCGTATCACTATCGACATTAAAATTTTCCTTCGTAATTTCTATTTTATTATGTATGTATTAGGAATATGATGTTGTTAAGTATGATTAGTAGTGGTGTCTAATAGAAGATAATGACACCATCAGTACGGTGCCGCCAATAAATTAGAGTATGGTAACAATCAAAGTACAATAGGAATGTTGTGGTAAAAAGTAAATATTTGTCATAAGTGGTTCGGTAATGTTAAAATGTCAAAGTTGGGGTAAGTAGAGAAGTAAGGTCTACATGATTAGGAATTAGAAATATTATATTTGTAATAAGGACAAAGAGTGATGTCATAAATATTTTATGTATTTTATTTGTGGAAAAGTCTAAAAAGGTGGAACCCATGTGAGATGATAAGGTTTATCTTATCTTAGAAGATAAGCCTACATGTAAAGGCAAGAGTTTAGGCATGGAATATGATTGGCTGGAAGATATTTCCTATCCTATCTTAGAGATAGGGTGGATAAGCTGAATTCCTATAAATAAAGAGGCCACCCCCCTCATTTAGCATAGAGAAGTAGTGAGAAATATTGTATGAGTAAGTGTGTAAAGGAAGCCATCATTTAGAAGGTGTGTTAAAGAATCCATTGTGAAGTTTTTCCCATAGTTATTGTTGGAAGGCAAGTGAAGTCAGTAACACTTGAAGTACCTCATGGGTGAGATTGTAACAATTTCATGTTGATATTATAATTTACACTTATATTTCAGATTTGTCATCATTCCTTCGTATCATAGTCTATGGTATTCTTGTGTTATGTTTGTTGTTGTGTTTCCAGATTACATCCACCAAACTAAAGTTGTGCATTAGTAAATAATCATAGCACGAGGAGTTCTTGGTGGAGAATTATCATAGTGCCGGATTGGTGATGACATTTTGGTTCCATTCACGGACCATTCCTCGTTGGTGGATTTTCTGGAGAAATATTCTCCTTAGTCAGAAATCATTTGGAGGGTAACCTTGTTTTTATTGTGCATAGTAGTTACCATGGTAAAGTCACTTTTTACCATGAATAGTATTTACCATAGTAACTTTATTTTTTACCGTGAATAGTATTTACCACAGTAACTTCACTTTTTACCGTGAATAGTGTTTACCACAGTAAAGTCAGTTTTTACCATAGTAAGTCAAGTTTTACCATGGTCATTCCTATTTTACTATAGAAAGGTGTAAAGTCACTTTCTATTATAGTGAGTCCAATTATTTGTGCACACAAGTCTTACTGATTGTACTTGTGAATTGGTATTTCACTATGGTTACTTTTAAAAATGGGGAAGATTCCTATTTTTTCAGCCCAATCTAATGAAGATGCTTCCTCTTTCATTCAAGAGTTTAAACGATCTTGCATTTGTAATGGATCTTAAGATTTGTAATGGACTGAATTTTTTTCCTACCTTTTTGGATGGTTTAGCTCTTAGGTGGTTTGAAACACTAGGTGATAATGTGAAAAATTCATGGGATTTATTAACTGAAAGTTTTCTTGAAGAATTTGGTGAACAACAGAAATATGCAGATCTCATGATCGATATCACAAAACTATCCCAAGGAGAAAGGAGAAGATAAGGGATTATCATGCTTGTGTTTCTAGAGCTAAGGAGGAAGCTCGATGCCTAGATCTGGAAGGAAGGATTAGCGGATGGGTTGATGAATGGCATGGATAATCTCCTCTATAAGCACTTCATTCTTGGGATGAATCCAAAGATCAAACAATGAGTGAAGTATGACCGCCCACTATCATTGAACAAGTAAAGAATATTGTAAGAAGGCAAGAAGAAAGCATGGAAGAGGAGCCCAAAGAAATTGCTACTAAGGTAGAGCCTACACCAACACCTTTGGTCCAAAATCCACAACCACTCTCGGTGAGCACAAATCTTTTCCCTAGTACATCTACTGAGTATGAATATCTGCTTAAGAAGATGGGTTAGTTAACTATTAATCTTCTTCAAGGAAAGGAATTTAGTTCTCAAGGAGGAGATAGAGGTCCAAAAATAAATATAACAAAGTTGTATGTTATGGTTGTCATAAAAAGGGTCATTATAAGTATAATTTTCCAGATAGAGCTTCTACATCTGGTACAAGAGATAATGATAAAGGAAAACACCCATGAATTCTTTTGATGTAATAGATAGGAGCATAAATAATGAAGTAGATGTGTTTGTAAAAAAAAAAGAAAGAAAAAGATAACCAAGATGGAAATGATCCTAAGAAGATGAAAGGAGAAACTAGTAAGAAACATAGGAGAAGAAAGTTGGGTGTGTAAGATTTTCTAATTTCACAGGGACAAGGACCATACTCCATCTTAGAAGATCTATCCAAAAGGCTTGCAAATATTACATATGGTCAACTTCTGGCTATGTCTTCTGAGAAGAGGTAGGAGCTGCGAAGTGGACTCAATGCTCGACAAAGTAAGGAGGTTGAGGTACCTATTTTGGAGGTAGAGGTGGATCCCTACGCTCCACAAGCTGAGGTATTATGTAATGGTATTTCAATTCATGATGTCTTAGTTGATGGAGGTGTTGCAGTTAATGTAATGACCGAGTCTATAATGAATATGTTGGGTTTAAAATTGATCGCCCCTCAACACTTATGTTAAGGTCATTAAATAAGGAAAAACTAAATCGAAAGGTGTTGTTTCAAATGTGGCAATATCTCATGTATGGGTGTTATATGTGTGGTAGAATTTTAGGTGATGAAAAATGGTACTTTTGTGTACCCAATGTTGTTGGAAGGCCATGGCTAAGGAGAGTTCATGCAAGAAACTACTAGAATGAAGGCTTCATGACACTTGGATGTGGCAGAGAGAGGGTGAAGATAAACGTGATCCCTCGACATCATAAGGCGTAAACTTGGATTCAAGTGATGAAACGATGATTGGACATCCTCGATTACTCTAATACCAAAAGTGGACACGAGAAGATGAAGAAAAAGTGATGTTGATGTTTCGAGTCATGGATATCCTTCCAGTCACACCGACTCATGAACCCATAAGATTATCTGAAGAAGAAATTGTTGATCGTCTCCAACAAATAAAGATTGGTGATGCTGTGATGGAGAGTGAGAAGGAATCCTACCTCTAGCTCTTTCGAAGGTACATACACCTATTCACTTTTGATTACAAGGAACTCCGTCAAGTAAGTTGGGTAGAAAATTCTATTGAGTTGGTAGATGGTGCTAAGCCCATAAAGCAAATGCCATATAGAATGAATCCTAATTTTTCCAAGACTGTAAAAGAAGAAATAGATAAGTTACTTGATGCAAGATTCATATTTGCTATGGAGAATTCAGAATGGGTTTCTCCCATTGTGATCTCAATAAAAAATAATGGGAAACTACGCATTTGTGTTGATTATAGGAAGCTCAACAAGGCAACAAAGAAGGATCATTACCCTCTTCCATTCTTAGATCAAATCTTGGACGAAGTAGCTGGCCAGGAGTGCTATAGTTTTGCTGATGGATATAGTGGATACAACCAAGTTTGTATAGCGAGAAAGATCAGTTGAAGACCACGTTCACCACTCCTTGGGGAATGTTTGCTTATAGAGTTATGCCTTTTGGGTTGTGTAATGCTCGTGAACGTTCCAACGCTTGATGAATAGGGTGTTTGAACCCTATATTGGGAACTTCATCAGAGTATTTCTGGATGATTTTTGCATCTATGGGAGCAAGATGGACCACCTGCACCAGATGGAGACAACATTTCAAAGGTTAGATGAAGCACAAGCCTCACTAAACCCTACAAAGTGTATCTTTGGATGTTCTAAAGGTGTTTTGTAGGACATGTTGTCCAAAGATGGTATTGGTCTTGATCCTGATAAAGTTTCAAAAATCAAAGAGTTACCATTTCCTATGAATAGAAGTAAGTTGAGATCATTTTTAGGCCATGTGGGTTACTATAGAAGGTTCATCAAGAATTTCTCAAAGATTACACAGCCACTAACCCAGTTCTTGAAGAAGGATGTTACTTATGAACCAGAAATAAGGCGCATGAAGCTTTTGAACAACTGAAGGAAGATTTGGTGTCTTCACCTGTTTTAAAGAATCCAGATTGGAGCAAGCCATTCATTGTGTATATTGATGCCTCAGATGTAGCACTAGGAAGTACTCTGAGCCAAAAATATGAAAATGGGAATGATCATCCAGTTTACTTTGGGAGCAAACAAATGAGCAGTGTTGAGGTAAATTATACTGTAACTGAAAAAGAGGCTCTAGCTATCATTTTTGCTATAAAGAAGTTTAGAAATTACTTGCTAGGGCAGAAATTTATAGTTGTAACAGATCATCAGGCTCTAAAATATATTGTAAATAAGCCTAACCCATCGGGAGGATAGCAAGATGGATAATTTTGCTACAAGAATTTGAATTTGATATTATAGATAGGCCAGGAAAGAAGCATGTCAATGCAGATGCACTCTCTCGATCCTATGATGGTTTAGGATCATCTTGTGATGATGATGATTTCCTAGATGCAACATTGTTATCCCTTGACACAATCCCTAGTGAATACATAGATATTTGGAATTATCTGAATGAATTCAAGTTTTCTGATGGTGCTAATGCAAAGACTAAGAGGAAGATTACTCAAGCTAGTCGTCCATATTCTATTTTGTATGGAGTATTATTTCAAATAGGACCTGATGGACAGTACAAGAGGGTAGTTAGATGTGATCAAGGGAAGGAGCTGATAGAAGAATTCCACAATGGTACATGTGGAGGACACTTCTCTGGACAACTTACAACAAGAAGGATCTTGGATGCAGGTTATCATTGGCCCACTCTTTTTAGAGATTGTTATAATTATTGTAAGACATGTGATATTTGTCAAACACATGGTAACCGTAAGACTTCATCAGCTCCATTATGCCCTATTCTTCCACTTGGTCCCTTTGAAAAGTGGGGAATAGATATTGTAGGTCCACTTCCAACTACCCCACGCCAAAATAAGTATATTGTAGTTACCACAAATTATTTAACCAAGTGGGTTGAAGCTAGGCCATTGAAAACAACTTCCATGGATGAAGTGGAAAGGTTCATATATGAACACATTGTCACCAGATTTGGTTGCCCATTAGAAATTGTAACAGATCAAGGAATCCACTTCATTAATGAGGTGGTAGAATCCCTAGTCAACAAGTTTTCTATTAAGCATAGGAAGGAAACAACATACAATCCAAGCACAAATGGATAGGTGGAACGAACAAATTTTGTGTTGTGTCAAATTCTAGCAAAAGATGTAGCCTTGTAGGTACATAAGTGGGATAAAAGGATTCATGCAACATTGTGGGCATATAGGGAAACATCAAAGTCAGCAACAGGATACTCCCCATTTTAGTTGGCTTATGGCATTGATCCAGTTCTTCTTATTGAGTTTGATATTCCCACTGTGAGAGTTATGAAAAAGGAAAGGATGGATGAAAGTGATTCAGTAAAAGAAAGGTTGGTGCATCTTCATTTGCTAGAGGAAATGAGGGAAATAGCGAAGGATATAAGCTATAAGAAGAAAATGAAGCAAAAGGAATACTTTGATCAAAAGATCCATTGGTCTCCATTTCATGTGAATGACTTGGTTCTAGTATATGATTCCAAATACAAAAAAGAAAGCAGAGAAAATTTCTTCCCAAATGGATGGGCCCCTACAAAATAGCAGGTGTGCATGAAAATGGTACATATCGTACTGGAGGAATTGGATGGCACTCCCATTACGAAATGGGTCAACCACGACAAGTTAAAGATTTTCCAAGCACTAGAATAGTCTACTCAAGGACGGAGTAGAAGCTAGGAAGGGGGAAAATGTCGACATTAAAATTTTCCTCTCGTAATTTCTATTTTATTATGTATGTATTAGGAATAGGATGTTGTTAAGTATGATTAGTAGTGGCATCTGATAGAAGATAATGGAACCTGTCAATCAGGTGCCACCAATAAAGTAGAGTATGGTAATAGTCAAAGTACAATAGGAATGTTGTGGTAAAAAGTAAATATTTTTCGTAAGTGGTCCAGTAATGTTAAAATGTCAAAGTTGGGGTAAGTAGAGAAGTAGGGTCTACATGATTAGGAATTAGAAATATTATATTTGTAATAAGGAAAAAGAGTGATGTCATAAATATTTTGTGTATTTTATTTGTGGAAAAGTCTAAAAAGGTGGAACCCATGTGAGATGATAAGGTTTATCTTATCTTAGAAGATAAGCCTACATGTAAAGGCAAGAGTTTAGGCATGGAATATGATTGGGAAGATATTTCCTATCCTATCTTAGAGATATGGTGGATAAGCCTGAATTCCTATAAATAAAGAGGCCACCCCCCTCATTTAGCATAGAGAAGTAGTGAGAAATATTGTATGAGTAAGTGTGTAAAGGAAGCCATCATTTAGAAGGTGTGTTAAAGAATCCATTGTGAAGTTTCTCCCATAGTTATTGTTGGAAGGCAAGTGAAGTCAGTAACACTTGAAGTACCTCATGGGTGAGATTGTAACAATTTCATGTTGATATTATAATTTACACTTATATTTCAGATTTGTCATCATTCCTTCATATCATAGTCTATGGTATTCTTGTGTTATGTTTGTTGTTGTGTTTCTAGATTACATCCACCAAACTAAAGGTTGTGCATTAGTAAATAATCATAGCACGAGGAGTTCCCGGTGGAGAATTATCATAGTGCCGGATTGGTGATGACAACATCCCGCTATGTTCCACTTGGTCCATATGTAGAAGTTTGAACCCTACCTAAAGGTGTCCCCATGGCCACTTATTGAAAGCATCTAATGAACTCAACGGGAATGGAACTTGGGTTGATGATTACAAACTTCTTGTAACTCACTAATAGCCCAGGACCCCGAGTTCAAAATTTGGATAGTAAACACTTTTATTATAAACTATAGTGGTGGAGAAGCACTTTCTCTAAGTAGGACATGGGGGTTGGATTGGGTCCTTAATGTCCGCCGAGTGATCTGCATTAGGAGCGCCTTGCTATGTTTCACTTGGTCCATATGGATAATTTTAACCCCTACCTCAAGGTTTCCTCATGACCACTTATTGAAAGCATCCAATGAACTCAATGGGATGTACCAAAGATTTTTTGATTTCCTATTTTAAATTAATAAAATGGATTAACAAAACCAAACTCACCTCAAAAGATGGAAAGGTTTACCGATACTTGCGATGACTGATGTTGATACTAATGGATGATTAGATGTTAGAGTGAATAAGTTCTCCTTTTTTGATGAAAAGAAACTTGCATTCAAAGGCAACTAAACAAGAAATATTAGATAATATGGGTAGACGAGCTACTCAGCAAAGGCCGATTCCAAGAATCCAAAGGGACTTCCTTAGAGGATGTCAACTTGTTTTTAAACAATTAAGTGAATTGATGATAAAGATAAAATGATAGATAATGATAATGATAAATAACGAAAAATAGGAATCTAGAACTCAATATTGAAAGGCAAGTCTTGATCAAATTTGAATGTGGCCTAGGCTAATGTGGAGGCTATCTGGATGGCTTCAAAATAATCATACCAATAGTCTGTTGTTTCTTATTGGATCTCGTGGAGGAATGCAAATTTATCTTTGATATCCTTGATGTCAGTTACAAATCAGATGGCACACAACGTGAGCTTATGAAGGATGTCAAATTTTTCCCAAAAGAAAGGCTCTTTGGAAAATTGGAAGGTCATAAATGCTTGTGATGGGGTGTGATTGGCTTGAAACAATCATCTAAAACAAATACATACTTGTAGAAGACATGTAAATGTGGGGATTTTGATAAGATTAGATAAGATGTTATTATTAATTAAAAATATGTTAGAGAAACATCAATCACAGGAGTTCGGATGAATCATAGGTGATTGAGACAAATGAGGGTGATTGAAAGGAATCGTGGCGATCATGTCAAAAGAGCTTGATTTCTCTACAAATGATAAATTGATGTAAAAGAGATATCAAAATGATTTATTTGGCTAAAGTTTATGTTATAAAAATAATGATGAAGTAAATATAAGTACTTTGAAGTGATAAGAAGGAAAAAAATTCCTACAAGTGGTAATTTGAGGTTGATATCACTGTAATTATTGATCTCTTGGGAGGTATGTTGAGGACCAAACTACAAAAATTGATATGTGAGGGCTTTTTAGAGAGATTTTGGTGCTATGGATGCTTCTTCTTGTCTTGATAATCTCTAGAGTCACAGATTCACTTCTTAACATAAAAAAAGATGCAAGAGTATGTGAAAGAATTATGAAGATCCTTGAAATAGGAGTGAAAACTCCTATTTATAATCACTGATGATTTGTTAGAATCACCAATATTCAAAAACTATGGGGAAATCATTTAGAAGTTGTTGAAAAACTTCCTAAACTATATTTTTAGGTTCATGGATGAGGTAAAATGGTTGTAAATAGGTTATATGAGTTGGGGAGGTTAGGAGGTTAGGGTAAAATGGGTTAGGGATAGTTTGAAAATGATAGAGGGTTAGAGGGGATTAAGGTAATTGGATGGGTAAATAGTAATTTTTAAAGGAGTAAAAAGGTCTGATTTTACGAGATGAGGGAGATGACTTAGGAATATGTTATGTTTTTGATAAAATAATGCGTATGTCCAAGGAAGTAGGTGGGTGACAAAAACCCGGTGTCTACATTTGCCCCTTTTTTCGAGTAGTTTGTAATAGCCAAATGCTAGACAAAAATGGTTTGAGATAGCTTGTTTTGTGTTTAGATGGGTGATCCCCCCTCAAAATAGGGGTGATTGAAATGAAGTGCAAGGATCACCAATTTGATTGATTTGATTGGATAGTTTTACATGTGTGTTTCATTTTAAGTTTCCCCAAGATGAGGTATCAAAATAAGATGGGTGCCACCATGGAATCAAGTGATAGGGGAACCAAAGGATTCATTCATGTCATGTAGACAGATGGTCGACTCAGTGTTGAGGTTGCAAAAAAATCCATGAAGGAGTGCTAGTTACGAGGATTTTGGGATCCTCAAAAAAACGTGATTTGCAAGTGTGATAATGTTGTTGAAGTAGATGTCGATGTTGAAAAATGTGTGTTTTGATGATTAAGGGAATCATGAGTGATTATTATAGAATGGATGGGCTATTCTCCCGAGGGGAAGTAACCTTTTTTGAATCATTTTAGAGTGTTTGTAGCCTAGATAGCCTTACTTAACTTTTCCATGCATTTTTCCATCTCCCCATTCTTTTTGTGCTTGTTTTGGCCTTGATGCAGGGACCGCCACCTGCCTAGGTGGCAAACCATCCAAAAACTTTCACCACTCTGCCCCATGCACCCGGGCGTGGTCTTGCCCACTTTTTTCTAGAATCTTCATGCATGTTTTTAAACATGTGATGGTTCACTTAAGTTTTCTTTTTGCATGCATCATGAGCCAAATTGGCTAAAAATAGCTTTGTTTGCTTGGTTCTCCTTGCTCCTTCTATTTTTAATAAGATTTAATTAGTTGGAACTACCTCTTCTTGCCTTGTGCATGAAGTAACCTCCTAGCCTCCATTCCTATATATTCCATGCTTGTATTCAAGAAAAAGGGCCTAAGAATTTTGTGTATCTTGCATTGTTGTGCTGCCATAATCTTGCTAGGAATTGCATAGCCAAGCTCAGATCTCTTGTGCTATCTCTCTTCTACTTGCATTGCATCCAGATTGCTTCCAAGCTGCCATTGCTCAAGCGCCATCCTCTTGTTGTTGTTCTTTGCATTCCCAATCCTTTGGACTCACATGAACACTCAGAGAAAAGAAAGGAAAGAACTGAGGGGACAGATACAATACTACTGGATTTTCCAAAGCTCTTGCTCTTCCAGGTTGGAGTTGTGTATTTGTTTGCTTTGTTTTTCAAATTGTCAATTACAAATTGTTAATTTCAATTACATATCAAATAGAGTAGAGAAACAATTCATTTCAATTAGCTAGATAATTGCAAGTAGATCAAATCAATAGGAAGTTTTCTCTTCAACATTGCTAGGGAGGCTGTGGGGGAACAATAGCTCTGTTAGAGTCATGATTTGTTCTTCACTTCTGAGGTAGGGTTGGAAAGATTTTGATTGAATTAGAATAGATCTTAGATTTAGATTCACACATCTACACAGATAGTTAGCTACATCCAGCTAATTATTTGTTTTAAACTAGTTTATTAGATTAGATGCATTGTTCTGAAAAGTTAGAAAAGAACAAAAACATTTATTTTCCATAGATTAGCTTGTTTTACTGCTTTGTTATGATATATTGAGAAAACACCAAAAATATAGGTTAGATTTCCTTTGATAGATAGTTTATTTATTGAAAACAAATCAATTCATCTTGCATGACCATCAATGGTCCACAACAGGAAAAGACTTACAATTGTGATCCCTGGTCCCACAACCCAACGGGCTAGAGCTAATAACTAACATTGACACAAGTTTGCATTTAACAGTTTTACGCACACCTACACATATATATGAGAAAATAAGACAGTTAGATACATTGAACATAGCTTGCTAATCAAGCCTACGACTTTTGGACTACTCTTGGAAATAGGATTTGATTGCATGCATGACCATACAAGGGCCTCAACCTCAACGAGTCTTTGGTTGTGACATAGGTCCCACAACCCAACGGGCCTACTAGTTAGTTCGAGTTAGATATTGACACTAGTTTACACACATTGGTATTCATATCTTCACCACTTCCACCCGATATTATTACACAACTTTCATTGTTGAACATAACAGCCGATCAGGCTAAGACTTTCTAGACAAGACCAAAAATCACCCATAGTCTCTATAGCTCCACTACACCTCTTGTCTCCATTTCCATGACCTTGTCTAGAAACCCATACGAGGCACCTGCAGGTTACTTTCCACGTGTTCCACAACCAATCAATAGAATCTCGATAAAACTAGACATCGATTGGAGTCTCCGAGTAGCTATCATATCGGACCATACCATCACACCCCTTTAAGTTAGGAGAGCATTCTTTTCCTTAGATTCATAGATTCTAGTATTGCATGTCAAAGACATAAGGTTTCCCCATTAGCTTGATCATCACATCACTTTCACTTCCATTTCAATTCCACACTGGCTGTCTCGGCACGACCTCGGAGGTCGGGTGCGAAGAAGGTCACGTGTTGATTTTCTATCATACAAATTGGTGAACCCAATGTGAAGAGCTAGTCTCTAAGCATTTCCACTTTCATCCATCCTTTATTCTGTGGGTATTCTTATACCCCCCAAATATGTCGGGATATGATGAGTATGGTCGACCCATCTCGGTTTTGACATGTACCATTACCAATCAAATATCCCACAACAATCACCTTCACTTTCAACATGGGCAGACAACCACTCATCCACTCAAAACCCTCTGCTTCAGGGAACCAATGTTGGTTCTTCTATACGCATTGAAGAACTGGATCAGTCACTCAGACTTATCCCCTCAAACAATCAAGTTCAAATAACATGACATTCACTTGGTGAAGTGAGTTCATCTCCTCGGGTATTGTTTCAACAACCCATTACCATGCAATCTGATCAACTCCCCCATCTTGATGAGGAGTATTTAGCATGATATGCTAGGAGTGAGCAAAATTCCAACAAATGAACCAATCTTTTGATAGGTTGCAAGGACAAGGTGATGTCCTGCTTCAAAACAATAACGCTACCCCACCACCAACTGACAATACAACCAATGAGGGGTGGCAACATCATGAAAAATTCATAGCAGGATACCATACTCCTCAACAACCTCCAAGGGTTCAACCAAAGGTACCTAAGCAAGGTACCACCCCGTCATGGGTGATGTCATTTCAGCTTTGGTTGATAAATTCAAGGAGTTAGAGCTTTCCCAAAATACACAGAATTCATATGCAGGGCAAAGCATGGACTCCTTCCTACCCACAAAACTATGGGAAAATACCAACCACACAAAATCCTCCAGTCTACATGAATACTCCAAACCATGGGGATTTGTTAACTGGGACAGGTACCTTGGGTATGCCTCCTCAAGCCACATATGGATACCTACAACAGGCACCATCCGGAAGTGCATTCTCAAATGCTATACCAACTGAAAATGTGACATTCCCTGGCTTCACGCCTTTAACTCCATATCAAGGTAATCAACCCCCTTATATACACATGTATTCTAAATCTCCACAGGGGGACATGTACACCTACCTAGGTCCATATGGACAACCATAGGGGATGTCATACACCCCACCAAATGTCTATGTTGTCCCATTTCAGCAACCAATGCAGCCCCCACCTCCCCAACAAGGGTCTTCAATGGTGGAAACATATGCAATGGGGACTTATTCTAAATATCTCAAGGAACCCCTAGATTTCTCCATTCGGGTAGTCATGCTCCCGAGACCCTTTCCTGATCTCCCAAAGTTCAAAGGGGAGGGTGATCCTAATGCCCACATCAAGGCTTATGCAATGGCCATTCGAGAGCTACTCCCATGGGATGCAATCATTGCAAAATATTTTCCTAAGACACTAGAAGGTATTTCTCTCGACTGGTATTATAGGATATCGGAGGCCTTCATACACTCATTCAAACAACTCGTATCAGAGTTTATCAAATATTTTGATATGAACAAGATTTTGTGAAAATAGGAATCAGGGAATTCCTTCATATCAAACAAGAACATAACAAATCTGTAGCCCACTTCATTCAGAGGTGGCGACATGTTCTCTACTCTTCCATAAGTGCTCCAAACATGGATCAAATGGAACTTTGTGATTTGTTCCTTCACTCTCTCAACAGAGAGACGAAGGAAGAGGTTCAAAAATTCCCACTAAGGAGCTATGAAGAGGTGCTAGAGGGTGCTCTTTGATCGACCAAGTGGCCATTGATAGTGGTCGTAAGACCTATGGAGCAAATGGGAAGTTAGTCACTCTTCTCAAAGCACTCCCGGTTACTCCAACAACACAAATAACAATCAAGGACCAAAGATCCTTAATAAGAATCATGGAGTCATGACCGATGGTGTAACTGACCAGCCCAAAAAATCCTAATGTTGTTAATCCCACCAGTACAAGTGCTACAAATAACAACAACAATGGAAACAATCGAGAAAACAAAATTTCTCACCCTCGGTAAATGTTGTGGATTTTAATCATCCCCAACAACAACAAAAACCTCAACAAAAAAGACAAATGCCGACCCCAAGCCCTAGTCAATACCCCAACCAATTCCAAAATCAGGGCAAGGGTTCCAAAGTGTTAATTATAATAGTCAACAACCAAACAATAACCATAGTTTCGGACCACAACAAGGAACAAACCAAAGGCCTCGGGATTACGATCTTGACTTGTATTGTGGTTTCCATAGGGTCCGGGCATGACACAAGAACTTGTCATGATTGTAATAAGTTTTTTGCAGCATTTTCTAGAAGACCAAAGATAGTTATTTGTTGACATGTTTTTGGCAAACCCAACTACACCCAGTCAAAATGCCTATATGGGACCGGTGTCTCCACATAAACACACCATTGGGAATCTTCAATGATCCTCTCCCCACATCATCCAAAGGATGGTAGACTAGATCCCAATGGTTCAAATAAAGGTATTGTAATAGGGACTCATGATCATGAAGCCTCAACTTCATCAAACCCATAGGTGGCACCTCCTTTGGATGGTCACCAAAATGAAGATCGTAGGGTTTGGTTGAGTTAGACGTTGAACCCCAAATTAACACCAAAAGAGCCAAAGACTATTCTTCACAACCAATCCCGATTTATCCGGTTGTGTCAATAATGCTCATGACATGCTAAGCAAGCTAGTAGGGGCTTATGATTTGATCAATGATCTAACCAAGACCTTTTCACACATTTCCTTTTTGGATCTACTTGAAAGAATTCCCCTACTCATCAAGCCTCTTTTGGAAGCACTAGGTCTCGGCCATTTGATTAATGTTACCCCTCCACCAGAGGCACAGATAAACCATATAGACTTTGATGTTTTCCCTCTAGGGAAACCCAAAAGGGATATTGGGTTTGTATTTGACATAAGTAAGATGCCTACGGATGCTTGAAATAGCTCATAGAGGTGATCCGGCCTTGTTTTTACAGTTTGGATCTACAACAACTATGTGAAATGTGCAATGATCGATGATGGGGCAGTGGTTAATATAGTCCCCTTCTCTTTTCTTCAGAAGTTAGGATATGGGGAGACTAATTTCTCCTCGATGTGAAACACATTGAGGGGTTATGATAGTCTCAAGGAAACCTCGATCGAAACCATAGTATTACCGGTTACTCTTGGGCCCAAGATGGTACTTACTGAGTTTTATATTATAGATCGGAAACCAACTATAATATGATCCTTGGCCATCCTTGGATCCACCATGAAAGCAATCCCCTCCACTCTATTCCAAGAGGTCAGATTCTTGCATTTAGGGAAAGTCTTTGTCACTCAAGGTGATCCAAAGCCCTTTGATATACATTTGGCCAACTTGAAGAAAAATCCAGGGTCCACTCTGAATTCAAACTTCCTACGAACCAGTTAAACAAACCAAAGCACGGTACCAAAAGAAAAGTTGGTTCCCACAATGGAATTAGAAGTTACGGGTTTGATCGAGGGTATTCCGAGGTCAAGGATGAAAACATTGTTGTAGAGATGGTATCATTAGGAACTACAACAAATATTGTTGAGCTATTAGAAAAGGATTTTCCTATCCTTCTCCCCTTTGATTCCATGGGTATGGGACATGCCTTGGGACTTGGTTCCCTTCCAGCAGATGAGGTTTGCATGGTGGAGGTAACCAAGGTAAAAGGAGAACTTACAAAGGATGACTCAACATCCATCTTTCTGAGTAGTTGTTGACCCTCCATTTTGATGGAGCCAAGTGTCACTTTGGCGCTGGGGTAGGCACAATCCTTACTTCACCCAAGGAAGGGTTTTACCTTTTTCTTTCAAATTGAATTTTGAATGCACAAACAATGGGGCTGAGTATGAGGCTCTCCTATTAGGTCTCATTATAGCTAAGAGAATGGGCATCCTCAATATTAGGGTGTTGGGTGACTCACAACTAGTCACAAATCAGATATCCGAGGTATACGAGACTAGGGATGAACACCTACAACTCTACAAAATAGTCATGTGTTGGGCCTAACTAAGGGGTTTGACTTTATATCAATCGAGGTAGTTCCATATGAACAGAACCTTTTGGAAGACTCTATAGCAACTTCCACCTCACACTTCACCCCAAGTAGTGACTTAGAGGACACCAACTTCATGGTTTCACTCCACACTTGAATCCTTGATTCACAAAGCGCCAGTAGCGTCAATGTTGACATACGTGGAAGCTGAGGATCAGCTTGACTCTTCGGACCATGTTGATGGGGATGAGTCAACTTTAAGTTATTTAAACACTTTGGTGGAACTACATCTTACCTATCACGAGGTAGACCTTTCCCTAATTCCACGTTCCTCTTCTTATTTTGGGAATCCAATGATTGAGTCCTCTCTCGGGGAAAAGATCTTGAGATTTACGAAGTAGAAGAAGAAGGGGACTTGGAGTTTCCTCCAGCCCCACTTGAGTTTGAGGAGGGTAACACCTCCTTAATCGAGGGAATGATTGATATAAACATCAAAATGGAGGAGGAGCCAAAATCTTAAAACTAGGGTCCTCTTTAACTCCAGGAAGTAGAAATTCATACCCAAATCCTCAAGGAACATCAAAAATCCTTCACATTTAGTTACAAGGAAATGATGGGAATTACACCACACATCACAGTTCACAATCTCATCACCAAGCCGGATGCCAAACCAATTAAGTAAAGTCAAGACCTATGAAGCCAAAGGTGGCCCTTATGGTAAAAGAAGAAGTAATGAAGCTTCTCCGGGTAGGATTTATCAAGCCAGTCGATTATTCACAATGGGTATCTAACATTGTCCCCATTCTAAAAAAGAATGGAAAGATCCATATTTGCATAGACTTTTAGGGACATTAACAAGGCTTGTCCCAAGGATGATTTCCCACTACCATCCATTGATGTTATTGTTGATGCAACAACTAGATTTGAGTTGTTATCTCTCATGGATGGGTTTTCGGATATAATCAAATCAAAATCTCCACAGAGGATCAAGCTAAAACTACATTTATAACTCCTTGGGGAACTTATTGTTATGTCATCATGCCATTTGGTCTTAAGAATGTTGGCTACATACCAACGAGCAATGACCTACATATTCCATGATCTTATTCATAAGATTGTGGAATCCTACGTAGATGACCTATTGGCCAAGGCCAGGAAGCATTGTGATCACCCAGAGGTGCTTCGTATCATCCTCTCACTTGATTGAGTATGGTGTCACGTTGAATCCAGAGAAATGTGTATTCGTGTAACAGGTGGTAAGCTTCTAGGTTACATTATATCTTCACGAGGGATTGATGTTGACCCGACCAAAATCTGGGTTGTGTTAGAAATGGTTCCACCATCGGATGAGTCTAGTATTAGATATTTTCTTGGGAAACTTGGTGTAATCCAAGGTTCATCCTTGACTTGACCTTTTCATTCATCCAATCAACAATTTGTTGAAAAAGGATTATAGCATTGATTGGATGGAAGAATGCAATGAGGCCTTTGAGGTAGTTAAATGATTCTTGTTATCCCCTCCCACGCTAATGCCACCTAGATCAGATCACCCTTTGATCTTATATTCATGGGCTACAGATGTTTCACTAGCCTACATGTTGGCTCAAGAGGATGATGATAAGTGAGAATGGGAAATTTACTTTATCATTCGGATGTTACTTGATTATGAGACACACTACACATAGGTAAAAAAATAATGCCTTGCCATAGTTTTTGCAACCAAGCGTTTAAGACATTATATGCTCAATCAAGAAACAAGGGTCATTGTCAAGTCAACCACTTACTGAACATTCCTCATGTAGGGATCCTTGTCTAAAAAGGTTGGGTGTTTCATTACATTAATGGGTGAGTTCGAGTTAATGTTTGTAAATCAAAAAATCCATTAAGGGTCAAATCATTGCAGACTGGTTGGCTGATAATCCATTGATGGGGGTGATTTGGTAGATCTAGAACTTTCCCGATGAGTGTGTATATTTCATCAAAACCAGGCCCCCTATCTCTATATGCCCTTGGTACACTGACATTATCAATTTCATCATGGACCACACATACCCAGAAGGGGAACATCACAACAAAGAAGGTGGTTACACATCATTTCCACTAAGTACATTATCTGGAACAGTGCTTTATCATAGAGCCTTTGATGGAATGTTGTTGAGATGTGTTGATGCCAAAGAATCCAAAAATATTCTTTATGAGTCACATAGTGGGGTATGTGGAGGTCACTTTGGGCCATGCCACTTCTAGAAGATACATCGGATGGGCTATTTCTGGCCCACCCTAGAGCATGACACGTGGTAGAGTTTGTGTGTAGATGTCACAAATGTCAAGAGTTCTCACAAGATCCACATACCGGCACAAGCTTTACAACCAATCGCAACCCCATGGCCCTTCTCCACATGGGGCCTAGATTTGATAGGGAAGTTCTCTCCCTCATCAATGGATGGCCATAATTTCATAATCACGGCCACATAATACTTTACCAAGTGGGTAGAGGCCATGCCCCTTACTACTTGTTCCTAGGCTCTGTAATCGCTAAGTTCATCTTAAACTAGATCATTTGTAGGTATGGGGTGCCACAGGTCATTATTTCTGATAATGGCACATCTTTCAAAAATGATGAGGTGTGAGTTGTGTACAAAGTTCAAAATAAGTCATCACATGGCTTCTCTCTACTACCCTCAGGCTAATGGACAAGTTGAGGCTACCAATAAGACTTTAAAGTCCATTCTCCTAAAAACCATTAAGGAGAATAAATGAGATTGGCACCTAAAGCTTTTTCCGGCCTTGTGGGCCTACCAAATGTCGGTTAGAACACCAATGGGGGAAACCCCCTTTTCCTTAGTATTTGGTGTTGAGGTGTTCTTCCCACTTGAAGTCAAAATACCTAGTCTCCACATTTCACTACATGGGATCCTGGGAGAGGAGGGTTATCGAGAAGCACGACTCTCCCAATTAGAAAGTCTCGATGAAGCTAGACTAAATGTTGAACAATGACACAATGTTTATGCTGACCATATGGCTCGAAATACAATAAGAAGGTGTACGAACATGAGATCTATGAAGGAGATTTGGTATTAAGACTCGATAGCCGAATAGACAAGAAGACCGAGAGGAAGAAAGTTCAGACCTAGGTGGTTAGGTCCATATCGAGTAGTGGAAGACTATAAAAATGGCACATTTCACTTGTGTACACTAGAAGGTGAGGAGTTTAGTGAATCCATAAACTCTCTTCACCTAAAGAGATACTACGCATGATCCATCAACATTCTCATATGTACATTATTGCATCTGCATTGCATTTTCATCTGTTCATTCATTTTGTAAAAAGTGTGATCAAGGAGCTTATTCTTATAGCAATTCCTAAAAACTTCTGAAAATATTGGCAAAACATTCAAATCATGTCTCTTCAAACCTTCATAATATCATCAACTATTTCTAAATCATTTATCAATCCAAACAAGATAAGACAAAATTTTGATGGTAACCATACCAAGGCCTGCATACTTGGTTCTACTTTTGGTCTCTTCTTAGGTTAGGTGTCTTTTGTTCATGGTCTATTCTAGAAGCTTCATGGTGTCACATCTATCCCATATACATCTCCTTGGAAATAAGAGCATTCTAAACATTTTTCCCAAATAAGTAAGTCAAATGCAAATCCACAAAAAAATTTTATTTTTACACATTTCTCTACCCTACCAACCTTCGGTGTTGAGCCTGTGTCTCTTACTAGTGATGTAGGGTTGGGAAAGGAGGGAGATGCCCTTACTCATTTATGCCTTGTCCATGGTGATGAGCCCACGCTTCCTACTGGTAGCATGGGGCAAGGCGTAGGGGGTCTCTTTGATAAACTTGAAAGTTACAAACTAGTCAAACATTGTGAAATCATAAATAAAAAACAAAGTGAGTTAGATGTCCAAAATTCCAAGAGAGTTTAAAACCCAAAAACCAGATTTTGTCAACCAAGTGGCCATCTACGGATCCAAGTCTAGATAAACTAAAAAAATTCACATTCTAAACTATGAAGTAGCTTGAGTAGGGTAAGGTTGTAGCATCCCAATTTGGTTCTGATCAAACCTCTGTCTTTCTCTCATCATCATCATCATTCAACAAATTTCATAACTTGTGCCCTTTCTAACTCTTGGTGTTGAGCCCTCACATCTTACTAGTTGTGTGGGGTTAGGAGTGGGGAAAGTACATCTATTTATCATATCATTATATCATCACATTTTATCAAGACAATATGAAGTACCAAAGATTGTAAAAAGAAACTAAGTTTAAGATCACATTGTGTTTGCATCATCATATATCAACATTATGAAATACAAAAAAATAAATCATTTTGTTTATCATTCACATCCATTGCATACATTCTAAAAAGCATTGAAAAGTGGAAGTTCTAAATATCTAGAGTACACATGAGAGATAAGCCAAAGAGAGTCAACTCGGATACAATGGAATACCAACCAAAAATAGAGTCTGTATATATCATAGTAGATCAAGTTTGTATACAATGTCATCATGCGCTAGGCATGGTCAAAATGCTCACAATGAGCCCAAAATATACAAAAAAAAAAATCATATAATGTCAAAAATGGTATCAAAGCAATAAAGGCTCAATGACCTATCAATCCCTATGGGATCCCTCAGATGGTGCGTGACCACATCTAGGGCTCTACTATGGCTACTGATGATGGCGAGAGAATGGAATGAATGGTGTGAGTGCTCATGGTGGTGCCCACTTCCTATAGCCTCACTATGAGAATGGCTCCACCTCATCAGGTGCTCGGCAGTCTCATATCTAGCTACCATGGTATGAAGGGAGGTCACTATCTCTGCAACCTTCCAGATGGGAGAAAACACATCGGTATGTCGGCCGGTGGCTAAGGGCTGTCCTGAATCCAGCAGTCAACTCAGATCCTAGTCTTCCCCGAGGGGATCAACAGGGTGTCCACACATACCCATGAATGAGCTCTCTCACCACTCATGTGTGCAGACTGCTGCAAAAAAAAAAAAGAGAGAGATAGTGAGCTAGAAAATCACAGAAAATCAAAAGGAGAATGCTAAGCTAAACATATGAAAATCAATAGATAAAATTGAGAAAGGAGTATTGAACATACTCGGGTCTCCAGGCATCCATGTGGGATCATAGTGGCTTCTGGTAGGTGTTGCTGGTGGTTGTGAGCCTCACCAAATCCAGAGGCATGGCATTGTCCGATCACGGACTCATCATCCCCTCCAAGTGCCTCCTCTCGAGACCAGAGTCTCTCTCTCTCTCACGCTCACCTCCTCGTGCATGCTTTCTCTGAGGATCTCCTAGAGTATCATGCCACTCAGGGTCACTCTCATCTCCCTCTCAAAGGTCCTACCCCCTCATCCTCCTCTCTGACCGACTCCCCCTCCATCATCATCCCCACATCCTCCTCAGAGTCAGAGTCCAAATCAATCGGCTCATCCTCCTCCCCACTTTGTGAGTAGGAGCCACCCCAATCTGAAGTAAGGGTGCTTGAGGAGCACCACTACCCGCCGAGCCTAGACTACATGCCTAACTATAATAGGCACACCAGGAGTAACAACTATCCAACCAGGATCCCCTCTAGGACCCCTCTCGTGCCTCCTCGAATAGTCCTATAAATAGGCCACTTGGAGGAAGCATGATAGGGTATGGAAGACCAAACTGCTGAGGTACCCGGTCAAATGGGTGAATCTCTACTCTCCCAGCTCTGTCAACTAACTAGCTCATGGAAGAGCAAGCTACCATCATCATAACCTCCTCACCCCATACCCCTGCCATGTCCTGATAGGGTGTGGTAGTCATGTCTGTTGTAGTCAGGGAGGCCACTAACTGATGTGGTGTCTCAGCACTGACATGCCTATCCATCTAGCTTCCTAGACAACCTCTGGATCTGATACCTATACCCCCTACCATAAGGGATGAAACACTCATAAACCCAACTCATAACCAGAGTAGGGTGGCTCAAAGACTTGTCCCTGTAATCTGACCACTCTATACAAATCATGGTATGTAGTCCCCAGGATATCTACCCCCAGGCATACTTATGGCCATGAGCCTCAATCTATGTAATGATGGGGGCCCAACAGTATAAAAGTGTATCTCCTCCCTTGTCCCCGACTAATCTCGAGGACAAGATACCCATGATGGCTCTCAAAGGATAGGAATGGGAGTAAGTAGTAATGGACCAAACCTTCATTCCCTTCTTTGAGCTAGATGAGACAATGACATCTCCCATGTATGTGGCCCACTATGTCATCATGGCCCTGACCCCACTGATCTCCAATGTCAGTCTCCTACCAAGTACTTGGGAGTCCAAGGATGTGGTATACATCCTCTAGAGTGATAGTCCACTCACCCCTAACACCTAGAAATCGGAAGGTGTTCCGGTCTACATCCCAATAAGAGAATAAGTCACACAAAATGTGACTAGTAGAGAGAACATGGGGCACCCATGCTATCCACCAAATGCCTGCCCACTATAAAAGATCCATCTCATCCTGGGTCAGCTGATCTAAAATCCCAGGGAGCCAATCACACTCTCTCTCTCTCTCTCTCTCAGTATATGTACTCCACCTTCTTCTACATCCACCAAAACATGAGAAAAGAGCAAGTTAGTAATGTACATCACATGATAAGCTCATCAAAAACATAGAAAACATTGAAAACACAAAAAAATCAAGTTAAGGAGCATTTTAGACATTCTATTCGAACCACCACCAAGTAGGCGGGTGGTGGGTGGCCCAGGACCACCACCGCTCTTGGGGGTCCTGACCCTGATTTGGGTGGTGGTCTTGACCCGATTTCCCAAAACATGCCCTTAACCCCAAAAATGCTTTAAAATGACAAAATTGATCATTTCTAACAAAATAAAATAATGCCCTATGGGCGCCCCCCTAAGGACTCATTTGAAACAAGAAAATTTGAAAATGTCCCCCTAGGTGAACTTTTCAACATTTTAACATCTAGGGCACAAAAAGACAAAAGAGGAAATAACTAACCTGAGAACGCACTGGTTGATCTCCCACTCATGGAGGCATGATCACTATCTCACAACTATCATTTCAGTTGTCTCTACATCAGAAATGGTCAACGTATGTCCAGAGCCCCAAATTCACCAAATCAACAATGCACAAATGAATTGAAAATGAGTTTGTTTTATATATATATATATTTTTAGAACTCATTTTGAGTGAATGTGTTTACAGGGTTGGAGTGTTGGCACATGTATATTTCTACATCCCCACACAAATGGTAAGTTCTCTTGTCATTTTGGTTTAGTGTTTATTTTCCAATGTCTTATCTATCTGCACTTGATTCTCTTCTCCTTCTTACAGGAAGCGGGAGCTTGGATGATGATTTCGACACACGGGCATGTCAGGTATAGCTTCTAACTCCCCATTTCAGGAATGCCATACTCGGACTCTATGTTTTATGCCTCTTTCATGGCTAAGACACTTCTCTGAGGGGGCAATATGTACACACCCAAAATTACACGTGCTACATTGTCAGGAAAATGGTTATAAAAGTCCCCAGATGATGATTCAAAATCCTTTCAAGAAGGTGTTCGAGCTCCAAAACCCATTCATGTATATATTTTGTAGCCTAGATAGCCTTACTTAACTTTTCCATGCATTTTTCCATCTCCCCATTTCTTTCTTTATGTGCTTGTTTTGGCCTTTTGGCCTTGCCTTGGACCGCCACCACCTTGCCTGGGTGGCGGTGGTCCTAAAACCACCACCCCTTCGGGTGGCGGTCCTTGCCACTTTTTCCAAAATCTTCACATGTGTTTTAAACATGTGATTTTCACTTAAGTTTTTTTTTATGCATCCATGAGCCAAATTGGCTAAAAATAGCTTTGTTTTTTGTTTCTCCTTGCTCCTTCTATTTTTAATAAGATTTAATTAGTTGGAACTACCTCTTCTTTCCTTGTGCATGAAGTAACCTCCTAGCCTCCATTCCTATATATTCCATGCTTGTATTCAAGAAAAGGGCCTGAGAATTTTGTGTATCTTGCATTGTTGTGCTGCCACCCATAATCTTGCTAGGAATTACATAGCCAGCTCAATCTCTTGTGTATCTCTCTTCTACTTGCATTGCATCCAGATTGCTTCCAAGCTGCCATTGCTCAAGCACCATCCTCTTGTTGTTGTTCTTTTTATTCCCAATCCTTTGGACTCACATGAACACTAAGAGAAAGAAAGGAAAGAACTGAGGGGATAGATACTGATACTACTTGGATTTTCCAAAGCTCTTGCTCTTCCAGGTTGGAATTGTGTATTTGTTTACTTTGTTTTGTCAAATTGTCAATTAAATTGTTATTTCAATTAATATCAAATAGTAGAGAAAAACATTCATTTCAATTAGCTAGATAATTGCAAGTAGATCAAATCAATAGGAAGTTTTCTCTTGACATTACTAGGGGAAGTTGGGGGAACAATAGCTCTGTTAGAGTCATGATTTGTTCTTCACTTCTGAGGTAGGGTTGGAAAGATTTTGATTGAATTAGAATAGATCTTAGATTTAGATTCACACATCTACACAGATAGTTAGCTACATCCGGCTAATTATTTGTTTTTAACTTGTTTATTAGATTAGATGCATTGTCTAAAAAGTTAGAAAAGAACAAAAACATTTATTTTCCATAGATTAGCTTGTTTTACTTGCTTTGTTATGATATATTGAGAAAACACCAAAAATATAGGTTAGATTTCCTTTGATAGATAGTTTATTTACTGAAAAAAATCAATTCATCTTGCATGACCATCAATGGTCCACAACAGGAAAAGACTTACAGTTGTGATCCCCTGGTCCCACAACCCAATGGGCTAGAGCTAATAACTGACATTGACACAAGTTTGCATTTAATATTTTACGCACACCTACCACATACGCTGAGAAAATAAGACAGTTAGATACATTGAACATAGCTGCTAATCAAGCCTACGACTTTTGGACTACTCTTGGAAATAGGATTTGATTGCATGCATGACCATATACAAGGGCCTCAACCTCAACGAGTCTTTGGTTGTGACCCACAGTCCCGCAACCCAATGGGCCTGCTAAGTCAGTCATTAGATATTGACACTAGTTTATGCACACATTGGTATTCATATCTTCACCACTTCCACCCGATATTATTACACAACTTTCATTGTTGAATATAGCAGCCAATCAGGCTAAGACTTTCTAGACAAGACTAAAAAATCCCATAGTCTCTGCAGCTCCACTACACCTCTTGTCTCCATTTCCATGACCTTGTTGAAAACCATACGAGGCACCCGTACAGGGTTACTTTCCACATGTTCCAACAACCAATAGAAATCTCGAAAGAACTAGACATCGATTGGAGTCTCCGAGTAGCTATCATATCGGACCATACCATCACACCCCTTCAGGTTAGGAGAGCATTCTTTTCCTTAGATTCACATATTCCAGTATTGCATGTCAAAGACATAAGGTTTCCCAATTAGCTTGATCGCTGCCATCACTTTCACTTCCATTTCAATTCTTATAGGGCCCTTATGGGGGCATATTTTTAGTCACTTGGAATTACGTTGACAATTTTTTTGAATCACTTGTAATTTGGATGAAACACCGGTGATGAATGGGTTTTTATGTGTAAAATTGATAAAATTTAGATGAAACATTTTATAATGAAGGTTTTATGTTTTTGGATGTAGGTGAGGGATAAATTAACCATCAAAGACATGATTCCTATGATCTTAGAGGATGTGAGGGCTTGGTTGTCAGATGAGGATTGGTTGCATTTGGAGGATGTGGGTTTGGGGGCGATATGTCATTATAGACATATCCACATGAAGAGGATTATTACTCACATTATTAGAGGTGGGATCCACTACTTGTACATTTTGGCTATCGATAGGTGAGATGATGATCACCCTAGAGGATGTACATAAGATTATGAGATTTCCTATGCATGGAGAGGGGATCTATTTGATTGATGAGATGGAGAGGGTTCGAGGTGATGAGGAGATTTTTTAGGTGGTGATGCCGATGGTGTAGAGTTTTCATCGAGTGGATTCTCATATGGGGCCTTGTATGCTCCTGAGACAGAGGGTCATGCTTTGATGACCTTGATGATGATAGGGATCACATGTTATGCTTTTCCTAACTCTATTGGGGGTTAATTTCCTTGGATGATGATAGGTGTATTGGCTAATATGATGGAGCATAGGGTTGTGTTTGCATGGGCCCTTGCATTATTAAGACTTGAGTTATAGAGAGGTTTGGTCATTGAGGATCAAGAAGAGGTTTTGATCAATGTTAGTTTTCTACTATAGTGTTTGGCATAAGTAGCACATTACAATGGCTTGGCTCATCTTGATGTTTTCTTGTGGGAGAAAAGTAGTATTGGAGAGATCACTTGGGTTTGTATGATGTCATGATGATAGGGGAGATATAGGTCAATATGGAGTGAGGATTACTTTAACAACTCCTATCAAGTTTAGAGGAAGGTGGTATTAGGTGGAGACCATATATTGGGTTTATAGTGTGGGAGGGAGAGGAGAGTGAGATTAGGGCCACCCAATAGGATCTATGGGTGCAGGGTTGACGATTGGGAGAGTAGGATCCGATTTGATTTATTCATGTCATGTTTGGATTGATTCAAGACGTGATAGATGCAACAGTGGTATATAGGCATGAGGATGGAGATGTAGAGGCACCATCTACGGTGGTTACAGTGCCTCATTATATGCCCGATGAGGAGGGGTGATGAGTGTGTCTCGAGAGACCAAGAAGGGCTCTTGAGAAGGATCTAGTGTCTATAAGTTTTGATGCATGGTGGCAGACTGAGTTATGGGAGGTGATAGATTAGTGTGGGATCAATGTAGGAAGCTCACCAAGGAGGTGATGGTCCACTGGTGAGGGTGGAGGTGAGGTAGATGGTGAAAGTGCTAAAAGAGTAGCTCTAGATGCCACTATTACTCATTTGGAGGCCGATAAGGATACATTACTGTGAGAAGGATACTTTGACCACGAAGAGGGATAGGATGAGAGGTGAATGTGGTAGCCTAGGCTTCCTAACAAGCTAATTACAGGTGGAGTTATTGGCTATATCGACCTTCAGATCAATATAGACATTAGTAAGAGACCTAGAAGGGCTCTTGGGATTACATGGGTCATCTCGTTCAAGATGATAGAGGTTTTATTGTCCTAGCTAGAGGACTCAAATTAGTGGACATAGAGGGTCCACTTGGTAGTGTTAGATGGATAAGTACTAGTCATTATGTGAGGAGTTTGAGTATTACGAGGAGATTTTTGACAGGCTTGAAGAATGTCATTTTTTTATTTATGAGTAGATATGGGTCCTAGTGTTTATGTGTACGTGAGTGTGGGTTATCCACCTTGGGGTATGGACAGATAGTCCTAGTATACCTGATGGAGGTGAGGGTGGTTTGGGGATATGGTGTTCAAGAAACATTCACTTGAAGAATGTCATTTTGAGTAGATATGATATTTTTATGTATACGACTCTTTATGAAGTCTATTCTTGATATGTATATGTTTTTGATATATGGAGCTTAAGACTCCATGTGATGTATAGTGATGTGGAATATATTTTATATATGATGATGATGATTTTGATTCATGATTCATGTGTTTAATTTAATGTGATGTGTTATGAGATGTGTTTTTATTGTAATTTATATTGATGGATGTTTAATGTTGTATGGATGTTTGATAGATGATGGTGTTATGTTGATGTGATGTGTTGACTTTAATGTGATCAAAATGTATATCAAAATGTGTTTTAATCTTGGATAATAATAAAATGTGAAATTATTTCTTTACACTGATTTGATACATATGTGATGGGAATCAATATGGTGAAGGATCTTGCACTCTTTAGCCTTTTATAACAAATGTTAACATATGAATAACAATGGGTAGTCACATGTAGGATCTTGGATATATATGGAAGTGAAAAGTATACCTTCCTAGGACATGGGAAGGGTTGACATATGTAGGTTGTGTGGGAGATTAGGTTCTCCTTTCAATGGTTTCATAGAGAGATGCCCCTATATATATGCAAACTGATCAATGCATGAAGTTTACTTTGATGGGAAAGTTGATCATGTAGGAAGCTTTCCTAGGATGTTTTTGATATTTTTAATTTTTAAGGTTGATTGATGTGGGAAGCCTTTTTACATGGGTAGCCATCCTTCGAGGGAGTGGTCTACGATTTAATTTTTTTTTTTCTAATATCCCTCCTTTGATGGAGTGAACTATGATTTTGATGAGTATCTCTCCTTCGAGGGATCAATCTACTTTTATTTTTGATAGTATGATTTTGATAGTTTTCCTTCGAGGGATCAGTCTATTTTATTTTGATAAGATGCATCCATAGATATTTTTGACTTTCTTTTATGCTGAGAGAAAGCCCTAATAGACCATTTTGAGGAGGGGAAGAGATGTGTACACAAACTACAAATGTGTGTCCCATGACATGTATTCAGTTGGTATATAAGGTATGTTGATGTGATGATTGTGGGGTTCCTAAGGAGGAACTTTTCCATGTGAAATATGTGATGAAAAAATCCATGTGCTCATATTTAAGCATTTTGAGGATAGTGACATAATACCACATGCTTTAGAATCATTCCAATGATGAAGTGAGAGGATAATGATGGATTAAGATCTTTGATATGACTACTGTCATGATGTTGATGTGTTAATAGTAGAAAGGCCATAAGTGCAAGGCATTTAGAGGTTCCTTTTCAGGTGTACCATCAAGGGAGGCTAGATGATAAGCTCCTACCCATACTTGTGAGTGATGACATATGGACTGATCTAGTTAGGGGAAAAATTTCCACGTTTACTCCTTTCCATAGTAGTGATATTTTATTTTATTTGAGAATGATATCACCTATATTGAAGTATCATTCTTTTACATATTTGTATGTGTTTTTGATGCATTTTTAATAGACATGGTGATGTTCGAGAGCTATTAGACATCGTTCATCTAAAAATTCTAATTGTGCTAGAAAATCTTGATGGTAAGCCTTATAAGGGATAAAATATTTTAGGGATACACGAAGTGATGAGATTTGAACTTCAAGGGGTAAAACCACCTTGAATCCTTAGACTAAAGAAAAAGGTGTAGCATTTGTAGGAGTGAAGATCCTAGTGTGATAAGCCCATAGAGTGAATGGGATCGGAGGTGCCAATTTTTACTTGTTTGATCGATAGTTTTCATGAGAATTTTGTTAAGTGTTTTGTTAGAATCCTCAACTTTTCCATTTTATTATAGATAGTATGGTGATGAGAATCTTAGTTTGATGTTGAATGTGTCACATAATTTCTTAACTTCTTTATTTTTAAAGGATTTTCCATTATCAGTGACCAACTTATGAGGGATACAAGTGACATATGACACGTTTATGGATGAAATCGATGATTTTATTAGATCTAGTAGTATAGTTAATGAAATGACATTCTACCCATTTAGGGAAATATTTAGTGGATGTGATAATAGAGTGATGTTTTTGTGATGAATGAGGGTTTATGAGACCTAGAAGCTCAAGCCCCCATTATGAAAAGGGTCATATTTATTGAGAGGATTATAAATTTTGACTGGGAATGTGAGTGATATTGGAATGTTGTTGGCATTTGATACATTTATTAACATATGCACAACAATCTTGGTTTATAGTAGGCCAATAGTAACCCATCCGAAGGACACGCTTAGCGATGGATTTCCATTTAACTTGTCCACCGCATATGCCATCATGGACTTCCTAAATGGATTTAGTTGATTCATGGGATTTTAGGAATCTTAGCAAGAGACCATCAAATCCATGTTTATATAAATACCACCTATAATGACATATTGGGTGACACATTGAGAGAAAATATCTTTTAGTGTTTTTAGATAGGCCAAAAGGAATTTTGGATTCCGAAAGATAGTCAAAAGTATGGGTATACTAGAGGTCAGTTGGATTGTTTACAATGATTTTGATAGAGGGATTTATTCTTATGGGATGGTTGATTGAGTCTATGCAAAAAATGAATAATTTAGAATCGTAAGTTGATAAAGGGATGAGGGATGCTAGAGAAGCCATGGTGTTTCTGTGAATTTTTATAGGATCATGGTATTGTTTGGATGGTGTAACAATCGAAGGATTCTAGGAGGAATTCAACAATGTCTTTATATTTTTGTAGAATTTCATTTTTACATTGATAAATTCCTTTGATTTGGTTGATGAAAAGCTATGAGTCTCCATAGATGTCTAATATTTGAACACCAAACATGATGGTGGTTTGGAGACCCATGATTAAAGCTTCATACTCAGCCATATTATTAGTACATTCAAATTTAGTTTGAATGATAGATGGATAAGAGACTCCCAGGAGGCATTGTAACGATACTAGAACCTCCCCTTGTTGACACTTAGATCCATCAAAGAAAAGTGTCATTTTAAGAGGGGTGTATTCATGATCAATAATGTTGATGGATTAATTAGGAATTATTTATGATGTGGTTGATTTTCGGTAGAGGGGATTTGATGAGCTAATGGACGATAGCTTTTCCTTTGATATATTTTTACGAGATGAATTCAAGGTCAAACTCGGTCATGAGCATAAGCCATTAAGTAATGCGGTCACTATGATATGGTTTAGAGTGCATGGTTTTAAGAGGATTAAAACTAGTGATGATGTAAGTCTTATGATTGAGTAGATAATGATGAAGTTTGGAAGTTGTGAAGCTCAAGGCACAATATAAATTTTTAGGCTTTGATAACGAGTCTTGTATGTATATGAGAGTACGACTTATGTAATAAATGACTTGTTCATGAAATTTTCATCTAAATGAGTGAGCATGAACCTAAGGCAAGATCAAGAGTGAGTGGATATATAGAGGTAGAAGGGCTCCCCCTCATGGATGTAAGAGCACATGTGGCAATATGAGGTAATGTTTGAGGTCATCGTAGGAATTTTGGAAATTTTGGTCCCATTTGAAGTTTAATTCCTTTCAAAGGAGGTGGTGAATAGATGACAATGATCTAAAAATTGTGAGATAAAGTGGTAGATCAAATGAATCTTACCTTGAAGGATACGAATACTTTTAAGGTTTGATGTAGGGGAATCTTGATGATGGATTTGATCTTAGTGGGGTCTACTTCAATGCCCCAGATAGACACTTTATGAACCCTAAGAGCTTACCAGTAAGAACACCAAACACACACTTAATGGGGTTGAGACAAAGGAAGTATTGAATAATAAAAAAGAAGATCATGTCAAGGATGAGAGATGATCTTTACGTTGTTTATATTTCCCTAAAAGATCATCAATGTAGTCTTCTATAGTCTTGTGGATAAGATCAAGGAAAATGTATGTCATAGTGCATTGATAAGTGGCCCTTGTGTTCTTAAGTCCAAAAGGCATAACACGGTAGCAGAAAGTCCCCCAAGGGGTGATAAAGGAATTTTTTTGTTGATCATCGGTGGTGATGAGGATTTGGTTATATCCAGAGAATCCATCCATAAGGAGAGCATTTTTTTGGTAGTTAGATCAAAAAGTGGTTAATGTTTATAAGGGAAATTTCTTTAGGAAAAATGAGATTGAGATATCGAAGTCATTGCAGATGTGTAGATTTCATGAGGACTTGGTGATAGGTATAATATTAGAGACCCATTGTGGGTAGTCAATGGGTATGATAAAAATAGTGGAAAGTAGACATTGTAACTCTTCTTTGATGAGAAGAGCTATGTGAGGGTGTATCCTACATAATTTTGGTTTGACCGATTTAACATTAGGATAGTTGACAATATTATGGATGATGATTTTGGGGTTAATGCTTGACATATCACTATATTCCCATGCAAAGGATTGACTATTTTTTAACAGGAAGGAAGTGAAGTCATTTAATTCTTGTAAATCTAAATATTGACCACCTTAACTATGTGAGGTTCGTGTGAAGTTCCTATGTTAACATTGATAGTGGACTCATTTAGAAGTGTTGAATTATAGGTGGTAAAGTATTATGAAGATAATGGTCCTCTACTCCCATGTGCAAGAGGTTGGCTTGGTTGTCTTATCATTAAAGGATGTAAAAAGTGGATGGATCCTCTTATATCATTTTGGGCCGAGAAAAGAGAAGGGTTTTGGTACCTTGATTAGTTTGATAGGTCAATGGTCTTAATGTAATAATATTTACTAAAAAAATTAGGTGGGATGGAAATGGTGTCATTAGTATCCATGGGGTCATTTGTATAGATGAAGAGGATGGTTTTGATTCTATGATGGGTGTAGAGAGAATGTTTGTTTAAGACTCGGAGGATGGTTTTTTTAAATCCTAACCCATATTTTTCATGTAATTTATGAGAGTAATCAAGGATAATATTGTGGATTCCCTATTCATAACATCCCATTCAAATCATTTCTAGGCCAACATCGATGGAGATACATCTATGTGCAAATACTTGGTTATATAGAAATTTAAAGTCTGATATGAATGGTTTGGCATGATGTTGATAAGTAGGATGTGTAGAGGGATGGTTGATCCCTCTTTAGAAAATATATGTTTTGAGGAGTGGTGGGCCATTACAAGATGAAATCTCCAATGTTAGGTTCATACATGGGATATTTTTCAGCCTTCCATATGTCTTTGGCATAGGAAGTGAATTAAGCATGAGGAGATGATACTCCCCTAGTGAAAGGTGTTGCATAATGTCATCAAAGGAAGTGTCATCTAGTAATTTTGATGATGGAATAGATGAGCTAGTGGAGGATTTTTTAGAAGAGCCTGAGTTTGATTTAGGAATGAGCATGTCGTTTGGATGATATGTCATGTGACAAGATTTGAAAGGATTTGGATCTCTGGGAACATGAAAATTTTACCTTCATGCTCATATTTAAGACATTGATGGAGCATAGATGGGATACAATGCATAGCTCATATCTAGGATTGGCCTAATAACATGTTATATTAGAACTCTCCTTCTACCAGATAGAAGATTTTATGGAGAGTTTTAACACTAAATTTGAGTGGTAAGATGATTGTACCCAATGTGGGGGTGATGGTGTTGTTTAAAAGCTCGAGCATGGCTAGTGTTTTGGCGATGATGGTGTTAGGTAATTGAAGTTGATTAAAGGCATGTGATGAGATGATATTAATATTGGTGTCATTTTCAATCATGACCCTTTTAATAAGGGTGTCATTAATTTGGGTGGTGATAAAGAGTGGGAGTTCGTGGTCCTCTGGTTGTAATGATGGTATTTCTAAGTTGTTAAAGGAGATAAAATGGATGTTTTGAGCATGCCTATAGGTTTGTAAAAGGTTTTGGATCATCTAAGGGTACTGATATGGATTGAAGGTATTTGATTATGGATTTTTGATGTTGAATGTGAGGTTTAAACCAACTCATAAAGGACATCTTGATTGGAGCTTGGTGAAGTTGTTTGATGATGGTATTTTGTATTGAAGTAGTGGCTTGTGTGTGAGGGGTGGAAAGGATGAATACCTTAGCCTTAGTAGGAGGTGTTGGATTAGATGACTCATGAGTGAGTGGGATAGATGCCTTGGATTTATTTTTATCTACAATGTTAGGGGGTCTTGGGTACATGCTCTAGTGGTGATACAGATTGTTTCAATTTGATGAGGAGTAACCTTTTTAGAAGAATCCCCACTTTTAGTGATCTTAAGAGTAGGCGATGATTTAGATGTAGATGTTGTAGATTTTTGTGAGATGTTTTTATGTTTCAACATCTGGAGGGAGGAGGCCCTTTTTGTAAGGACTTTGATAGAAATGTAGAGGGATTTTTAATCCTCTTTATGATGTCCTAGTGTGCGATGGTAATCACAAAAGGATTTAAAGTTATACCAGAAGGCTTCCATCCTCGAGAGCCAAATGTATTAAGAGGAGGTAATGTTATGATGGATTGTTGAATAAGCCTTTCAAATATTAGTGCATAATGTCCCTTCAGAGAAATATTTTGAGGTAAGTAGTGATTCTCTTGATTTGACAAGGGTTAAAGGGGTCACTTTTGGTGTGATTTATTTGGATGTACATTGAGAATGGTTGTTAATTGTGTGATAGTAACTAGTAACCTAGATGAAGGGTGTGGTTCTAAAATGGAAGGAAAGGGTTTTTATTTTTGTTAAATAAGTCATATGGTCATGTGTTATTATTTTTTCCTTCTTAGATGAAGGGGTGTATGGTCGTGTGATAATATTTTGAAGCTTATGTAGATAATGTTGAGTGACATGGTCATCATAAGATATTTTCACAAGTTGTAAGATGGGTTTCTTCTATGGGTTTTGTGAAGAGCTTGTAGATGGGTTTGAAGAGGATAAAGCATATGTGGATAAAAGTTCATTTATTTTTAATGGAAAGATCTAGAGATGTACCTAATTTGATGGGTATGTTGTTTGTTGTTTCTGTGATTGATCTATTGATGGATGGTTTAGATGTGGATTCTATGATGGGAGTCTTAGATGTTACATATGAGTAATATTTGAATACATTGATAGTGTGATGGGAATGGATGAGATTGGATTGTGGTTGACTAGTAGATGGGGAGTGATTTGGAAATGGTATTTAAAAAATGTCAATATTTTTATTGGGAGGTGTATTTGGTTTTTCTAGTTGTAGCACACCTTTGTCGATAAAATCTCAAAGGGCATTTTAAATGAACAAACCTTTTGATGTTGTGGAATTTGACCCTATGGTATTTACAATAATCATTATCTCTATACCAAAAGGGATTTGAGACGGATGTATCGATAGGATGGATGAGAGGAAGAGTGATCATATTGGTGACCAAGGAGATTGTTAAAGATTGTATTGTAAGATTCGCTAATAGGAGTGTAGTTGCATTGAGGATGAGAGTGATCAAAGGTCGAACATTCCTTGGAAGAAGTTTTTACAACCATTGTGTTTAATAAAGTTTTTAATTTTTTGTGGCTAGAGGATGGTTTGAATGAAGATCCGGCTTAGGATTATTTGATATAAGTTTAACCCTACCATCTTCAAGAGCAAGAAGCTTGAGTTTGTGAGCCATAGTGAAGGCTTCATCAAATGTTTTGAAGGATTGGATTTGGAATGTGGTTGGCACATGAGTGAGAAAATAGCTTGATTAACTTGGTCCGTGGGAGGGAACATGATAATTAGTTAATAACGCCCCTCCAGAGGGTGAATGAATTCAATGACTCAATGGCATATAATTCGGTGATAGTGATTTTACACGTGATATTCATCAAAAGTGTTATAGACAATTTCTTAAGTGAGAAAATGAGAAAAGTGAATACCGAGGAATGATGTTATACCAATCTAAGGTAGAGCTAGATAAGGACATGGGGAATGTCCTCAACATGAGTTCCTATTCATGTGTTATGAGGTAATAGGAATTTTGGAAGGCGTAGATATGTTGTTGAGGGTCTTCTTTACTGTAGAACTTGAGGAACTTAAGAACTTCCTAGTGTGGAGGGTATAATTTGTAAGGTATCACAGGTGGATGGGTTTTTAATAGATTTTTCATAGGATAATGTGTTTTTAGGACCCATGGAATAATCTTCAAGAATAGATATCCTATTCATTAATGCTTGTAAAAGATCATTTTGTAATGGTTGTTGGGGATTGGATGAGGATGAACCAAGTTTATTGTATGCATATAGGTTTGACTATTGATATGGTTGATATTGTGAAGGAATATTATGTTGGAGGGGACATTCATGGGAATACTATACGGAGGTTATGAAGCTATGGTTTGTGAAGACTTAATATAATGATACTTTGAAGGGGCATGGATGTATTTAAGAGAGGTTTTGATTTTTGTGGTATGTGTTGAAAGGGAATCGATGTATGAATGAAAGGTTGAGATTGTTGTGGTATGTGTTGGAAAGGAGTGGATGAGTGGTTGGGATTATTGAGGTATGTATTGGAAAGGAATGGAGGTATGAATGAGAGGTTGAGATTGTTGAGGTATGTATTGAGAGGAGGTAGGGATGGTGGATGATTGTTTGAGGAAGGATGGATAGTAGAGATAAAACTTGTGTTAATGGGTGGTATTGATGTTAGGATAGACATAAATACATTTTAAATGGTAGATGTGGGATGTTGTGAGGACGTAGGATGATATATGTTTAATGGAATAGATATTTAACTTAAAAGGTGGAGGGAGGAAACTAAGGGATTGTTGTGGATGAAGTCATGTAGGTTTTTGTTTTGGGACGAGGTGGAACTAGAAGAGGGATCTGATGAATATGATGATTGGTGATTAGTGATATCCTGTGAGGAGACCACATTGAGGTCAAAGGTGATGATAGGGGATGATGATATGACATTATATGTATTTGATTCAATGACAATGGGATATGGATGTAATTGTTGGATGACCAGCTCATGGTTGGGATCAACAAGCTGGAGAATTCATATGAGGTGTTAGATATAGAGGGTCATGGTTTAGGTTTGAGTTGTTAAATATGGACACCGAGGGAAGAAAGATATGTGTTGAGGAAACAAGGTTTGAATCTAAGATCTTAGAAAATATTGGATCCCCACTATCAAAGAAATGAGACTTTGGATGGATCGTATTTGTATTTTAGATGAGGAAGATTGAATGCTAGGGGAATGTGGGGGTATTTGATTTTTATTTGAGGTGATATAAATGCTCGATGTTAGTCAATTAAATGTATAGCATTGTCAATATGGGTTTGGATGTTTTCTATAGACTACTAAAAATTATCTATCATGTTTTGGGGTTCTTTGATGGGATTGTTTTCATGTTAATACCATGAAAGAAAAATAATAATGGAATGAAAGATAAATCTATAGATTTGATTATAAGAAAGTAAGAAATTCACACCAAATAATGTTTTTATCTTGATTAACTTTATAAAATGATGAAATGTGAAAAAATGAATAACACAGGTCCTAGGAAATGGAATTCTATGGTTGGTTTCATGTGATGTTAAAGGATGGAGTCCTCAATATACCTGAAGGTACGTGAGGCCCAAATATTTCTTGTGTCGGTACATGGCATGGTATTGAATCCTACCCCATCACTTCATGGTCCTGTAAAGCGATAAGGCAATATACCACCCACCAATTATTTATACTCGAGTCAAAACACTAAGATAGATTATCCCTTTGGTTCTAGCTAGGTCTCTCAAGAACCCAAAATTGAAAATTGACCACATATTTCTCCCACATTTGGATTTAGCTATAAACCTTTAGACACATATTCTTATGGGTATAAATACCATACATTCCAAATTTTAGAGAAACCCACTTGATAAAACTCAAATTATGAAGTTTTTAGAAATTTATCCAAAACACAGACAATCATAGGGAAACAAGCTTTAAAAACTCATATCCCAACTTTTATACACACTCGTAACCTCATTCAACTTGAAAAAGTTCTTTTTGATGATCATAAAATTTCATCTTTAGAGTGTTTTGAGTTATTAATCCTTCATCAACATGATTCACAAGATTTTTGGTGACTAGTTTCTTACACAAAACGAGAGTTTGAGACTGAGTTTTCTCTGTTTGACCTATCAAAAGTTATTAATTTCCTCTGAAACTTTATGAAACCTTTCTTCATGCTTCACACTACCTTCACACCAAATTTTAGACCTTTATATTGAATATAATTCAACTTATGAATTTTTTTCCTCTCCCAAATCAACATGAAATATCACAAACAATTGGCATACCTCCTTCATACCCACTACCTGTCCTCATAAGCCTTCACAGATCCTTCAAAAACCTGTAAACAAAATCAATAATTCATTATAAACCATATTCATTCACACACAACACATACAAATGATAATCCTTCATAAAAACAATCTCAAATATTCATTCTCATTAAGCAACTATGCACAATTTTGCTAAGAAGAAGCCTTTATTTGATAAGACCATCAAATTACAAAGCTTCATGAGCCATCTAGGCTCTGATTCTGATATTTTCTTCACTCCTCAAATTCTCTACCAACCTCTTCTCATTCAAATACATTACATTTTTATGAGGAAAAGAGGTAGTTAGGGCTTAGACTACTAACTCAACTAAGATTAGACTAACTAGGTGGGGTTTAGGGTCTAGTTAGGATCAAATAGATCATATTACAAGTGTATTCATTCTCCTTGACCTCTAATTACACCTCTATTGAAATATACTAACTCCTAGATTACTAACTTATTACAAAGACTAATTCAAATATTCAAAAGGACCATTTCGGAGGGAAAACTCCAAATTACATAAACATGAGTCCAAATGGACTTGACACACCTCAAGGACACCAAATGGACTCAACACACCTAAAATGACTAAAAACCAAAATTTTCAAATTTACAAGTGATGCTCTTTCATCATACTCCCCATGTGGAGCTAATTGAGCTCTATACATTAGGCCTTTTTTTTTTCTTCCAATAGTTTTCCACTTGTAAGATCCCGTTCTTTACTATTGTTTTGTTTCCATCTTTATCAACATCATTCTTATTTTAGTTTTAATCCTTTATATTAAACTTATTCTTCATTTATTTGTCTTCAAAATGAGGATTTCATGCCTCATTCTCTTCATTTGAACTCTTTCTATAGATTCCTTTTCAACATTTTTCACTTCTTCATCAAGAATACGTGCATATTAAAAAATACACCAAACCTTAGGAGTAAAAACAAGAGACTATTGAGTATCTTCACATGTTTTCTCTTCACTTTCTCTTCCTCACAATTCATTCCTTCACCTTTCAAAGAACTTTGTAGTGCTTGTATTTCAAATTTATCTATCTGCTCTTTTCTCACATATACAAACTGAAATTCAGATTTCACATATTCTTCATCAATTTTCTCTTCACAAATATATTCTTCCTTCATCATTTTTCTAATTTATTTTTCTTCTTTCTTGTTTGCCTTCTTTTCCATCATCCTTAGCTTTCTTTCTTCCTCTCTTATCCTCCTCAGCTGCATTTTCTTTCTTTTCTCCATGAGTGACTTTATGGGCCACTTTACTACCTTATTCATCACTATTTATGTGCTTATCTTTTCTTCATCATCAATACTTCCAGCTGCTCCACATCTTCTCTCAATTTTCTTATCTCTTCCTCCATCCACACTCTTCTCTTTTCTTATTTCTCTCTCTCTCTCTCTCTCTCTCTCTCTCTCTCTCTCTCTCTCTCTTTTCTTTTCTCTTCTCGTCTCTTTCTCTTTCCTCTCATTTATTATGAACTCAATAAATTTATTCACCAAATTCACTTTATCTTCACCCATTTTACTCAAACAATACTATTTCACCTTGCCCAAGTCTCACCTAGGTTTTGTTTCACACCTAGTCTTTTGAATTCTTGTTTTCTTCTCTATCTCTTCTCTACTTTCTTCACTTTTCTCACTCTTAATTCTTCTCTTCTTCAAGGATAAACATGTCACTTAGTCCAAAAAAACTCAAATATGAAAATTTCAGCTTAAACAATTTCAATAAACTCATCCACAACTCAAAACATCACAATCAACTCACAAAAATTCATCAAAACAAATATATACAAATTACCATATCAAAAATGTCTTCTTCTCTTACCACAAAATTATTTCAACTTCCTTGATCTCTTTCTCCAATAACATTACAATATAGTCACTCTGCATACACCCTTCTTATTACACCAATTCAATCAACAAAAAGCGGTTAAATACTCACTTAGCAAAAACCACCAAAAACCATGAACTATGTTTTATCTCAAGAGGCCCAAAACTTGTTCAAAAGGCAAAAATACATCAAATTATTGTACCAAAGGATAGGAATTATTCTAACATGATCAAATACATCAGAAAAAATTGATTAAGCACTTCATAAAGTTCCAAACACTCATCTTCTATCAATCTCCAATTCTAGGCCTTATACTCGCTTATAGCCCTTTTAAAGGAAAATTATGATGAAACTAACAAAATACAAGGACTTAATCTTTGTTGGTAATATTTATAGATACATTTTTTTACCATTAATATGAATACAAAGTTTCAGCCCTCAACTCCAAGCCCATGCAATTTTATTCTCCTTTTACCATTTTTGACTAGGTCTAGTTTTAGCCTTTCTTAGCTCTCTAACCTCCATGTCTGGAACAACATGAAAATTTTCATGCAAAAGTGATTTTATATCCTAATAAAATTTATGGATATTGTGATTTCTACCAATTTTTATTCCCTAGTTCCTCATACAACTCACCCAACAACACTTTCCCTTTTCTAGGCTTGTTCTAGCTAGGTCTCTTAAGAACCAAAATTGAAAATTGACCATATCTTTCTTCCACATTTGAATTTATCTATAAAATTTACAAACATATGTTTATGGGTATAAAGACTCTACAGTCAAAATTTTAGAGAAAACCACTTGATAAAACTCAAATTATGAAGTTTTTAGAAATTTGTCGAAAATACGGATAAATCACGGGCAACAAGCTTAAAAATCATATCCCAGTGTTTTATACACACTCAAATCTAATTACACTTCAAAAATTTATTTTTTTATGAGAATAAAATTTAATATTTATAGTGTTTTGAGTCATTAATCCTTCATCAACATGATTTACAAGATTTTTGGTGACTAGTTTCTTACATAAAATGAGAGTTTGAGACCGAGTTTTCTCTGTTTGACCTATCAAATCTTATTCTTTCCTCTGAAAGTTTATGAAACCTTTATTCATCCTTCAAAATACCTTTAAACCAAATTTTATACCTTTATATTGAATATAATTCAACTTATGAATGTTTTTCCTCTCCCAAATCAACATGACATATCACAAACAATTGATATACCTCCTTCATACCCACTACCTGTCTTCATAAGCCTTCACATCCTCCTTCAAAACCTATAAACACAATCAATAATCCATTAAAACCATATTCATTCACAAACAACACATACAAATGAGAATACTTCTTAAAAACTATCTCAAATATTGATTCTCATTAAGCAACTATGCATAATTTTGCTAAGAAAAAGCCTTTATTTGATAAGACCATCAGATTAAAAAGCTTCATGAGCAATATAAGCTATGAATATGAGATTTTATTCACTTCTAAACTTCTCTACCAAACTCTCACTAAGCTATTCTCATTCGAATACATTACATTTTGATGAGGAAAAGAGGTAGTTAGGGTTTAGACTACTAACTCAACTAAGATTAGACTAACTAAGTGGGGTTTAGTGTCTAGTTAGGATCAAATAGATCATATTACAAGTGTATACATGCTCCTTGACCCATAATTACACCTTTATTGAAATATACTAACTCCTATATTACTAACTTATTACAAATACTAATTCAAATATTCAAAAGGACCATTTTGGAGGGAAAACTCCAAATGGTCACTTATTACATAAACATGAGTCCAAATGGACTTGAAACACCTCAAGGACAACCAAATGGACTCAACACACATAAAATGACTAAAAAAACTAAAATTTTCAAATGTAAAAGTGATGCTCTTGCATCATGAGATGTTTGCAAAGGCCAATTCCAGAATCCAAAGGGACTTCCTTAGAGGATGCCAACTTGTTTTTAAACAATTAAATGGATTGGAGATAAAGATAAAATGATAAATAATGATACTTGATAAATAATGAAAAATAGGAAGCTAGAACTCAATATTGAAAGGCGAGTCTTGCTCATCTTTGAATGTATCCCGTGCTAATATGGAGGCTATTTGGATGACTTGGAAATAATTGTACTAATAGTCAGTTGTTTCTTATTAGATCTCATGGAGGAACTTGAACTAATATTCAATATCCTCGATGTGGGTTACAAAACGGATGACACACAATGTTAGCTCATGAAGGATGTCAAATTATTCCCGAGAAGAAATGTTGTTGGACAATTGGAAGGTCGTAAATTCTTTTGATGGGGTGAGATTAGCCTAGAATAGTCATTTAAAGAAAAGACATACTTGCAGAAGACATGTTAACCATAGGATATTAATAAAATAAGATAAGATGCTATAATTAATATAAAATATGTTAGAGAAATAAGAATCAAAAGTTGTAATGCCCCATTCACTCCCATGACCGAGACTCGAATTGCGTATGGGGAGATGGGTCGTTTTAGGGTTTTTATGTTCCTTTTTAGATTAAAACAAAAAAAATAAATAAATAAAGTAAAAGAATTAAAAAAGGGGGTGTGAAAATGGAAGGCTAGGGTGAAAAGCTCTAAAATTTTCAATTTAGGGTTTGTCCCTCATGCTTTTGGAATGGGCGAGTTTGGGGTGGCGGCAGAAGCAAAACCAGGTGATTTTGTCACGTTTCCTCTCTGTTGAGCCAAGGATAAGAGTGCATCAGAGTTTTGCAGCCCAATGAAGAACCGTAGGAGGAGGTTTTGTCTGTTATATAGCTGGAAATGTGCAGGGCAGGGACGTCTCTGTTGGAAAATGCCTGAAGGAAACGTGGCTTCATGTAATGCGTTGGTCGCCATTTTTTTACATGGATCCATTTTGCTTAAGGGCATTTTTTTCCTATTTTCTTTTCAAAGAAATGCCATGCCAGATGTCATCTCTTGGAGTGATATGTTTGTTGCAACTCAGGCAAGCATTCCCCATGCCTATGTCAAAAATGAACCTTTGTTCTTGCATGGACAACTATCAAAGCATAAATGATTTAGGGATTTTGTTAGATGTTGCAGATTCTGAAATGCCTTGGGGATTTTGTTACAGAAGACACGGATTTCCTTACGAGGCAAATCACATTGTTTCACCATGCAACAAACAAGTCTCCAACCCGATGATTTTTCATTTGCCAAGGTACTTCCACTTGTGCCAAAATGGAATCTTTGGAGCAAGGTATGGCTGACCATCTAAGCATAATGGAAATTTGTTTTTTTAATTTCTAGTTTTCCCTCTCCCAATCTACGCCAAAACAGGGAAGCTGCTCAAAGATGTTGTATCAATAGGAATTGGTGGAAGCTCCTAGGTCCACCCTTTGTGCACACTATGCTTCAAACAGATCCAAAGGTAGCAAATCATGCAAAAGGTCGTGGGTTGCAGTTCCGGAAAATGTGGATCAAATTGATGTAGCTTTGAGTATTAATGGTTTAAACCCGGAAACTACATTAGTTGTTGTGGTATCAAACACAATTACAACAGTAGTCACAATGCTAAATGCTCGAGACATTAAGGACATGGGTTGTATCCGCCCTTGGGACTGATGCTGTTGCAAAGCACATGGTGGCAGTTAGCAAAAATCTCAAGCTTGTTAAAGATTTTGGAATAGACCCCCATAATGCTTTTGCATTTTGGGATTGGGTTGGTGGTTGCTACAGTGTGTGCAGTGCTATGGGTGTATTCCCTTATCACTTCAATATGGCCTCCTATTGTTAGTAAGTCGGTGTGATGGAGTTTGGGTTGTTGATGCTCGCGAGTCATTCGATGAAATGCCTAATTAAGATGTAGAACCAAATCCCTCAGTTTCAGTCGACTTCGTTCCTCCATGCATGGTTCATCTTCTCTTGCCTCTCATAATTCTCATGTTTTTAGTTCTCTTTTGCAACTTAATAGAATTTTAAAATATTAAGATCTTAATACCGTTACATGTTTATTTCAACTCGTTGCAAAAAAATAATGAAATGTCGTGGTCGAAAAATCACGAATTCAAAATAACTCGTTGCATTAAAACATGAACTTCCAACCTCATTCTATGGTGATTTAGAAAAATTCCTACCCACCTGGATCACTTAAATATTGTTTTATCGATAAGACGAAATTGACTTCCCATTAATAAAGTTGATCTGCTCCCTGTTTAAATAGTTATTTTTGCATTTTTTGGAGACTCATTAAATACCCTTCGTAACTCTGAAAATGAGATGTGAAGCTTCATTCATGTACCTTGGTATGCGTGGAGTCACCTTGACCTTTGGATTGACCCTGAATGAACATATGAGATCTTTTTGACACTATTTTAGGAGCCCTGTTACACTATTTTATAGTAGTAGAAAGCTGTTAAATCTAGAAAGTTGGCTTTCATTTTGAACCGTTATTTGAAACTTGATAGAGAAATTATTTCCCGTCTTCGCAAACCTCTAGTGTTTATACTAAACAATTGCATGGAACATTTAGTTTAGGGAAAAGCACTTTTCTGGATAGTTTGGCAAATCCATTTTGTAGGCCTCCGGTCATAGTTTGACGAGGTCAAACTAGACCAATTTTCGACTTGTCGCTCCAGAAAACTTGTCACCATTTGAAAATGGTTTCCTAGTTCTCGATCCTGGCGACGCGATGAATTTTCCTTATATAGGGAACTGGTAGGAAGTGTCTCATTTCATGCTCATCCATCGAACGTCAGTTTTGGATGTGGTTTTCTTGAGCCTCGAGCTAACCTTTGTTCATTTGCAACTGGGTCAACTACGACCAAGAGTCCCGAAAACTAGCCGCCAAACGCAAACCATTCACTTTTTCCCAATTCCATCACTTAATATGAACTCTTGGTATATCTGGGAATATGTAGAAAGTTAATTGTGGTGTGCGTTCTCATCGAAAGATAACTTTTGGAAGTGGTTTCTTAGCCTCTAAGCCCATTTTGAATGATTTTGTAGCTAGTAAGAAAATATAAAAATAAAAAGTTGTGGGACCCTCGTCGGGTTGTCAAACCACTGTGGAAACTTTGGACTCATGTAAATAACTATTTAAAACTCTATAGTGGAACTTTTTGTGTGATATAGAACTTTTGATAAATGGTGTTTTCTCTCTCTTCCCTTCTCTTTCTCTCTCTTGGGTTACAAAATGAAATAAAATGAAATGTAATGAATACATGTCTCTAAACCTTTTTATTTCGATTGCAAATTGTAATTATTATCATATGTAAATGGGAAACTGAAAAATGATAATTATGTTAGGTTAGGGTGGATGCCATGCCAACGAATTATCGCTTGATATCATGCTCACGTGGTTTTGCAGGATGAAAGAATGACGACGAAAAGGTGATGTGTAATTTATTAATTATCATTATAATTTAGATAGTTCGTTGTTAAATGAATAAATGTATAATGTAGTCTCATGTTATAGAAGGTTATAATTGATAATTTGTTGATATGTATGAAATGCTAGTTTTGAGGACACCTAGGAAATGTGCATTTAATCATAGTTCAATTTTGATTTATAGTACACCTGGTAAAAGGTTATATTTTTATATAAGGTAAATGAATTTGAAGTAATATCTTGTAGTGCATATTTAGTGTTCAATAAATGATTAATGATTCATCTTGTGCATTCATACTTTGTAAATGTAATAAAGAGAATTAAATCGAAACACTCTACCCTTGTTCAATATCGGAGCATAACTTGTTTTTCATGTGCGATACTCCTTACCGTAGAAGACATTGAAAACCGTAGGATGAACTTAACCTTTTCTCTCGATGGAACATCCTAATTTAGGCAAATCAGAGCTCAAGAATGGGCTTATCATCTTAGTCAGTATGTTTAGTGACATTGTCTTAAACCCGTCTGATAGGAGTGACACAATCAAAATTTTCATGGAGTGTGTAGAGCTAACTCCTCCTTATCCTAGTGGACTACCTTGTTTTCCGTAGATAGATTTAAAATTAATTTTCTTCATCGAATGAGATCCCTGATTGGATCCAGACGACATAGATGGAGGTTGTGACTTAGTTGTTCTAGGTCTTAAACTCTTGTTAGTGAACTCCTTAGTTCCACTCAGCTAAAGGTGTTACCTTGGTTCTCTCAACATTATACCTTGGTCCTTTCATGAAGGTGGTTTAGCATAAACTTGTCCTCTCACTTAAATCTCTTAGATAGTTGAGGGGTAGACCCTTAGGTGAAGTTGGAACTAATCTAAAACTCAGTTGATTCGGATGTTAACTTGGGTTCGTGTGTAGCTTCAAGTCTTCTTATCATTTATGTCTTCAAGAGGTTAGACAAATAGTTCGTAACTCCTTTTCAAGACAATGCTAAAAATAAGACCATAATGTGACGTAGAAAATAAAGCATATAAGAGTAAAGATGAGATTTGAGGTTCGGAATAATGCCACCCTTGAAGACCTTATGACTCAATTAAACATACTCTTTTGTTTCAAAGAATATGAATTGTTCTTGGTGTGAGCAACCTTCGAGAAAACAAAATACATATATAAATCACAATGGTATTCCTCAAGTCATTGAATTGGAATAACTATGGTAGGGAAATAACTAACCCGTGATCGAGGTATGTTTTCGGTAATAAGCTATCTCGCATCTAAATCTCCGTTAAATCCTAATATCACTATATGGACACCAAGTCACATTCACATGAGTTGTAAGAGTAAAAAAAGGTAGACATTGAATTTATGTTTGAGAAGAAGATTCTTAACATAAGAACAAGATACTTAAGTATTTTATATGCATTTGAATTATGCCAAATAAGTATGCAAGTTATGGAAAGTCTTGTAAAGAATAAGCAGCCAACTTAAAATGGTCGAACTGCAAATTAAATGTGGAATGAACTTAAAGTTTCTGTAGGTGGAAAAACGAGGAATTTATCCTTGTACAATAATGTTCTTGGAATGTTAATCGTAACTAAAATACAATTAAAGAAATGATGTGTTGTGGGTTCGCCTTTCCTTGAGTCTTCTTTTTGTGTTTGGGGGCATTGCTTGGTATTTGTTCATTGGGAATAGTGTGGCGTCAACATGCCTATGTTGTTTTCATGTGTCTATGTGAGTCGAGGACTTATGTGATTGTTGTATGTGAGTCGCGTTTTGTACTTGGAGCCTTTCTTTGTGTTGTGTGTAGTGAGTAATGTAAGTCAAAAAAAGTATCTTGGTATTTTTTTCACAGTATTTGGGTGTGTAAAATGTGGGCATTACACAAGTGATTCATAGGAGTTATAGGTGATTGAGACAATCATGAGCGATTTAAAGGAATATTAGGATATTCAAAGGAATCACTAATGATCATTGTCAAAATAGCTTGATTTCTCTAAAAATGATAAGTTGATGTAAAGGAGAGGTCAAAATGATTGATTTGGCTAAAGTTGATGTTATAAAAATAATAATGAAGTAAATATAAGTACCTTGAAGTGATAAGAAGGCACAAAATTCTTACAAATGGTGATTTGAGGTTGATATCACTGATTTTTATCTCTTGGGAGGTATGTTGAGGACCAAGCTACAAAAATTGATATGTGAGGGATTATTAGAGATATTTTTGGTGTTGTGGATGTTGTTGTTATCCCAAATTTACCCCCGAGTTATTTTTGATAAATCAACGTAAATGGACTTAGTCATTCATAATTTCAACCCCATTAGAAGAGAAAGGAAGGCCGTGTTTTGGCTCGACCAATTTGGTATTTACTCACGTGTTTGGGCAAGTCATGCGGTGAATCTAAAGATCGACAAGTCAACTCCGGTTGGTCACCAAGATTGATCGGCTAAGGGTTGGATGATATGGCTAGGTTGGATGGGTCATAAGGGTTAGATGGTATGGCTAGGTGTGTTGGGTCAAGGTTAGATGATCACAGGTTAGACGACTACACGCTTGGACAACTGCAGTTGGACACCGTGAGTTAGACGGTTGTAGGTTGGATGACCGGGGTTAGGCTAGCTACACAGTTGGACCATATGGCTAGGTTGGATGGGTCATAAGGGTTTTTTAGTACAACCGAGTTGGAGAGATGTGGGTTGTATTCTTGGTGGTTAGACGCCTATAGGTTGGACGCCTCATGGTTGGACACCTAGTGGTTAGATTCCTATAGGTTAGACGCCTACATGTTGGATGGCTCATGGTTGAACACTTGGTGGTTGGACGCCCGGTTGTTGGATGCCCGTAGGTTGGATGACTCATGGTTGGATGCCCGGTGGCCGGACACCGGTGGTTGGATGCCTAGAGGTTAGACAAGTCCTAAGCCAAAAGAGGGTAGGTGGACGAATGACAACTCAATAAATGGATTTACTTTGCGATATGGTGCCCATGTCTTTATCTCATGTATACCCTTGGGAAGTGAATTTGTATGGGTGCCCATACCTCTTTAATGAGGGTGGGTGAAAATTTTCTATAAAATAACTTGAACCCCTCATTTTTAAAGGAGACATTCTGGGAGCTAGGGAAACTCTTGCAAAATTTTCCCTCAACTCCACTTAAGTTGTAAGCCTTCTCTTGTACTGAACAAGCATATTTATGCCTCTGAGCATCAATGTAATGGTCTGTGCATCTTATAGAGCAATAAAATTGTGTTTTTGTGGTGTTTTTCAACCCTTTCTCATGTTTTTTTGTTTCTCTGTGCCTCTCCATTTTGTGTTTGTTTTATATGCATGTATTTCACACTTGCAGTGAAATATGTTGTGTTTCATGGAGTACAGATGGAAAATGGAGTTTGGGTCTATGTCACTATTGTTCTGACCTCTCCCAGCTCTAATTTTTCTCTTCTTCCTCCCTTAGAAGTATCTCACCCCCTTTTTCTAGTGTTATCACCTCGTTAGTGTAGGATTTCCCATTTCACACACTTTCTCTCTCCTTGTCTCCTTGGAATTGTTAGGATAGTTGTAGTTAAGCATATTTTCTTCATTAGGATTAGGTAATGGAAGCTAGACTTCTCTGGAGGACCATCTCAAGTTCACAAGTTCCACAACTTGAGAGATGGTCCCATGTTATGCTGGATTACACCAGATGCCCCATTCAAAATCAGGCCATTCGGGGTGTCTTTGTAATTTTACATTAACAGCTTTCTTCTTGTCTTGAGGATATCTAGAGTGACATGGCTTCTCTCATTGATAGAAAACAAGATGTAAGAACGTGTGAAATAATTATGAAGATACTTTAAATAGGAGTGAAAACTTCTATTAATAATTGCTGGTGATTTGTTAGAATTGTCAACGATCTAGAAATTATGGGGAGAATGTTTAGAGTGGTTGAAACCACTTCCTAAACTAGATTTTTGGGTTTATGGACAAGGTTAAATGGTTGTAAAGAGGTTATATGAGTTGGGGAGGTTAGGAGGTTGGGGTAAAATAGGTTAGGGATAGTTTGAAAATGGTTAGGTGGTTTTAAAGGGGGTTAAGGTAATTAGATGGGTAAATAGTAATTTGTAAGGGAGTAAAAAGTTGATTTTATGGGATGAGGGGAGATGACTTAGGAATATGTTATGTTTTTGATAAAATAATGTGTATGTCCAAGGAAGTAGGTGGGTGATGAAAACCCGGTGTCTACAACCCAAAAGTGATGTTTGACAAAAAATGATCATCATTAAATTACAAAAGAACCATTTATAGAGATAAAGTGAATTTAAAAAAACAATAGGGGTATTTTATAACATTAATACATGGAAAAAAATCTCCAAGGAAGTTGTGAAAAATTGTATATGTTTTTTTATTATGCCTTTATTACTAAGAATGGTATTTTTAATTTATGGAAAAAAAGAGGTTTTCTTCTAATTTATTAAAATACATAAAAACATCCAAGGAATTTTAAAATATATTTGTTAGTTGTTATATATGGAACAAGAGATGTGTTGGTCAATATGAATCCCTAGAAAGAGATCCAAAGAGGAGGACTAACCATGAGACCCTAGTGGAAATTGTGAATACTAGATTTAGGGCATGCATATACGGGAAAATTAGTAAAAGCCCTAGAATATTGAGAAATAAAAAAACTAAGGAAATAAGAATTTGAAGAAAGTGATAGGTTTGATTCAAGAGTACTTGATGTGCAGATAAGAGATGAAAAATAGAAGAAATTCAAAGATGAATCAATTATAATATGGAGGAATATTCATGTCGGGTTCATCGAGTGTATGAAAGAAAAATATAGGTACCCAAATAGGATATCAATCGTATGGATCAAATCTATGTAGAGATACATGGTGTAGCTAAAAATGTACTCAAGGAGTTCTACTATCATAATTCTAGAGGATAATGACCCTAACCTTAGGATAGCTATATGTTTCCAAGGCCTATACCTAAGATAAAGATATGTATCCTACTAGGATTTAGAATAAGATTAATCAAGGGATGAATAAATCCATGTGGCGTAATATAATAATACATGACAATAGATAAAAAAACATAAATATACAATATTATATAGAAATGAATGACCAATCAACAACATATATCTGTAAGATAAATTACTAAGAAGGATTTTAAATACTTACATGTAGCATGTGTGTGACCCTCGATGCATAATCCTCCTTAGAAAAATCATCATTGAGAGATTATTTTAATGAGTGGAGAAGGGATACACTCAACAAGAATATCTTTAGTCCTAATTCACTATGATAATTAGGCAACAAATCTTCAAACATATAAAAATAAACAATAAAAAATAAAAAAAAATAGAATATTAAAAAACATCAAATATCAAATAAATTCAACAATTCAAAAACTAGGACCAAAGTATGACTTGAGTTACTAGTTTTCTACTTTACATATGTTATTTATCACATGATTTGGTAGATAAAATACTCTATTTTTATATACAAATATGCATATCACATGGTATGTGAACGTGATGCAAGAAACACGTGATGATGTCCGTATTTTAGATGTTGGACTTGCCTTTTCCTAGTGGCCTTGATTTTCTAGGGCATATTTCTTTTTAAATCAAACTATACAAGGTTATATCTTTCTATACTATTTTGGAAAGATTTCTATTTCCAACATGTATTTCTCATGTTTATTTCTTAGATTATCATATACTTCTACCATGATTTGATACTAACACATATGGATTGTATAGACCAGTGTATATTTTTATGCACATCTCGTTAATGCTTATTATCCTACACATTAGATTCATTATTACTTGTATCTTGCATGTGGCCCATGGCCCTTGTTTGTGTTACACTCTTGTGTCACTTGTGTGTGGTCTCTTGGAATTTTATGTGGCAATACATGTAACTTTTGCATGTTGAGTATTTGTGTTTGTTGTACTTATTACATTTTATATCATTATATACATACACACATGTATACATACATACATACATAAGTATATGTATATATAATATTATACATATAAATATGCACACACACATATAGACATACATAACGTGATTTTGAAAATCTATTTTGGAAAGTCTTGAAAATCTATTTGTATTAACTTTTAGTATTTTACATTTTCGAGGGTCTTAAGAGCATTTATGCCTTCATACTATATGATAATTACCAATGTGATATTATCATAGAGATGTTTTTTTGTTCATTTCATCATATTCCCAATGGATCTCATGGTTAGAAAATCAGGTCAATGGGCTAGGAGATATGATCCCAACAACAAGCACTAAATAAAATAATAGGATAGATTTTAGATTTTTGTCCACTTATGTCTTTTTGAACCCATCACTAAAGTGGATATGAATATTTTCCATTTAGGATGACCTTTTGTTCTCATCTAAAACCCTTCATATTATATTTTTAGCAAATTTTCATATTAGCTATCAGATAGCTATAAAGTAGCTTGATTTGAATAAAAATATAGATCTCTCGAGGATACATCTCACTTATCGAGTTTTCCATTTTGTATACATTTCAAATTGTAATAAAATTAGTTTTTTCTACAACTTTTTATTGTGAAATTATTTTTATAACATAATAAGCACCATCATTAGTGTGTTGTCCATCGATTTTCACAGAGAGAGAGAGAGAGAGAGAGAGAGAGAGACCTATTTATGGTTGATTATATATTTCTACTAATTTGGAAATCCATGGCTTCTATCCACATGATGTTATATGGTATTTTTAACATGGTACAATTCATAATCATTTGAAAGGAGTGATCTATAATATAACTCCCTCACCTTAAAGATGATGCATTTAGTGGGCTCATCATAAAACATAAGTTCACTTTCGAAAAAATAAAAATAATAGATACAACATACAATGAATAAAGGTATATGCACATGACATAGTATCACAAAAATTATCAACTATAGAAATAAATAATGGCCAAAACCATCAAACTCATATATAATCGATTGTCAATTTTGTCAAAGACATTTAAGAAAACTAATTTTAAATTCTTTCAAAAAAACTATAATACACATTGGTTTGTATAGTGAATTGGGCATAATGATACATAATGCAATACAATTACACTACATTTTATTACAAATGTAGGGGCATTATGCTAACTTATAGTCTGATTTGATTACATATATAGTTTACAAATATTTTATGGTATATTTTATTCCCTTTCAATTATGAAAATTCAATGTTATGAAAGTATCGTAACTATGGTGGGGGAAATAATATATTTCATTCCTTTTAGATCATACAAATTTAGAATCTGGATCCATCATTCAAGGAGTGTGATTTAGTTGGAATGGGTAATTTACATTGGGTTTACCGAAATCATTAAATTTAACACTGCTCATGAAAACTCATGGTGGTTTCACCTTTTTAAAGTGGTATATTACATATTAGTAGTTGCACCAATTGTTAAAAAAACCTAGATAGATAGTAAAGGTAGCTGCAAATTATTTCATTGGTATTTTTATGTTCTTTTCAAAACCACTCAAATATTATTTTTGTCATTGTTTTATTTTGTTCTTTTCCACCTCTCAAATATTATTCTTCATCGTTGGTCTCATTTTATTCTTCACCACAACTCAAATATTTTTCATCATTTCATTTTACCATCCATGAAGGGCCTTTTGAATGTTTTATTACTTAACCCATATATATTTTAAAGTCCCTATAGATAGCCTACATAGAATTTCACTCAATCCTAATGATATATATCATTTCCATTTCCATTGAGACAATTTCAATCTCATTTAAGATACCATTAACATAATCGTAAACAATAATATTATTATGAGTTGAGCATCAAATCCTTCAATAGATCTATTTAAAAGCTATAAAATATTTCTTAGTAAATTACTTGTAATTTTTAGACTTATTTTGGATCTAAAATGTATGGGATTCATATAAAATATTTCATTTGGTATATCAGCCAACACTCTTGTCTATAATAAACCACTTTTTCAAAATCTTCTTCATTTTGTTATCATCAATGCAACCTATCAAGTTTTAGATTCCAAGTAAAGAAACCATGAAGCAAATTAGAATGTAACCTACCCACCATAAAACAATATTAATATTTTCCATATTTATGGAAATATAACAATTAATGTATCAACACCAAGAATAATACATGTCAAACATATTAAATGGATATCAATGGATGTTAGGATATAAAACCTAGTTAATTCATCATTAGAATCATTTGAATAATGTAAAAAGTTAAGGTAATTAATTTTTTACTTTAAATTAAGTTATTAGGTGTGATTAATCTTTATTTGTCTAGTTGATATTGTTCTATCCCTATGTTTGTGGGATGATTATGAAAATATTTGTTCCCGAATGATTTTCTAACATTAGCTTCTAGTGAAAGTTAGGGCAATATGCTATTTATGCATATTTATTAGTTTAGGATTATTCGATCCATTTTATGTGGTCTGATAGAAGTTGTGTAATGCTATATACATTGCAAATTCTTTTTATTATTTTCTAATGATTGATTTTTTTATTAATTTAAAATCTAGTAGGATCTACCCTTGTTTCTACTATAATAATGACAAAGGAAACACTTATCCAAAATAAGGTACCTTAGAGATAATAGCATATATAAAAATGGTGAAGTTGTAGTCATAAATGTATGAATATTATACCTATACATTTCTAAGAGCGCCCAAAAATAAGATACAAATGAAGGGAAATCAAATTGATGTTAAGCACAAGAAAAAAAATCATTAAAATTACTTACACATAAGAGAATTGTGTTTTCAATTCCTATCCCATATAAGATCATGAGAGATTAAATTTTTGTTGATTCTACATGAAATTATTTATCCGAGGACCCTACTTGAGAGAAGCTTCTAAAACCCATATTATCTCTCAAATCATGTAGTGAAGAAAGAAATTTATGGAAGCAATGTGGGGAGGTAAATGTTTAAAAATACCTCCATAGATTATGCCCATATCTTCAAATAAATCCCAACCTTATCATAGACATGTCCAAAAATGTTAGGATGTCAGAACACACCAAACAATAGAATAACCAATTAATTTACTTCAGAAAAAAATTACAAATAAAACCTATTAAAGTTGATCAAATATGTAGATTGTGAATTAAACTAGGATCAAATATATTTATTCTCTATATTTCACAAGTATAAATTTGTTTTGTAAGGGGTCGAAAGGTTTGCTACAAATACAACATACCCGATCTAAAGGTAATTAAATTATATTAAACCAAGTACATATATCTAAACAAATCCATCCTTAAAACATATTATGAAATAAAACATAATGTTGAATATCACTCCCTTAAACAATATTATGAAGTACAACTACACAAAATATATACCCCTTATTAGTGTGGAATTTTCATTCTAAATTAGTTGTGTTATTAACACCATGCCCAATGAGAAATATGTAAGGATTTTCTCAGTAAGAATGGTCATTTTTTCCTTCAAAAATAAGAAATAATTCATGGATGTATCCTTCATTAAAAATTTACAAGAAATCAAAAATACCTTAGACCAAAAAGTAGGAAGAAAATAACCATAATCAATATCAAAATAAATAATAATAATATTTAACCGCATGACCGTATAATTACCTTTTTCAAAACCATATATTTATGATAAAAATATATTATCATAACTATGATGATAAATTAATTATTTTCAAAAATAAAATCAATTAAACACCCCGATAAAATTAATTATCTATGGAAAAAAACATGAAAATGGTTATTACCGTAAAATGTAATCTTGAAAGTGGCTATTACCCAAAAATATTAGTACCACATGTGTCAATTAAACATTTTCTTTAAAAACCTTGCTAAAAACAATCTCATTATAAAGAACCCCTATAGAGGTAATCACTCCTAAATCATGATTTTTGGGTCTACTACATGCCTAACCTTAGTGCCTCGCTTTTGGTTTTATAAATTAGGGAATGATCACCCTCAATTATCCATTTGGTTCGAAAATAATATCCTTTTCATGTACCTTAGCTAAGGGGCACAACATATTCCAAGTACTTCACCAATAAGCCTCAATATTTTTAAGGATAAATTGGTTTTTACACATAAATATTTACTCCTTCCTTTCTCTTTTCAATTTCAATTTTAGATTTTAGAGTTAGAGTTTCAATTTTCATAATATGGACATTGAATACACTCTTGTGTTGCAGGTTTTGGAAATATTGTAAGCAATCAAGCATTCCTAAAATGAAAATTGTGTTTTATAAACTCAAGTATGCATTCCCTTAAAAAGAAATTTTATTTTCTATATCAAAGAGGAGTAATGTAGAAACCAAAATTTGGTCAATTTTGGTAATGTTAGTTTTGGCTTATAACCCTTATACATGACATGTGCACATAAACCAAGATTAAAATAACTATCCTATCCTATCCAAAGGATCGCAACATGTCAAATCCCTATAATATCATAAACACCTAATAACTACTATACAATCCTCTCTAGATCACGAATTCAACTTTTAACCCTACATGAAATTGTCTAGTAGGGAAAAAATTGAATTTGGATTCTATTCCCCTACTATATGATTATGTAATTATTTCTCTAAAAATCAATTTTTAAATGAATATCTTTTTGTGAGTTGGTTTTACTCCTTTAGGTTAGCCTTAGTGTAAATAATTAACCTTAAATAAATATAAATAAAAGTTAAGATCATTTATTTTCTCACTTTGTAACACTTGGTACTTAGGTTCTTTCACTTGGTAATTGCCATCAAAACATCAAGAAAGCTTCCTATTCCTCCCTATTACAAGAACATACACTAGGAACATATCCCAAGAAAATATGAAGCACTCTAAACCAAGTAAAAAAGTATTCAAAGCTGATTAAAAACAAATATTATCAAGTGTTAAATAGCCAAATTCCAGCTACATACATATAATCAAAATGAGGACAATTGCAATTTCAATAGTTTGGAGAAGTAAATTAGTGTGATGCCTCTTCAAAGTAGTGCTATGTAGGAAAATATCAATTCAATAGGGGATTGATGAATCTCAACCACTATATATAATAATCCATTTTTATAGGACTTTCAAGAAGTTAGGGTTTATATAGGAGAAGGATGATTTTAGTAACTTATGTAGATCATCGCATTATAGGGTTATATATAGAGATAAAAATTTAGTAGTCACATGATGACATACATTTATAGATCTATTTTAAGAGCATGATATGACCATAAGATCTAGGACTAAATAGATTCCATATTTTGTCCCTACCTACTGATTTTGTTCCATAATGACAAACATCCATTTTCGAGATGAACCAACTATATCAATTTTCTTACATATTTATCCTAATTTCATGTTTAGATCATTTGTTTAAGTAAAGGAAAAGATAAGTACGCTATCTTCTTATGATATTACTTAATTTAGAATGTTCACTAATTGATCAAATATCTTAATCATTTACTCTTATTCAAATTTGTACATGAACATTTGATGTAATAGTAAATCTAAATATATATCCTTTCCACATTTCAACCATATATTAGATTAGGGTTGTTCCCATTCTAATTTAGGCTTAAATCACTTCACATAAAAAAATTATTAAATAAAATTAACCATGAAATAATAGGTTAAAAACATGTGAAGTGGAAAAGTGATCCTTATTGACATGGCGTTAAACTATAGTAATCGACATCTCTAAGCATCAATACTTTTAAAAATTTCTAAATTGTTTCATGGGAAGAGGAAGTTTGTTCCATTAAATGTTTCTATTAGTCATCAAGGCTTAGAAGAAATCAAAGTAGGGGACAAGCTAAATTTATTTATCAGAGACAACATTAACAAGAGTTTTATGGGAATTTATTTTCAAGGGAGTTAACAAATTTTCTAAAAGACATACACTTTTTTAGCATTCAAGGGGGCCTTTTTTAGTAGAATAGCTTACTTAAGACACAACTTATCCAAAATGTATTATGCATTGGGGAGCTACCCATAATATTTCCATATGTTGTAATAGGGAGTGTACCATAAGTGTTTCCTAGACCCCACTAGGGAATACCCCTTGATGAGTAAAACAAAACACTTATTAAACTTAATGTAACCCAACACTCACATACAAGTCGATAGATGTAGTCCAAAAAGGCATCCATTTGGTTTATTGATAATGTTGCTTTTATTTATTATTAACCCGAGTAGTTTTGGCAAGATGTTAGCATTGTCATATGCGTAGTATTAGACTATGTTGAGGGATAAGATGTTAACGTTGTGTATAAGGAAACATGTTTTGAAATGGAAAGTCACAATTTTTAGAATTAAAATGTCACACTTTGTAGTAAAGTGAATTACATATAATAAATTTGAAAATAATATACAATCTTCCCACTAATATATATTCAATTGGATTGTTGCATATAGAAATTTTTTTATTAGTCATCACATCTTTATGAAAATAATGGACTTGCTAACTATATGTCTTGGAAAATAAAATTCTAGAGTCCTAACCACCATCTCTTTAAATGCACTTTATATTAGGCATTTAGATGAAATGGAAAACCTTCCCCGCTCAAGAAATTCAAACTTATCTAAATGTAATGATATTTAAAAATCCCTAATTTTTAAGGAAAACATTGTTATTGAGTTCTGATTATGCTAAAATGTAATATCCTAGCCTAATATAATGCAAGTATGAAATAAATGAAATATACCCAAACAACTAAATAACTAAGCAATACAAATGTAAAACCCTAATGTGCAAAGAGAGTTGGAAGAGCCTTAGCTGATTTGGAGATGTCGTGGGACCGTGTTGCAGTGGAGATCGATGAACAAGAATGGGAAACTGCTGTCGCATACAAGCTCTAGAAAATGTAGATCTCAGTGATTTAGATGGACTGGGCACCTGGAAAAGGGATTGGGGCACCTAAGAACTCTCTGGTTTGTGTGGGAGGTCTAGAATCTAACTTTACAGGTCCTTAGATGATGTTAAGCCTTTTCTATTTGTCATGAGTATGTCGCACCTAGTTTGCTAATGTTTTTATAAACCCGCAATGAAGAATCACCTATAAACCCCAAGAAAAGCATTAAAACCCCTAAAAATAAAGATGCATATGAGGTGTCGACTATTCTCGATGCCACACTAGTGGTGGTTATCATTGAGCATTACACTACATCTAAGACCCATTATAGTTCTATGTGTTTGTACATGGAATTGTGCCCTAGGTTGATCTTATGCGTGTCACACTTGAAGTAGTGAGAAATTAGCTAGATGTAGAATGTAAATAATGTGTGCATGGAATAGAATAAACTCCCATCCTATGAAGTGTGATGCAGAATAACTAGCCTTTGTCCCTTATGATGGAGCTAGATGGATGAAAATGGAGCTATAGATGCCTTGATGGATACAACCTTAGGTGGTGATAGCTAGTGCTTAGTGCTTGGTCCCTTATTATGATCACATAACTTTATATTTATATGATTCCTTCACTTGAATTTCGTAATTAACCCTGAAAAGGATGACTACCAAAAATATAAGATGCTTAAATGGATAGAAAGGACCCAAAAAGTGAGAGTAAAGTGTAAAGAGGATAGGGGCATCTAGAGGGGACGAGGGTCCCGACGTTAGTGTCTTAAGGGCACTCTAGTCCATAAAAGGTAAATCTAAAGTATGAAAAGACAGACTAGGTTGGTAAAGGTGCAAGACCGAAAGTAGAAATAGAAAGAAAGAAAATATGGCCAAAGACATAGGTTATTCAATACTATTCTTGCTTATGAACCATATGAATAGCAGATGTCGATCGAGACTAGATAATTACCAAATGTGCATGATTTTGTGTCTACATTTACCCCCACTTTATGTTGGTGATAAGAATGCTTGGTAACATAAAGTAGATAGATATGCATACTTGATATCCATGTAGAGTGATGTAGAAAGCGTGCTGAGGGACTAGACAAACAAAGAATGGAGTGATAAAAAGATGGAGCATGGAGACTAAAGATGCAAAAGTGTAAAAAGGTGATGAGAGTGAACCTAGGGTGGAAGTGCATGTGTATATGTATGATACCCGTGTTAGTGTCAATGTGTGTGATGTTGACTGCTTACTTCCCATATGGATGAACCTATAAAAGAGAAGATAATCAAGTAGTCAAATACACATTTATATGTGTAAAAATGTGTGTAAAGATGCATGTATGTATGTAAAAACATGTAATGAAAGTATGAAAATGAAAAAGGAACATGTGCACTGATCCATGATGAGAAAAAGGGTGTAGAAAGGATCTTGTCAATGAAGTGTGAGTTTTTGGGTGATCTCATGCCACTACAAAGAAGTGTAGAAAAGTATGAGGAAACCTATAACAAATTCCCAAAATGAAGAGATGTATTTTTTGGGCAATCCGATGCCATGAGAAAAGTATGATTTATTCTCGAGGTATAAACATGCATCAAATTCCCAAAATTGGAAAGATCTCTATCATGCTTTGGGGGCCTTGGTTTTTCAGAAATCCCATGCCATGAATGAAGTAGTGTAGAGAGGAAGGTATGATTTATCCTCTAATACAAGGTTCTGCTTGCTCGCCTTTGGAGCCAAGAATGCTAAGGAATCGGTAACAATCTTCCTGTGTCCCAAATACATTATGTATGTATTTTTGTAAAGACTATGTTGAACCCACTCGTGGGATGTGAAAAGTTATTTTGTCATAATTTAATGCATCAGGTGACACGGAGAAATGTGTCCAAGATAAATAGATGCGTAAAGGTGAAAAAGCCGTGTGTTTATTTTCATTACATAATTTAATGTCAAAAAGGAACCATCGTCTGTGGTAATCCAAGTAAGGCCAATGTTATGGACCCAAATCGTCTAATTCAAAGCCCCAAAATATAAAAATGTAATGTAGAGAAAAGATAATATTTGTCCTTAGACACACACTCAAAGGTAAATTAAATGCTCACTCCACAAATGACAAGTCTATAATCAAAATAGTGAAACATAAATTTTGCAAGTAATAAACACATGAAATTAAACCGTGGCTTTCGAAACATAGAAAAATACAAATTCCAGATATATCATGGTTCACCTAGTTTGTATAAAATGTGGCTAAGAGTGATTTAATCGTAGTCAAGAAACATTCAATCTATTATCATTCTTTTTAATGTAGCAAAGGAAATACAATGAATATTTCAATCTTCCACACCTCTCCCGAGGGATGTATAGTTCTTTTTCTTCTCAATTTTCTCTCGATTCCTCAAGAAAATATTCTTACAATAATCTTTATTCTTTTTGTCCCTAACCCTAGATTTCTATCTTATAAGAACATATGCAAACATTAGGGGAACTTAGTTACACATTTACAACCCTCTCTCACCTTATAACAAGAATAGTGTGTCTATTTTTATGCTCTAATTATTATCCATGTCTAAAATAAAAATATTAACGCATATCACCCCTTCTAACTTCTATTTTCACACATTGAAGACTACTCTCACACCCCTACTGTTCTCCGGTGTATCACCACTCTAGGTGATCGATGTCCCTTGAAATACCTTAGGACTAATGTTTTTTCTCAGTATTAGAGTAGATTACTCTAGGTGACAAGAACAATGTTGGTTATCTGTGTAAACCTACATGGAGTTTATTCCTCTTCAAGTCAAGCATGCACACTTGAAGTCCAATAGAAGTGGAGTGAAGGAAGGTATGATTTATCCTCTAATTTCTCCTTTTGCTAATGACATTTGTTAGCATATCTTTAGGGTTCTTATTTGTATGAATTTTCTCTTGTTTTAGCTTCCCATCCTCCAACACCTATCACGTATCAAAAGTGATATCTCAACTAATGTGTTTCATTCTTAAATGAAATTTTTTAGTTTATTTCAATGAAGATGAATCACACTTTGATGTAAATCTTTTTCTTCACAAGCTTCTCTTCGATAAGAAAATGCACATCATCTTTCTCCTTTCCCTAGCTTAAAGAATCTTCCATGAACCTTCTCATCCATATCATCTCTATCTAATACCATGTCTAAAATAAAAACCTTATGTAGCTACCCAACCGATGTCGTGCTTTGTTCTACATATTCGATGCCTTTGTCCCTGTGATTTGACAAGGCCACAAATTTCAACAATCTCAAAACCCAAGACTAATTTTCATGCCACCTACTATAAATACATATCCGGTGGTGCTTCTCCTACCATTAAAATATCCAACCATATCTTAATCAACATAGCCACATAAATAAGTATATGACCCTCATAACATAAATGCATGATGGATGTCCCTCTCAAATATCTAAGTATCCATTGGAATTCTTTCCATGCTCTTTTCACATGGATTGACCAGCTAACTCATGACACCTACATATCTAGTGGTGCTTATCCTATGCTTCTCAATCAACTAGCCACATAAATAAGTATCCACTTCTCCATAAGAAATAAGTGAAATGTTGTGGTCTAAATATCTAAGTATCAAAATGCCACATGGAGCATACATAAGGCTTCCATAAAACCATAAAGCATATGGAACTCTAAAGCATATGCCAACTGTGTGCCATGTAATTGACTCCTCGTGCGATCTAAGACATTGATCTTTGATTAATTTAAAGTGTCCAACCATATGTTTACTTCCAAGTTTTGAATTATGCATTTTAAACCTTTCCAACACCTTATTGATATAATCTTCCTCGAAACAAACACAATTTCATGTTCTTTTTGTCTTTATGAATGTGCATACCAAGGATTTTGTTTGCAGATCCTAAATCCTTCATTGTGTATGAGCCCTTTTTATCAAGCTCAACAATGTCTCATACTAGATCCAATAAGCAAGTCATCTAAATACAATAACAAAATAATATGGCTCCATTTTCAAGCTTCTTGAAATAAACACAACAATGGATTCACATCTCATATAACCATGCTCAAGCTTTAAATTGTCAAACCTCATATACCATTTCCTTTGGATTTTCTTGAGCCCATACAAGCTCTTTTTCAACCTACACACAAGTTTCTCCTTAGCCTTAAATTCATAACCAAATGAATGCTACATATATATCTCTTTCTCCAAATCACCATGAAGGAAATTGATATTAACATCAAGTTATTATACATGCAAATATTCTACTATAACTAAACTCAAAATAAGACGATAAATTCAATTTTACTATAGGAGAAAAAAATATCACCAAAATCAATACCTACTTTTTGTGCAAACCATTTTACCACAAGCTTTTCCTTGTATCTTTTTGCCACCGTCTTCTTCCTTGATCCTTTAAACCCATTTGTTTTGTAATGTTCTTTTACCTACTCGACAACTTAACCAAATCTCATGTTTGATTATGTTCCAAGGAGTCCATATCCTCATCCATTCCATGCTCCCACTTCTTGTGGGTTTCATCTTGCATTACTTCTTCAAAACTTTCTGGTTCACCACTATTAGTCAATAATAGATAAAATAAGGAAGGTGTAAATATTTCTAGAGGTCTACTTACTTGTTGTGACTTTCTCATAGAAATATGGGGTACCGGAGGCTCATTTTGTACATCTTGTACATTCGTATCAACCTCTAACAATGAACGAACTTGGTCACCTACTACCAACGTTGGTTCTAGAAACCGACGCCGGTCATCTATTACCAATGTCGGTCCCGACTCTATTGACGCTCGGTTCAGATGCCGATGCGGTTTAGTGATAACCGACACTCGGTACTGTAGGTGGATGTTTTAAATCCGAGAATGCATTTTATTCCACAAACTCTTCACTTGGTTCATCCTTAGGTATCAAAATTTGATCCATGTACATTCTCTTTTCATTCCATTTAATATCATGACTCCTAACAATATTAGAATCATTTAAATCCTAAAAATGGAATCCAAAATCACTAGAGCCATAACCAATAAAAGTGCATCTCTTAGATTTAGCATCAAAATATTTCCTATTTTATTTATCAACATGTAAAAAATATTTTGAACCAAATATTGAAAGAAAAGAAAGATATACCTCTTTTCCATTCCAAGCTTCTTATGGTATTCCACCATTCAACACACTTGAAGGCCCACCATTGATTAAATATATTATCGTTTCTACTGCTTCATCCCAAAACCATAAGGGTAATATATAATATATCCTCATGATTCTTTCAAATTCCATGATAGTCATGTTAATTATTTTACCTACACCAATTCTCCCCGTGGTGTTCTAGGAACCATTCTTTCTCTACGTATTCCATTCACTCGAACAATAATCATTGAAATCCTTATAGTAGTACTCATCACCATTGTCGATATAAGAAATTTTTGTTAGGAAATTAATGTTTATATTATAGTTTGGGTGGTTAGTTAATATTTAATAGTAATATTGTTATAAACAATATTACGATATAGGTTGTTGAGATATATTTTATATAATATATCGTTGATTGAGGTGAGATATTATTGAGATTCCATCTCCCTAATTATAGGAAATCCTTTTCCTATATATTTGTAATCATCTCTCGAATGTTTTGATACAGTGAGAATATATAAAAATATATTATATTGTATAGAAAATATTAGTGTTATTTTCTGTAAATCTGATCCAAACCTGTGATTTGGTATCAAAGCGGAAAATATTGGGAGATCTTCATTGGTCCTGTGTCTGTAATGGATTTTTAAAATTGGCTAGGATGGGGCAGATCCATATCTTTCATGGTTTACCAATTAATGAAAGCCAAAGAATCAAAATGAGATTCTTGGCAATGTGAATTTATGATATCTTTAGTATCCATCAATATTTTCTATGAAAATGACGTTCATGTAACTATATTTGAGCATTACTATTCATTAAAAGGATTCATTGGTGGATCCTAAAATGTTGTGCATTATTTTCTCTCTGATATGTCAATATTATCTCATTTAATTTTTCTACTATGCTGACCTACATTGATACGCAAAATTTTTCATGCGTGTATAAGGAATCAAGCTTCCTGGTTGAGAAGAACTATTGAATCAGATCTGCACCCCATTTTGTTGTTTGTAGATCAAGAAATTCACATCGGTCTTCACACGTTTCTATCTTTCATTTTATCGTAGTAGTCACCAGATCAGACGTCTCCACGTTAACATCTTGGCTACATTTTTCTCCTCTATGGCACATCTCATGTTATGCATTTGGTCATTGTTTAAAAGCACATTTACAAGGTGAGGTGTACTCAGGCTTAGATCGACATGTTACACAAATTAATCCATGTGTATTAAGGGACAATGAGGAAAAAAAAAGTTATCAAGAAAGCAAGGTTTATATCCTTCAGCATTATCAATGGTCTCACATGTATGATGTGTTCAAAAGCTTGATTGAGGCTTGCATACACTTGGAGGAGAATAATAATTTTCAATGCGTGAAGGATTTTTCAGATTCATCAATTAAGTATATTCAGTTATACTAATTGCAGATCTACATGCATGTCTTGGTTCCAATTCACCACGTTTCTCCCTACTTCGATGTTGTTTCCTTCTTATCTTCCCGAGCTTCAAGTTTCTTGCCGTGCATTAAAGTTTCACCTTTTATTTCTACGGTCTGGTATAATTAATTTTCTCCACCACCACATTAAGGTCAAATTTGTTTTTAAGTCTTTAATGTGTCCATTAGAGTCAATTGAAAAATAGTGAGTCACATAAAGTAAGTTTTATAACTTGTGGTTATTATTTATCAATAGTGATTCGAGTTGGTGAATGAGTCTAGGCATTTAAATAAAAATTTGCACCTTCAAAAGTGGTAAAAGTCTTATATATCACCAGTATTGTGTTTATCATCAAGTGTCATTATTTTGTGTTAATAGTTTGATTTAATTTCAAGTCATTGAGTTTTTTATTTTATTAAAATTGTGTATTTTTCATCATTTAGTGTTATCATCAAAAGTCTTGTAAAGTATCCAAATAATTGAGTTGTTAAAAGAAAAGTATTTGTATCATCAAGAGTCTCAAAGTTTTCTTTTTTGTTTTTCAGTATAGTCAAAAGTGTCATTGTCAAATTTGTGAGTTGTCGTCAAAAGTCATGTCATTATAAAAAGTCCATAAAATAAAATAAAAATTTCCATACGCACTTTTTCGGTGTTACCTAATGTCCGAAAAAGTAAATTGTTTCACATTATAGGAGGCAAGATAAGAATAAGCCCAATGTGGAAACAAATGTTCTTCATGTTCACATCTTGTTGAGTTAGTAACATGTACACTAAAGGAAGGAGGCATCGAGGTGAGAGGTCAATAATGACCTCCTCTCATTACCACCAATGACGGGGCCGCTACCATATTATTTTGTGGCACATATGTGTGAAGTGTGTTTTCCATTTTTTGTTTGAGTTGTGTTTTTCATATTTCCAAAGTATGGTGTGAGAAATAAGAACAAAGGTTCATTCTTGTTCACATGTATATGTGGTTATTCCTACATTATTCCCAATGTAATAACATAGTGAAGAACAAATAGCATAGAGAAATGCAACATCATGAGTCTTGAAGAGGTTGAATAGTCAGATGTGTTCCTGTTCATACCTAGGTTTGTGGTTAGCCTCTGAAAACCATTGAAGGCTGCTCATATGTGTTCCTTCTTGAGTTCCCACACTGCTAGGTCAGATGTGTTCCCTAGAGTGACTAGTTGATAAGCAGATGATTCTTGAGCATGTTCCCATCCTCGTTGGTCATATGTGTTCCTAATAGTGCATGGTTGATAAGAATTTGATGTGTTCCTTCTTCTACCTTCAGTTTGAGTGTTGTACCAAGATCATGAGCAAGCATGGGTGGCAAGCTACAAAAAGAAGTGTAATTTTTTTTTAACTACCATGTAAACATTAAGGGGGAATGTTAGGAAATTAATGTTTACATTATAGTTTGGGTGGTTAGTTAATATTTAATAGTAATATTGTTATAAATAATATTATGATATAGGTTGTTGAGATATATTGTTATAACAATATATCGTTGGTCGTTTGTTAGATTGAGGTGAGATATTGGTGGAGATTCCATCTCCCTAATTATAGGAAATCCTTTTCCTATATATTTGTAATCATCTCTGAATGTTTTGATACAATGAGAATATATAAAATATATTATATTGTGTAGAAAATATTAGTGTTATTTTCTACAAATTTGATCCAAACCATGTGAATTTTAACTTTAAATTGGATTCATTTTCCACAAGGGATTTCCATCTTTTAAAAGTCTCAAAAACATCATATTTACGCTTTATACAATAAACCCATATCTTTCTTATGGCATCATCAATTAAATTTAAATAATATTGGGATCCTCCATGGGATGGTCCCCACACATCTAAGTGCAAAATCTCCAATTTTTCCTCCTTCTTTGTTGCCCCAAATTTAAGAAATCTCACTTTATTTTTCTTTCCAAATATGCAATGCTCACAAAATCAAGATCTACATGTTTCAAATCTGATAACTTACCCTTTTCCTTTAATATCTGCATTCCCTTTTTACTCATATGGCCTAGCCATTATGCCACATGTTTGCATATGAATCTAAATTATATATAATAGAAAATGAATTAATAATACAGGTAAACAAATACAATGTTCCTACTTTCTTTCCTCTTTCCACAATAAGATATCCCTTGGTAACTTTCCAAGAGTCGGATGTGAATGTAACCATGTAACCAACTTCACCTAGTTGTCCTAAAAATTAGATTTCTCCTGAGGCTTGGCACATGCCTCACATATTTCAATATCCATGTATTTTCATTCTACAATTTAGATTAACTTCCTCTTTATGACTAATATTTCATGTTTCATCATCTCCAAAATAAACATGCCCAAAATTACCTTAGACATAGTTTTTGAAATAACCCTTATTAGGGGTAGCATGGAAAGAAGATCTTAAATGTAAAACCCATGATTATATTTTACTATCCAAGGAGAGAATAAGGTCATCTTGCATTACCTCAAATTCAAAATTTTCCTCTTTACCTTTATCGGTACATTCTCTTTATTTTCCTTGAACCAACAATCCTTCTTTGCATGTCCTTTCTTTCCACAATTCCAACAATTTATTCCTCAACCTCTAGATTTAGATATGCCCATATTTTACTTTGATTTCCCATTATTATTTATCTTGGATCTCTCCTTATTCCTTCCCCTTCTTTTACATTCAAATCATTTCCATATGATGACTCTCTTGTAATTTTCCCCGCATATTTATTCATTCAAGATTATACTAACCACATCATCAAACTTCAAAATATTAGTAGTAGATATTTTATTAATAATACCCATAACCAAGTTATCCCAACTATCCTGACAAAGATTATAAGAATAAAAGTGCTTTCACTTCATCATCAAATGAAATATTAACTAATTTTAATTGATTTACAATGGAATGGAAATCATTAAAATGGTTTGATGTAGATCCACCTTCTTGTACTTTTGAATTAAATAATTTCTTCATCAAATAAAAATTATTCAAGCATTTGATTTTTTATATAAATTAGCTAAAGATATCATCAAAACTACCGTGGTTGCTTCTTCAAGAATATTAGAAGCTACAAATGTTGCCGAATTAATCTTATAGATCTTAGAGCATTTCTATCAAGAAATTTCAATTCTTCATTATTCATAAATTTGTAGGTTTTTCACTCACATTAAATGGTAAATATAAATCTTTCTCGATACGATAATATTCCACCTAAATCTTCCATAATTGATAATTATGATCGTTAAAATTTTCCACTTTGTATTTTCTATCTTCCGACATTGTTGTTCTCCCACTCAATCATAAATACCTCTGTGAGTAAATATGTCAACATAAAAACCCTCAAACAAAATATTTCATATAGTTTGCTCCCGGTGACCGATGTTGGTTATTGTGTAAACTTGCAAGTTTGTAAAACATTTTATTTATGAATCCATTTAGCTCCACAACTCAACATATTAGTATTATGTTCTTCTGTGTATACTCGTATGGGGTTACTAATTCACCCAAATTATGCCCCCTCTTTGGGTCAGTACACAACATCATTAAAGGATTATGTAACCCAAAAGAAGACCAACCACTAAAATTGTGCCCCGCAAGGGGGAGGGGATGCGCTTGGTAAAACCAAAGCACATGCAAACAAGTGGTTGGGAGAAAAGTGTCAATACAAGAAAAGATAAAATGTATGTATAAGATGAAATGTAAGCTACGCAAACAATGTATAAGATAAGATGCACAAGATGATAATGTAACCACATAAGAAAACAATATAGATCACGAAAAGTGGGTTATAAACATGGAACACCACTCACGGTGTTGTAAGACAATCAAGGCCATGAATCAAAAAACATACAAGTGTGTAGACAAAATAAAGGGTAAATCCCACAAACAAAGACATAGAATGACAAGAAAGTACAAAAATGTAGTAGATAACTATGGTGCCAAGTAGACCTATAAAAACAATGTTGCATGTGAAGAACCCATTATTATGTTATAAAGATAAAAATTATGTCAAATAATGTATAGGATGATACGGTAGTGTGTTATGAAACAAAATGAAACAATAACACATGTAGTGTATGGAAGTGGATGCCCCAGAGCCACTATGGGATTGGTACTAGGTGTTGTGCCAATCATCCATGTTTCATGTAATGGACTGTATAATCTGTGATCACAACTAGAAAGAAAGTGTAAAGTTCACATACGTGTATGATAAATATAATGACATACAATATATCTATCAAGCATATGTAATAAAGTGAACATGTACAAGTAAATAAAAGAAAGATTAAAAGAAACAAGATATACAACATGTTTTGGATGAATGTAATGGAATGTAGAGTGAATGATACAAGCCATGTGCTCCACAAGATAATGAAGTTGTATGCAGTGAGGTTCATTTGTTTATGCCACCTCAAAAGTCAAGAATGAACCGTAAATGAGAGTGCATCATCAGGACATGGTTGAGTTATGTGTTGTATGTAGTGTGGTGTGATGAATGTGGAGTGATGATATGTGACATACACATGAGGTGTGTGAAAATGTGTGATGATTTAGCCTAAAGCGTATATCACTAGATGATGCTAGAGGAAGTGATGATGTATCCTATGGCATATATCACTAAATGATGCAAGTGGAAGTGATGATGTAGCCTATAGCGTATATCACTAAATGATGCCAATGTAAGCGAGGTGGTGTGGTTTGGGTCGTAACATGGCTGAGAAGACTCATTAAAGGTAGGTGAATACTAAGTAGGAGGATTAAAATGGTGAAAAGGCTTGGGGTGATTAGTAGGTTTGTGGGAAGAAGGTGATGTACAAAGTAACAAAAGAAACAAAATTTGAAAGAAATAAGATATCTACAATGGGATAAGCACAAATGATTAAAATCACAATAATTACTTGGCATTTTTAGTAAATCCCCATTGAGTTAAGATGGTTGATGGTTGATCGAATGAGAAGAGGTGATTGAGTCCATAAAAAATGCCACATTACCATTGATTGATGAAAAAATATTGATTTGCTCTAAGTGAATATTCCAATGCTCTTGAGAAGGAGAACTAGATGCTTTTCTTGCATTGTGGTTTTGTTTGTTATGCGTACATCGACATTAAAATTTTCCTCCATAATTTCTATTTTATTATGTATGTATTAGTAGTTTGCATCGATAGAAGATAATGGCGATCAGTGATTCCATATCCTAAATTTTTTCTTAAGAATAAAGAATGCAAAGCTTAATTGATTCCAACATGGTTGATTATATGGGAGGATCATGAGGACTATAGGACTTATTTTGTGTGGCGATGTATCTTTAGGAAGATACATGGTATCTAAGGTATGTTGTAAAAATCAATTGCCGTCCATGATATAAAAAATATGATGTGATAAATAAGGATCCAAATGACGATAAAGTAAAGTACTGCAAGTTTTAGTATCACCAAATACAATAGGAATGTTGTGGTAAAAAATGTAAATATTTATCGTAAGTGGTCCTAATGTTAAAATGTCAAAGTTGGGGTAAGTAGAGAAGTAGGGTCTACATGATTAGGAATTAGAAATATTATATTTGTAATAAGGACAAAAAACCCTAGTGATGTCATAAATATTTTGTTTGTGGAAAAGTCTAAAAAATGTGGAACCCATGTGAGATGATAAGGTTTATCTTATCTTAGAAGATAAAGCCTATATGTAAAGGCAAGAGTTTAGGCATGGAATATGATTGGATGTGGAAGATATTTCATATCCTATCTTAGAGATAGGGTGGATAAGCACATAAATTCCTATAAATGAAGAGGCCACCCTCATTTGGAATAGAAGGAAGTAGTGAGAAATATTATATGAGTAAGTGTGTTAAAGAAGCCATCAAGAGGTGTAATTGTGAAGTTTTTCCCATAGTTATTGTTGGAAGGAAAGTGAAGTTAATAACACTTGAAGAACCTCATGGGTGAGATTGTAACAATTTCATGTTGATATTATAATTTACACGTATATTTCAGATTTTTCATCATTCCTTCGTATCATAGTCTATGGTATTCTTGTGTTATGTTTGTTGTTGTGTTTCCATATTATATCCACCAAAATAAAGGTTGTGCATTAGTAAATCAATCATAGCACAAGGAGTTCCCAAATTATTGTTAAATGAATGAGAATTATCATAGTGTCGGATTGGTGATGACATATAGAATTTGTCATCCGGATGCGTATATAGTTAGGTCTTGAAAATTCACACTTGAATCCAATAAGGATCCAATAACTGAATGAACAACCTAGGTAAAGGGTTGTAAAATTATATATAAAGGAATCGATGGTGGTTTAGGTGACCGATGTTGGCTAAGGATAAACTAGCGTTGGTTAGGGTGAAATAGTCCTATTTACCAAAAATAGGTAGATCTTCCCAGATTTGGCGTGTTTTCCTTATTGGGTCCACTTAGGAAGTAGATTTCATGTGAGAGAAGGTAGGAAGATCTTAGAAGAAGTCTAGTTAGGTTTAGGAAGAATTCTTAGTTAGTTAGGTCAAGTGGTGACTCAACACTGGGAGTGATGACTTGGTCACTGTGATTTAAATGCCCTTGGAATGGGTCAAGGGTGAGGCGTAATGATGAGGTGGAGGTGTGAGGAAGGGGTCATGATTAGTTAAATATGTTGTGTTAATTAATTAAAGGGTTAAATGACTAAGGGGAGTGTGACCCAAATCTGTTGTCTACAATTGCCCCTTTTGTCATTACATAGCTTGTATTGATAAGTGAACCTACAAAAATAGGAAGTTGGTACTCCAGTATGAGTGAGGTTAGGTTTCCCAAGTATGGGTGTTGAGTGATCCCCCTCAAACTAGGAATAGATGAGGTGTTAAAAAAATTCGGTGAGTGGTTTTATAAATGGGTAAGTGATGAAAATGAGGGTAGGTTGGTTGTAGGTAAAGGTGTTTTTCAATCGTAATAGGTAGTGAAATTCTAACACAACACACATGTATAGATTATGATAAGGTACCATGTCGTTGAAGAGCTTGTAAAATCTATATTGTCCAAAGGTCGATAGTTTATCTAAACAAGGTTGAAGTGGTTCAGGTATCCAAGGTATAGGATATGGTCTAAAACACCACTAGGCCAGTGTGTAGAGGGATAGTAATAGGTTTTTTTCCATGGCACCAAAGGTATGGTCGGGATAAACAACATGACATTAGGTAAGGTAAGGTCATTAGGATGAACAACATGAGTATCACATCACAAGGTATAATGAGTACACAAATTCGAGTGTCACAAAAGGCAAGTTTCAGTTGGGTGATTTAGGAAAGGCCATAGGTAAGGCCATGGTAGGGGAAAAACATGTCCCTACTGATTATGAGGTTGGGTGATAGGTAATAAGGTCATGAGGGTGGGGTGTAAGGTCAGGGTCAAACTTTGGGTTAGGTAAAAAAAGCTTTCAGGTAGGAAGAGTTTGATATATGGTGCAATGAGGTAAAAAGGCTAACTAACCATGGTCATGGCCAAATGATGTCAGCTCAAGAGAAACCAAGTGCATCATGGGGACTAGGCATAGGATTAATGTCGATCGATCAATTTATTTGGGATAAAAAGGTAAAATCTATGAATTATGGATTCATTTGTGTTTTGTCCATTTGTGAAAATGACAAGAAGAGAAGTCCGATTCAATTCATACCATTGACAAGAGTGAACATGATTAGGCTAAGATTCTAGGCTAATTTAGAGAAGGTGAGTGGTTGGAGTGGTGTAGAGGCGGGCTTACAAGATATTTTGGCACAATTCAATTGGTGGAGAACTAAGGGTTTGATTTAGACATAAAGGGAACAAAAAAGGTAGAGAGGACCACCATGACTTCAGAGAGACGAAGAGATCCCAGTAAGTGAGGAACATTAGTGTGTAGAGGTAGGATTTAATCCTTTTTGTTGTTTTTGATTGAATTTGTAGGAAAAAAAAATGAAAAAATGATTAAGTGGCTGGCTAAACTCAATTACTAATATGGGTCCATCACTATTAGATAGGTTAATATTTAATAATATGAAATACTTTTCTATTATTAAATATTCATACCTAGGTAGGGGGAATTAAAAAATTCAAAATGTAGTTAAAAATGGAAGAATTTGGGTATGGGGCGGGTGTAATGTAGATTAATTAGGTTGTAAAATGGAAATGGGTGGGGTTGGGTGGTTTTGGGTAGGTTTTAGGCTTGTTTTTTAAATTTTTTAGAAAATTGGGGTGTGGGGGTTTGAATTTGGAGCCAAACTAGAGACCGACGTTGGTCAAGTCACGTCAAATGTCTGATGTTGGTTTGTCATGTCGGCATTAGTGGGAAAATAGTCGATTGATGTCGGTTCAAGGTGACTGGTATCGGTCCATGTGACCGATGTCGGTCACTATGAAAAGTGACTTAGTTTGAATAGGTTAAGTTGAGAAGGCCAAAATGGGGTAAAAAATGAAATGGGAGGGTAGATAGGTAATGAATAAGGGAAACAAAGAGGGATGAGGGAGAGAAGTAGGTGGGTGAGGGTAAATATAGGTAAACATAGGTGGGTAATAGAGGAAGATTAGGTCACAGTGATGGAATGGGTATGGGAACTTGGTAAGATAAATTAGAATAAATGATAGGCAGGAAGTAGTTAGGAAATAGATAGGTGGGGTAATTAGGTTGTAAAGAAATGGGAAAAGTAGTTTAGTCTTTGACATTGTTGAGTGGTATGGATGCAGGCATGACATCAATTGATGATGTGGGACCGTGTCCCACCATTATTAGGGTAGATGCATCCCAACATTACTAAGGATGAGTGGACACATATGTGATATGTCAGGGTTAGTGGGCATTAAGTGCTACAGGAGGATCTAATGGGATCACAGTCTCATGGTTGCACTCATTGATAGATGGGATGCCATGACCAACACCTTTCATCTACCCACTGACGAGATGACCATCACGCTTGGAGGACATATATAGGATTATGTGGCTTCCTATTGTTGGTGAGCCAATATATTCGATATCACAGAGATGGAGCCTTTGAGGTGATGATTGAGGTATTTGGGGAGATGGCGAGTGACCTGATAGAGCACAATGCTAGTCTTGTTTATGGGGCTTTGTATGCTACACACCCACAAGAGACATGGTTAGCAGTGTTGATGATGGTGGCGGTGGGGTGTTATGCACTTCTTGATTCAGAGGGTGGTCGAGTTTCCCAGAGGGTTGATGGGAGTATTGCAAGATATGATCGAGGATCAAGTCTTCTTTTTCATGGGCACCTACATATTTAGTGCAACTATATAGAGTTGTGGGCTTACCAGAGGATGTGATCACTATGGCATCTATTGTACATTCCTACTGCACTGTTAGGGCATATGAGCATATTGTGGTAGTGTGCCACAAAGACTACTAGTACTAGATTGGCATCATGGGGGAAAAAGGGTAGGTTATAGGAGGTGGGTGGTCATAGGTGGTCATCCTCGAGTAGAGGAGGCAACTCATGACGTAGTATACTATAGGTGGGAGTTGGAGGGCTTGTATGTGATGGACATAGTTGCGTGGCCATATGTCATTTTCTCCGATTTTAGAGGGATGGATGAGGAGGTACAAGAGTTATAGTTAGTAGTGTGTGGATATAGGCTAGATGTAGACATGTCGGTGAGCACGAGATGATCCCGACGATCAGATGATGACCTGCCATTTTATTACATTAGCAGATGTGTGCCACCACCCTTCCCACAGTACCACAAGGATGATGTGGAGAGACCTTTGTCTCCACCTAGGCCCATATGGGAACCCCATAGGATAGGAGGGTACCAATGGATACAATATTGGATGATACGTAGGACCATTATGGCATATAGAGGGCGGTGGTGGGTAGCGGAGTTACAAGAAACACCACCACAGGTCAGCCGGACTTAGCCACAGTGATGGTTCATAGGGATTCCCTATAGGGATAGGTGACCATGTTGGGAGTTCATTTGATAGTGTCACAGGCACATGTAGTAGTTACTTTGATAGGGAAGTGACTATGACATTACAGGGTTAGGACAGCTGACTAGCCACCCAGGCTCAAGGTACATGTAGGTGCATACATCTCTCCTGGGGATGGTGCATGGGTGATGCACTATACAGGCAATAGTTACTAGTTTATAGGATAATTGGAAGTCACGTGCAGGCATAGGTCATGGCCTTATAGGCCCAAGTAGCTACATAGTACTAAAACGAGAGGCATAGGTACACCTGGGATAGGGTCCCGTAGTATAGGCACCGGCAACAAGGATAGGGTTCTCTATTGGTAGGGAAGAATGAGTTCACAGTGGTAGTTAGGCCGATGGCACCACCCTAGAACCGTATCTATGATGAGGTTCAGGGATGCCTTGAAATGAGGCCCACTATTACCATGACCATCTAGCCACTTGTAGGTATTGATGTTCCCTCATATGCCGAGTATAGGGCCCAACAGGTAGCTAGTGAGAGGACCAGTCTAGAACTCACAACGGGTAGCACATGGGGGTCGTCATGCCCAAGAGATAGGGTCAGGGTGAGGCTATTAGTTCTCGAGACCAGCCTAAAATAGGGCTAGGGGAGGAGATGGAGGTCGAGAAGGGACAGAGAAGAGGTGGAGAGATGTTGATAGGATATTGACTAAGAAATAGGAGGAGATGGGTGAGAGTGGAGAGGAGGGCCTCAGGTGGGGTTGATTGATCATGACATGGATACTTGTATGATGATTTTTTATTTATATATATATTGACTGCCTATGTGTCAAATATTTTGAGATTGTATATGATATTTTTGAGACACTTTGATTATTTATCCCTATGTATATATGTATTGATACACATACATTCCTCTTTATATAGTTGATGATTATTATTGGATGGATGATGTACTCTTTTTAATTTCCATTGTTATTGTGTACCATGGGCACTAGGTGAGTTAGGCATGATTGAGTCTAGGTCATTTAGGCATGATGGAGTCAAGTATAGGCCTGGTTTGGTCAAGTATAGGCATGGTGGAGTCTAGGTATAGGCATGGTGGAGTCAGGTATAGGCATGGTGGTGGGTATAGGCATGGTGGAGTTAGGTATGGTGGTCATATAGGCATGGTGGAGTCTAGGTAATTTCCAAGTTACTGATCTTATGGAAATAATGTGTTGTATGTATGTTGTGTTTAAATTTCCAAGTAATTAATATCATGGAAATATGAAATGATTTAAGTAGAATATGGTTATGGTGATAAAATGGTAGGTATGTATGTTTTTATGATATATTAATTTCCAAGTTTTTGTGTAAATGGAAACTAACTAGGGTAGAATGTGAATATAAAGGGGGAAAATTGGTTAGGGGAAAAAGTGGTTAAGCTAACCTCCAAGGGCCCCATGCCCTCGAGTGTTGCCTACATAGCCCCGACAAAAAAGGGGCCTCGAGGCGATGTAGTTCTCCCATAAGCTAGGGAAGAATATGATAAGGGAGATGAATGGGTTAGTAGGTTTTAGGCATGATTGAGTCTAGGTCATTTAGGCATGGTTGAGTATAGGTTGAATAGGCATGGTTGAGTTAGGTCATGTAGGCATGGTTGATTTTAGGTTGAATAGGCATGATTGAGTTTAGGTTGAATAGACATGGTTGAGTTAGGTTGAATAGGCATGGGTGATTTTGGTGGGAGAGGAATTCCCAGAATGTAGGTGTCAAAGGTTTAGTCATGTGTAGGAGGATCAATAAGTAAGAAAAGAGGTGAATGGTAAGAGGAGAAAAAAATCCACCTAATTGGTAAGAACCATTATGAGTCTATCATACCAAATATTGGCTTATGAATGTAAGACCCTAAATGTGTTGCATGATTGACTATTCTAAGGGTGAAGAAAGTCACATGATCATGAAATGTCACATTTGCAACATGTCCCTTGAGTAGGTAGAAGATTAGAAAGGAAATACGGTGAGGTGAAATGGGTTGTTTTAGCGTAACCTTGGTGTGAGACAACATGCCTCTTTCTAAGATACCCAAAACCAAAATAGGAAAGTCCATGATGAAAAAGTTATCTTTTTCTTTTTTACTTTTGTTTTATAGACTGATCGATGAGGAAGTCTATGTGGGATGAATAGAATATCTCCTTGAGGTCTTTGTGAAGCTGATCGATGTGGGAAGCTTTAGAATATTTTATTTTATTTTTACAGAAATAGTCTTCTTTTTGTGATAGACTATAGTACATATGGCTAGCTTTGTATAGTTTTCCTTCAAGGGAGTCAATCTATTTATAGCAAGAAAGATAGAAAGATAGATGTCCTTTTTGAGGGAGTCATCTATTTTCTAGAATTTTGACTCAAGGAGTTTGAATTTGAAAATCCCATATATTACTTTTGAATTTTTTTTGGACTTTTAGGTCATGGAAAAGACTATAAAGAAGTATAGGCTTCTTTTATGAAGACAAAACCATAACACACAAAGGTTAGCTATGAAAGAGAGGTTTTAAGTGATGAATGACCATGGGATTCCATCCTAAAAATGATGAAAAGTATCCATGAGAATCATGCCATGAGTAGAGTCATGGTACTCATATTTAAGATAAGGTTGAAAGGTGATGGATAATCACATGATTCTTGTTTAGTCATTGATCCTTAAAATAGGTAAGTGGAAGGTGAATGTTTCTCAAGGGATGAGTGTTTAATAGACATAAGGTGATATAGGACTTGATTCAACAATAGAATGGTCAAGATGCAAGGCATTGAGGGGCTCAGGTTCAGGTTTACCTTCGAGTGAAGATAAATGATAAGCACCCGATCCATAAACATGAGTAATGATATAGGGTCCAAGCCAATTAGGAGTGAAAACTTCCCCATTTAATTTTCTCACTTTTGTTACATGTTGATTTTCCTTCAAGACGAGGTCACCACCTTGAAGGTTTGTTCTTGGACACATTTATCGTAGGCATGTTTGATACATTTTTGGTAGATTTGGAGGTGATCGAGAGCATTTAGATGACATTCATCTAATAACTCAAGTTGTGCCAAATGATCCTAGTAAAAATCATCATCGTTGAGCATATCTTTGAGTGAGATACAAAGATGGAATTTGGACTTCGAGAGGCAAGACAACCTCTATACCATAGACCAAAGAGAAAGGTGTGGCAGCGGTTGAGGTGCGAATACTAGTGCGATAAGCCCATAAGGAAAAAGGAATGTGCATGTGTGCAATCCTTACCAATATCATCAACCACTTTCATAAGAATTTTATTTAGGGTTTTGTTAGTTGATTCAGCTTGGCCATTTTTTGAGGATAATAAGGTGAAGAAAAACTGAGTTGAATGTCAAGGCATCATAGAGTTTTCATAGGGTTTTGTTTTTGAATTGTTTTCCATTATCAGTGATGAGGCGATGAGGAACACCAAAGTGAAAATGATGTGATGGTTGATGAATTCATAGATTTTCTTAGCTTTTGTAGAAATAAGAGGTATGAATTCCACCCATTTAGTGTAATATTTGGTAGCGGTAATAATCCATTGATGATGTTGGGAAGAATGAGGGTTGATCTCTCCAACAAGATCCAAACCCCATTAAGAGAAAGGCCAAAGGTCTCATGTGACTTGTAAGGCATGACTAGGGGTGTGATGAAGATTAGCATGTTTGTTGACACTTCACACAATGCTTGAAATAGTCACAAAAATCATGGTTTAGGGTTGGCCTAGTAATAGCCCAGGTGAAGGATGCACTTAGTGACAACTAAGCCATTGAAGTGACCCCCACAAATCCTATCATGAACTTCCTTGATGGTGTATGGAATTTCAGAACTTGTAAGGCATCGTAAGAGGATACCATTAAAGCCATGTTTATATAGAAGACCACCCATGATGACATAGTGAGAGACACTTTTGAGAAAGGCTCATTGTCCATTGCGAGTAAGATCTGGAGGCAAAAATTGAAAGGAAAGGTAGTCAACAAACTACTTATACCAAAGGTCACATGTGGGTCAATTTCAATGTTTCCTACAAGGTTGATGTCTCAAATTAGATAAGAAGGTGATTGCAACCTTTATACTATGACAAATATTTTTTGAGTTGAGAGGATGAAGTGGGGATTTGAGAAGCAAGACATGCCATGGTGTCCAAAAATTTATTAGTGGAACGTGGGTGGTTTGAAGTTCATAATGGTCAAAGGTAGTCAAAAGCATGTCAACATGATGTTTATACTTTTTAAGTATCTCATTACGACATTGGTATATACCATTAACTTGGTTCACAACTAGTTGAGAGTCACCAAAGATATTAATTGATTTAACATCTAAGGCTATGGTGGTTTGAAGACCTAACACAAGTGCTTCATATTTGGTGATATTGTTAGTACAATCAAAAATCTAGTTTGAAAGATAATGGCATAGGCTCACCATCAAGAGGAATGATGAGGATAACTCAGCACCACCCCCCCATGCTGACATTTGGAACCATAAAAAATAAGGTCATCAGTAAATGGTATCATCTAGGAGAGGGTAGTGATGGATTCATCAGGGAAATCAAAGTTAGAAGATTGGTTTCTGGAGAGAGGTGCGTCTGAGTTGGTCAACAATGGTTTGTCCTTTGACATATTTTTGATGGATGAATTCAAGATCTAGGTCTGCAAGAAGCATGAGCCAACATGCAACATTGATGTTGGTAGGGCTTAGCGTACATGTAATGTAAGGGGTCAATATTGGTGACAACAAAGGTTTTGTGGTTGAGTAGGTAATGGAAAAGTTTAGTGGTGAAAAAAACTAAGGCTAAGAAGAGTTTTTTTCGACATGAGTATATCTAGTTTCATAGTCTAAAAGTGTATGACTTATATAATAAACCACTTTCTCCCTGTGTTTCTCATCATGATGAGTGAGCATGGAACCAGGAATGATCAGAAGTAGAAATGTGTAAAGGTAAAATGGTTGGTCATCCTTAGGGGAATGAGCATAGGTGGTTGGAGGAGGTATTATTTTAAGGCATCGAAGGCTTTGTGGCATTCATCATCCCATTTGAAGGAGACATCCTTTTTGAGAAGATGATGAAATGGATGGCAAGTGGAAAAGTTGAGAAATAAAGTGATGAATAGATTGCAACTTTCCTTGCAAAATACAAAGTTGAATGAAGGTTAGTAGGTGGAGGCATCTAGAATATAGCCTTGATTTTAGTGGGATCAACTTCAATGCCATGCAAAGAAATGATAAAACCAAGGAGCTTTCAGAGAGAACAAAAAGACACACTTCTTAGGTTGAAGGTGAACACAATATTTGATGAGATGATCAAAGAAAAATTTAAGGACAGCAAGGTGTTCAGCTTGATGTTTAGATTTGGCAAGAAGATCATCAACGTAATCTTCTAATATGTTATGCATGATGTCATGAAAATATAAGTCATAGCCCATCTTGATATATGTAGCACCACCATTTTTAGGCCAAAGGGCATGACATGATAGATAGAAGGTCCCCAAGGAGTGATGAAGGTGGTTTTGTGTTGATCTTCTAGGGTGAGTAATATTTGGTTATAACCTGAGAAACCATCCATGAGTGATAGCATCTCATGGCCGGTGGTGAGATCAACTAGTTGGTCAATACTAGGTAGAGGAAAGTCATCTTTGGGGAAAGCTAAGTTAAGGTCATGGAAATCCATGAAATGTGAGAGTCCCCTATCACTTTTGTGATAGGAAATGATGTTAGAGATCCATTAGGGATAATCAATGGGTAGGATGAAGGAAACCAAAGAAGGTGTTGGAGTTCTTATTTGACAAGAAGGGAAATGCGAGGATGCATTTTTACAGCTTTTGTTTCATGGGTTTGGCATCAAGAATGGTTACGATATTGTGGACCACAATGTTTGGGTCAATACTAGGGCATATCAACATAGGACCAAGAAAAATTGTTATGATCCCGAGGAAAGAAGTGAAAGCTTCATGTTTAGTAACATCTAAAGATTAGCCTATTTTTAGAATGTGTGGGTCATCTTGAGTGTGAATATTGATTTTGATGGTCGATTCATTCAACATGGTTTGCATCTCAGAAGGTAATGACCGGTGAATATAAGAATCTTCCACACCAAGGTAGGTGAGAATAGACTCATCATCCTGACATTGAATGATGTTAATAAAAGGTGTATCATCATCGATCATGTTAGGATATAGGAAGGGAAGAGAAGAGGGAGCCTCGCCATCATGCTGATAAGTCAGAGGTCCCAGGAAATGGTGTTCATGAAAAAAAAGTTAGGAGGAATGGATTATGGATCCATAGACTCTATAGGTGAAGGTGGTGAAGTTGGTGAATGGGGTGGGGAATGTTTATCATCCTCAATGAGTTCAACTCAAGCCTTCTTGGAAGGTGGTTCAGAAAATCCAATACCACTACAGTCTTTATGCTTATGAGTGGTGCAAGGAATGATAATATGGTGACCTTGTTCATAGAAACCAAATCCAAAGCCCTTCCAAGAAATAATGATGGAGGAAGGTGTGGGTGAAGTGGTGGTTGGTGAGAGATTGAAGGTCGAGGAAAATGGTCGAGTTTGGGAAGGTGGCTCGGGTGAGTAGGTAGAAGCATCAAGTCCCCATATGTTAAGTTGGTGTGAAGGTGGGGAGGACCATAGGGAAAACCTCACCTATGTGGTGATCATAGTGGGGATGTTGGTGAGGTTACCATACTCTTGAGGAGTAAGGAATGTGTCAATGTTATAAAGGTGGTACTCCCCAAGTGAGGCATTGAAAAACACCTTCTAAGGGATCAGTAGTTGATATGTGGGTAGCGGAATGGATGAATCACTAGATAGCTAGGAAGAAGAAGAATTTGATGTTTGAGAAGTAGATGGATTGGCTGATGGGTCAGTATAGAAGCTACGACAATAGTGGGAATAGAGGAGTTAGTTATGGAAGATGTAGTGGCAGAAAAAGTGGTGGATGAGGTAGTGGCTGAAGAAGAAGTGGTAGTGGTGGTAGATGCCTTAACTAGTATAAGGACATCATTGGGTCGATACAACATGTTACAGAAGTCTTGAATGGTGAAGGGTTGGTTGGAATGGTATAGTTGTTCCCTTCATGTTCAAATTTTAAATAACGGTGTAAGGTTGAAGGAACACAACCCATGGCGTGAATCCAAGGTCGACCAAGTAGCATGTTGTACTAGAATTCCCCTCTAAAACATATAATAATTCAAGAATAGCATGGGGGCCTACACGAATGTGGAGAATGATGGTGCCAAGGGTGGAAGTCATGGCATCATTAAATGAACACAACATAACTGGTTATTATGCATGTAATTGGTAGGGATGCACATTTGGTTATACGAATGGGAGGAAATGATGTTAATAATAGCACCACCATCATCATAATGTGTCAAATGCATATATTATCAATGTAGATGGAAATAAATAGGACTAGGTCATGATCATCGATTGGAGAGGTACAATCTCATCATCAAGAAACCGAGAGAGTGGATACTTGATGAGTGGTAGTGGGAGCAGAGGAAGGGGAAAAGTGGTGAGAGAAGCCACATGGTGAGGAGTGATAATAGATGCAATAGATGTAGGGTCATTAGGTAGAACCTCATAATAGATTACAGAGACCTCAATGAGGGCCTGATGATGAGACTCAGAGGTTTGGACAAGGTCATACAAAGACATTTTGAGAGGAGACTAGTGTAATTTTTTAAGCATTGTATGATGGGAAACCCCATCAGAAATAGGGTATGTGGGTCCACGGATGGTGATTTTGGGTGCAGGTGCAGATGGAATATTAGGTAAAAGAGTAGTGGATGAGCTGGTTGTTTTCTCCTTTCCTTTTTCCTTCTAGGCTCAAGTGGCAATTTGAACCATATTAATCTGTGGTAAAGGAGAAAGTGATTTGTGATAGGTGTAGAAAGATGGGAAAAATATGGTGAGGGCATATACTGGTTTTGTGAAAACAATGTAACACATTGGCATTTTGGTGGAGGTTTGGCTAGCTCTCTTATGTGGACCATATTGATCTCAAATGTTGGAGGGGATAAAAGGGTTATGGAGGTGGAGATGAAGGTCATTTGAATAGGTAAGGGATGAGGATGTGTGGTGATAGGTGAAGGTGGAATAGGGTCCTCATCTAAAAGATCATCATCATCAAAGTTTTCTTTGAGAGGACATAGTTGGAGAAGAATAGTCTTAAGAGCCTTACAATTTTCCACATCATTCCTTGGCACATGATGGTAAGTGCAAATTTTGGTATCATCAAACCCTTCTAGGTTTAGGTTTGAGTGGGTCGTAAGGTCTAAGCGGTGATAATGTGATGATAGAGGTTTCCAAAAGGTTAGCTAAGATGTTTGCATAAGACCCTACCAATGGATCACAATGTGAAGTAAGTGTGGGTTTGGATGGAAGTGTGGGTGAATTTGGTGGGAGAGGCATCACTAGAGGTGGAATCGGAGGTTGAGTAAGTTTGACCACTTGTTTGGTAGATAGTATGGTTTTAGGTTTTGATTACACCTTCTTGGGTAAAGATGTAACAAGTGAACTAGTTGTTGAAGGTGGTGTAGGTTTAACTACCTCTTTGGAGGGTAGTGGGTTCTTAGGCTTTGGTTGCACCTTCTTGGGTAAAGGTGAAGAAGAAGTGTGTGATGTAGAAGGGAATATAGATGGTGGAAGGGGATGAGCTAGCCAAGATGATAATGGAGGTGCGGTGAAGGTTGTAGTAAGAGGAAATGTGGAAGGTATTGGTTGAAGAGAAGGGAATAACATAGGTAATGATGAGGATACTAGAAGTGGTGTAGGTATAGGAGATAGAAAGGATGTAGGTGACATGAAGGCATAAGATGTGTAGGTAATTTAGGTGCAACAGAGAGATCATGATGAGGTAGGTTGTTGTGCTTTTTTTAGTTTACTTTGGTAGGAGTTGTTTGGCCAAGGTTGATGGGTGGGGACCTAGGATAGATGGAAGTGGTGAAGGTGACAGAGGGGTAGTGGGTGAAGCCGGTGTATGTGACCTCGAGAGGTTGGGCCTTCCTCTTAGGTGGGGGAATAGTTTTACAATGGCTTGTGAGGACATGGCTAAATCCAATTTGACAGGAGGATGGACTAGGCTTGATGTCAACATGACTCCCAATGTGGTAATGGGTCTGAGATGTGGAGGAAGATATAGGTGCAGGTAAGGTTTTAGGCATAGGAAAAAGTTCATTTGATGGTAAAGGTTTAGGTGTGGGTGAGGGTGATGAAGAAGGGGTCAACTAAACTAGCATGGGCATGGTGGGTTTGGTTGTCTAAAACACCTTTGGATAGATCATGGAAGTATCAACAAAAAACATTTGCATTTGAGTTGAGATAGGTAGTCAAAGACGTCCCCAAAGCATGGAATTGTCAACATAATCCAAGTGGTTGGCCAAACGTGAGAATGAAACTGATGTAGGAGGGATGATGTTGATTTAGTAGTAATCCTATAAAGAATGTTTGTGAGACATGGAAATGGTTGGATTCAGACTTTGTGGGTAAAAGAGATGAGGGAAAATCAACAAGATCCTTGAAATCCAATGGAGAATTATCACCAATAGAAAGGACGCTTGCTAAATGGATCCATCATGGGTAGGGGAGATGACAAGTTGGATGAGTTAAGTTCATTTTTGGAGAAGAAAAAGGTAAGCATGACTCTCTTGTGGGTAGAAGAGTAAGTATGCGGGTTATTTCTAGTTGAGAGATGAGTGGGGAAAATTCATCGGTAGATATGGTGGATTCCTCCATGGGTGAAGGAGGAGATAAGGGAGACTCCTCTATGGGTAAAGGAGAGATGAAACAAGTCCCTTCATGGATGAAGGAGCTCATGCAAGAATCTCCTCAATAGATGGAGTAGGAGGAAATTGAGTAGGAAGAGTTGGTATGATGTCAAAAATAACATGCACCTCATGAATGTTACTATCATTGGTCGAGGTTTCACCAATTTGGTTAGATGATGGGGTGTGATTTGGGAATGAATTCTTGAAGATGTGAAGGTTCTGATTAGTCGAGTGCATTAGGATTATCTAAGATGAGATCTCCATTATCTAACATTTCTTGGATGATGTTTTTGAAAGTTATAAAATTACATCGCTATGACCTCTAACACGATGATAGTTGCAGTAATCATTTTCTTTATACCATGCATGCACAGGATGATAGGGGTAAAAACCAGTATGTGGTTTGAAGGGTGGAAGAGTGACTGCTCCAAATTTTAGAATTTTTATAAAACTAAGAGTAGGGTTCTCCTATGGGAGTATATTTTGTTTCTCCCATTTTAACTAAAATCCTGAACAGAGAAATATTGGAATAAGGATTTGATTTGTTGGATGGATGAGATGGGACAACTTTTAAACTATTACGTTGGCATATCCTTTTACTTTAGAATAATTATTTTGTGGTTTGGAAGAAGAAGAGGTATCATTTTGATTTAAACACAATGTTCTTGTTACATAATTATATCTTCTTCTCTTCAATGACACAAATTTCAAGTTTCTAGGCCATGGTGAATGCCTCATCAAATGTGTGGAAGGTTTGAACTTGGAGAGTTGCGAGATGTTTCTAGCACAAGCTCTAGTGAACAACTCTATTAACTTGGTTTGAGGTAGTTGGAATGTGAGTTGGTTGATCAGGCTTTGCCAACGAGCGACAAAATATGTGATAGATTCATCTTCATATTGGCGTGTCGCATACAAGTCAGTCATGGTGACCTTCTTGACAATGTTGATAGAAAAGTGGTCTAGAAAAGCCTAAGCTACCTGATTAAATGAAAAGATGGAATGCCTAGGTGGAGAAGAGGGGGACTATACCAATCTAAATTGTAAAGACTCTCTATCAAGGAAGAGACATTGGGAATGTTTTTGGAAGAGAAAGTGTCATCATGAACATCAATAACACACATGTTTAAAATATATGAAGTGTTGGTGGGTCTTATTTGATTAACTCAATTGAATTTAGGCATTTCCCAATGGGGAGGGTATGGATGAATCGTTAATGGATGGAAAAATGGGCTCATTACAAATATCATCGTATGTAGAGAGTTACGTGAGCTAGAGACATGTTTCCAATGTTTTAATGTATTTTCCATCATCATTTTGATAAGATCATTGGTAGGTTGTGATGACTAGGCACCCCTACAATATAAGGGGGTAGATGAGGTGGGTATGACATGGGTGACATCCCAAGATGTGGTGGTGCCGAGTATGAAAATTGTGAGGAAGGAATATAGGCCGAAATAGATGTAGATGGAAAGTATCCCCATCATAAGTGATAGTATGAAGAAATAGGGGTCCATTGGTGATAATGTAGGTAGGTGGAGAGGATGTAAAGACTCTCGTAGAGTAATTGAAGGAAGAGAAACAGGGATGGAGAGGATATGTTTTCAAGGAAGGGAGTATGGGAATCGATAAACATAGAAGTGGTGGCTAATATGATTGATTAGGTATATGAGAGGTGGAAAATCAAAATATAGACCCTACACTCAAGGTGGTTGATAAAGGCATGGTTGACATCTTAGGAGTGACAAAAAATAAGTTAAAGATCTGGAAATGAATAGGTGTGGTGGATATCAATCTGTAGACTCAAAGGATATCCAGACCCAAAAGGTGGAAAATGGTAAGGCCAAGCTAGTAATAACATAAAGGTGGAGTGTAGAATGCGAGGGTAGGAGGAATGGACAGTAGTCATTCCATATACAAGCTACCTTAATGATGAATGACGGGTAGATGAATGAATAAGATAGTTACTTGAAATAGAGTGAGAGGATTTGTGATTTAGGAGTCTCGTGAATCCTAATCACCAAGAGTATATGGAAAGAGCCTCTAATTGGGGTCCATAGGTGATGAGATTGAAGGGGGTGATGGGCTATGTGGGAGTGTGGGGCATAAAAGGATAAAAAACATGAAGAAACATTAGCTTGTTTACACCTCAAAACCACAAGAAGACAATAATAAACAAACACAAAATCCTAAGTTGTAAATTTTATGTTGTGGAAGTAATGGGAAAAATTAGTCTAATATGAGTGATTAGATCATTTTTATGATTGGAAAAAAGTCAAAAAACCAAACACCTACATTTTGGTTTTGGCATGGGAATCCAATGTCAATGATGAGGAGAAACCATCGCTGGAGCCACACTTTCAATCCTCTAATGTCGATTAATGTGAAAAAATAAGAGATTCAAAGATCTCAGTGAAATGAAAGGTGAAAATGGGTCAATCTAGACTCTAAAGATGATATCGAGACCTAAAAAAGTGTGATAAAATGGCAGTTCCAACAAGAATTTACAAAATAACATAAAGGTGCAGAATTTTTGGGTAAAAATCCAAAATTATATTTGATCCGAGAATTAATTATGAAGAGGTTAGATGATGAATTTCACTAAGGTGGTCAAAATAAAGAAGAGTTATTTTTAATCCCGTGAAATCTAGAGACAATCGAGAAGAAAAAATATGAAGTTTAATGTGATTTAGATCAAATAAAATGGACACCTAATTTTCTATAGAATGAAGAAGAATATGGCTGTGAGGAGTCCTAATAAACCCAAAAATAAAACTAAATTTTACGCATTCATGATGTGGGGCATAAAAGATAAGAAAAAATGAAGAAACGAATCACACCTCAAAACACAAGGAAAAAAATCTAACAAACATAGAAATCCTAAGATGTAGATTTTACGTCAAAGTTGATTATGCCATTCTAGGATGAATTACTATAAAAAAACACAACAAGACCACTAAATTTTAAATAGTTAATAAAGGTGCCTACAAAAATCCAACAACTATGGTGGTTTTGGGTAAGTTTTGCAAGGGAGATCCTTCTATGAGATGATGATTACAAAGAAACTGTGGAGCCCACTTTTAATCCTTTGATTGTTTGATCGTTAAACTTCTTCCGGGAAATATTTTGTTCAAGAACTAAATGTAGTTCTATTGTTTTTAGTGATTTAGGTTTCTCATACAGAGAGATTCATGCTAAATATGAAAATGAGTTACTAAATCAAATTAGAAACCATTTTTTTAGGTTAGACTTCCAACATATAGGTTTTCCACTGATTTAGATGATTTATAATGTAAAAACTCAAAAATGAAGTGATCCATTTTAAAACCCAAATCCACAAATGGATATTTCATGAGAACAAATTATTAAGAGGTTAGGGCTTGAGTTTCACTAAGTACAATGCAAGAAAATAAAGAAGAGTTCTTTTTAATCCCTTCAAACAAGCATGCCAAGATGACAATCTTTTCCTAAAATAATATTATGAAAAATCTTCCATTGATTGAAGAAGCTTAATGTGAACTTGGTGCATTGTTTCGAATGAAAATAGACACGAATATTTTCATAGAATGAAGAATGCAATGAACCCCATATGGTTCCCACATTGAGCCAAAAATTTCACCAATAAGTTTTACGCTTTCTAGAGAAAAGAGAGTTATGGGATGGGTGACCTAAAATGGTTAAGGAGTTGAATACCTTATGAGTGTATATGGAAGGTAGAATGTGTTGGCATTGTAGACTTTTTATCAAACGATGAGATCCTTCCCTTTGGCCATCGTGATGAACAGCCCGTATAAGAAACATAACAAGACCACTAAATAGTATTAAATAATGATATGTTAGTGTGAATGATCCATGTGTCCTCCATCCATGAAGGAGGGTGCTTCTCATAGAGGTGATGTCCATTTTTAGTACTTGATTTAATGTGAATAAGAAACTCAAACCCTAAATAGGTATCCCTTACATTTGACATTTTAGAGCATCTAAGACACTACACTATCTTTTCAATGCTAAATATTTTAATGAAACTCTAAATCTAATTAGAAATTCCTTGCGATTAGGATTGTTCCAGTCAGTAGGTTCATCGTGGTGTCATTGTTTCCGATTGATTCTCACAAAATCTTTGATTTGGGTGAGTGGGAAGATTGCATATAAAATGAAACAAAGACCGGTATTGGTCAGGGTGACCGATGCCGCTTATAGGGATGAAACTAACTGGTCATGGAATTGACATCAATAGGGGCAATAGGTAGTAAACTATTAAAAATGGGTTTTTAGGTTCTTTTTGATTACACAGAGAGTAGGGTAGTGTGGTTTAGGTAGTAATATGGCTGAGAAGACTCAGGAATAATAAGCAGGAGGTTTAGAAGGGTGAAAAGGCTTGGGGTGATTGAATAGTGGGTTGGTGGGAAGAATGTGATGTACGGGTAACAAAAGAAATAAAAATTAAAGAAACAAAAGATCTATAATGGTATAAGCACAAATTATTAAAATCATAGTACTTGGTATTTTGTGGATCCTATGAGTTGAGATGGTTGATGGTTGATCGGAGAAGAGGTGCCTGAGTCCAGTGTCATGGCAGTAAATAATGTGTGCTCCCATGAGTATTCCAACGCTTTGGAAGGAGAATCGGTTGCTTGTCTTGCATTATGGTTATGTGTGTTCATCATCTGGATGTAGGAGGGCTTGAAGATTCATGCTTGAATGCAATAAGGATCCAATAATTGAATGACCAACCTAGGTAAAGGGTTGTAAAATTCTATATAAAGGAATCGATGGTGGTTTAGGTGACTGATGTCGGCCGAGGATAAAACAACGTCGGTTAGGGTGAAATAGTCCTATTTACAAAAATAGGTAGATCTTCCCATATTTGGCATGTTTTCCTTGTTGGGTCCGCTTAGGGAAGTAGAGTTCACGTGAGAGAAGGTAGGAAGATATTAGAAGAAGTTTAGTTAGGTTTAGGAATAATTCTTAGTTAGTTAGGTCAAGTGCTGACTCAACACTAGGATTGATGACTAAGTGCTCGAGAGTGCCGACTTGGTCATTGTGAGTTAAATACATGGAATGGGTCTAGGGTGAGGTGTAATGATGAGGTGGAGGTGTGAGGAAGGGGTCATGATTAGTTAAATCTTTTACGTTAATTAATTTAAGGGGACCAAGGGGAGTGTAACCTAAATTTGGTGTCTACATAGACGCGTGAGTGAATGAGTGATTTGATTAAACACCCGAGTGTGATGAGGTCCATTTGATTTGTATACCATTAGCATTTGAGTATGGACCATGGAACTAGAGTGTTAAATGGTAGTGTGTCACATTGATTGTGTATGGAATATGCAATGTTTTGTGTTTTTTTAATGCATTGCTTGTGTAAGAGATTGATTGGAAAGTTGTCTATTATGTTGTGTATTTACTAAGATGTCGAATGTGTAATAGGTTGTGTCATGTGCAAAAGTATCAAGTAGGTAGTGTGTTGTAGATTGTGTAAAAAAATGTTTGTGTTGAGTATGCGTAAGAGAGTTGTGTCCTATAATAGGAGAGAGGTATGTTGTGTGATGTAGAAGAGATGTGTTTTGAAATCATGGGGTGTGAAGTGTGTTGTAAATATGTTGATCATATTGTATGTGGTGTTGAATATGAGCGAAAGGCATGTGTTGATATTTTTTGATTATGTATTTTATGAATAACCATAAGAAGTATGTATTATGAGTGTGTCGAGGATGTAGTATGTGATGTGGAATGTGTGTAATAGGAAGAATGTGTCACAAATGTATTGAGTGTATAGTGATGAATATGTGTGAAAAATAGAATGATATGTAATGTAATGTGTATGTAATGTGAGGTTCATGTGTATAGGATTCTTGCAATATTTGAGTGTGAACTAAAGCACAAAAGTGCATCATCAGGTAATGATGATACAAGAATGTATCAAGACATGCATGTGATTGAATAGATATTAAGAGTTGATAATATAAGATGCATGTAAATGCTAGAGGGGGAGAAAATAAGCATGATTCCCCCAAGTGTTCCCACGATGGAGATCTGTGCAAAGTGACATGAGAGATACCTTGCCATTGTGGGAGAGTGTTATTTGTATTATGATAAGAGTGAAGGCCAACATAGTTGTAAGTCAAGAAATAGTAGGACCATGTGAGGGTGGTAGAATTTAAAATGTGTCTTGGTCATCAATTGAAGGAGTAGTTACTTTGATGAAATGAATTGGAAATGAAAGTGGAGTAGGATAGGGATAAATCTTGAATGGTGGTAGCTTTGGTGGTATTGATGACGCTATAGAAGACTTGATAGGAGAAGAAGGTGGACTGATTTTGAGAGGCAGTTATGTGGTTTGACTTGGTGATTCTATAGATTAATTGAGAGGAGGAGGTGTTATATTGATGTTGAGAAGTGGTTGCTTAGGTGGTTCTTGAATTTCCATAGAACAACCATTAGAAGTGATGGTGTGATGCTCATTATACATAGATGAATAAGATTTAGGAACCCATTGATATGTAACACTTGAGATGAACATTTAATATAATTTCATGCAAAGTGAATGAGAAAAAACCTTGACGCTCAAGATGTTTTATAGTTTTTGTAAAGCATAGAAATAATTTTCATTATGTCCATTGATTTGATGATAAGTACAAAATGGGAGACCTTGATATTTTATCAACCGATAAGGAGGATAGAAATGAGTATTTGGAAAACTAATCAATTGATGAGCTATGAGATGCCAAAGAATATCATTTTTGTTTATCATTTAAATACAAATTTAGAAGCGCGAGGAGTGGTAAGACTTGGATTTCACCGATATGAGCACACATAGTAGACATTGAATGAGGATGAAAAGAAGAACTAGTGTGTTCTGAGAAGCATATTTACAATATCAGATTTTAGATTTAAGATATATGATCGTGGATTCCATAGCTTGAAATTTATCATAAAATAAATAATGCAAATCTTGAATGGGCTCCAATATAGGTTGATTGGATGGAGGTTCATGAAGGATAATGTATTTAGATAGAATATGTAAAATAGGACTTATTTCATGTGGTGACATATCTTTAGGAAGACATATGCATTCTAAGGATTTTTATAGAACAACTTTGACAAATGGGATGTATTTTAAGTAAATCAGAAAAGGATTTGAAAAACATTTACGACCCATGATAGAAAAAAATATGAGGATCCAAAAGTATTTAATGTGGTTTCACCAAATTATTAAGCTATATATGAAATATATGAGCCTAATCTAAATGATAAGATAGAGGTAAATAAATGACAATTAAGTACAAAAATGATACTCAACAAAAACTAAGCAATAAATTATGAAACTCTAGTTACAAGAAGGAGAAGAAGGTACTTAACGATTTGTAATTAATTTTGAATTATACTGAAGTGATGACAAGGTGAACAAAGAGGCAGAAGCACCACATAGAGGTTTTAAAAATGTAGATATGTAGGATTAGGCTAGATAGAGGAACCCGGAAAGAATCATGGGCACTCACATGCTAGAAATGGGTGTCTCGAGTTTGTGAAAATGCTCAGAACCCCAACTTTTCAAGGTCCCAAGTTGTTTTATGTTGTTTTCCTTTTGTCACTATGATATCATACAATGATCTCTGAGATTTCTGGAAACCTGCAGTGAAGTATGAACCTGGAAAACCATCAAATAGACATCAAATCCAAAAATAAATATTTGGAATGAGGGATTGGATTATCCTCACCGTTTTCACAATGGTGATCTTATGACTAAGTGTTACACTACATCTCATACCCAATGTTGTTCTCTATGTTTTGTGAAGAATCATGCCTAGGTGGCTCTTATGCATGTCATACTTGTTAGCGAACAAGTAGCTAGATGTAAAGAAATGTAATAGATGTATGCATGGAATCAAATGAACTTCCCTCCTATGAAGTGTATGCAAAATAACCATCCCTTGTGTCCCTTGGATGGTACTATATGATTCAATGGATATATTAGATGCTTGATGAATGCAACATTAAGTGGTGATAGCTAATGCTTAATGATTGGTCCTTTATTATGATCACATAACTTTATTTTTATATCATTCCCTTGATTGAATTTCCTAATTAACCCTAAAATGCCAACTACCAAAAAGATAAGATGCTTAAATGGATAGAAAGGACCCAAAAGATGTGAACAAAGTACAAAAGGGCTGAGAGCATCTAAAGGTAATGAGGGCACCCGATGCTAGCATCTTAGTCAAGGCGTTGGTGTCCAAGATGATAGATTCATAGGTGTAAAAGGAAGACTAAGCAAGTAAGGATGCAAGACCAAAAATGGCAACATAAAGTAAAAAAAGGTGACCAAAGACATGGGTTGATTAGTAATTTTCTCACTTAGGAATCATATGAATAGTGGTATCTAATTAGAACTAGATAATTACCCAAAATACGTGATTTACTATCTACATTCACAATGAGTCTTAAGATCGTATTCCACTTTGCCCTTAAGCATTGTGTTTCCTTCCAAACTTGAACTACCATTTTAACGTAATTAGCTATACTTACATACCATCCATGCCACCTCTTACGACCCTTAATTTTATGAAATTCAAATCAAATGACTCAAAAATAGATCTAAACACAACTATTCAGCCTCTCCCATTACTCATGCCTTCAAATACTCAATTATTTTATATCTCAAACAAGATTACATGAATAATTTTGACAATGGATGTGTGTATAATTGACCATACATTACACACAAAAGTTTCACACTCTAAATGATTTGTGTACTCCATAGAATGAAAAAAATACTCCACAAATCCTCATAAATGTATTTCTTCATTGCATGACTCAAAAACATCACAAAATACTCTAAAAATACAAATAGTAATTGAATACAAGTGTAACTATTTTTGTTGATACAATATTTCCTATGAACCCTGATGTTTATGTATCATGGAGTATAAGACCCTTTCTATCCTTTAAATATTTTCCGAATAAAATTAACCATCAAATAATACCTAAAAAATTGTGTGAAGTTGAAAATTAATCCCATCTAACATGAAATTGAATTATAGTTATACGATCTCTCTTGAGCATCAATAATTGTAACTATTCCTAAAAAAGTTTAATGTGAAGAGGAAGTTTATTCCATTCATTTATTCTATTATGAAAGAGTAGTAACAATTATAGATAAATAATAATACTCAAATTGATAATCTACAATTTTCCAATGTTCATTCATCCAAAAACACACACACACATATATACATACAGACAGAGACACACACATGATACACATATCCTATAAATTAGGAAGCCTATTAAGGCTCCTCGGGGATTTTTTTAGTATCGAAAATATTCATAATATGGTGAAAAATTCCATTTTAGGAAAATTTGAAAAGGTGATTTTTTTTTGAAACAAGCCAATGTCTTGTTCACCTAAAATTTATAGATATAATGTCCTCCCAAGTGTCCACATATTCTTGTTCATTTTCAATGTTTTACTTTTACGAGAAGAATTTTGAGGAATATCACAATCATTTGGTTTCCTCTTTTGTGAACTAGAATTTGCATTTGATTTTTGTGTTACATTTTGTTGAGTATTTGTATTTGAGATATCTTGATGCACTCCTGGTTGCACCTCAACAGAATATCTTCAAGCTCTGGCATGGTATCATCATAGGTGTCATTTGGTTGATACTGTGTAGAATGCATGTCCACTTCAATAATACCTTCCACACACAATTTATTGATTCTAGTGGAAACTATATGGGTCATGGTTGTGGTATCTCAGTAGAGCAGAGTTTCCAAAATACTTGAACAGGACTTCTGAGATTTTTTTGTTACTTTTTGGGTCTTCTGAGCACTAGCAGCTTCCATTGTTATGAACGGAAAAGTTGAACCCTTGTTGTGTGTCACTTAAATCTTTATCGTACGTCAGCAATACTATGTCATGTGTCAAAAATAAGAGTGTTGTGTGCCAATAACAACTTGTCATGCAAGCAGCGTAAAACCCTTGTCACGTGTTAGTGAGAACCTTGCGCACATCAAAGATAATACCCTTTCGTCGTGCGTTAAGTCAATGAAACCCTTTTTCACATATTAGCAAAGAACCCTTATCGCGCATCGTAAAATAACACTTATCGCAAGGCCAAAAATCCTCACGCTATTCAATAAATATCTCTTATCACGCATCAATGATTTAGGCTTGTCACTCAACCGCAAATCTAATCTACACTATGTGTACTAGTGCTTAACAAGTTCATGGTACTTGATATGCTGATACCTCGGCTAGTTTCAGTAAGTTACTAGTATACCGCCCAACGAATCACCTAGGTTTATATAGGATATGTTTTTAAGGGTAGGCGAAGGAAACCTAATTAAATTATACTGTAAATTTTAGGCGAACAAGACACTGACTTGTTTTGAAAAAATCACCTTTTCAAATTTTCCTAAAATGGAATTTTCACCATATTACGAATATTCGCCACTAAAAATCCTGTCCAAAAGGAAACCTTCATAAGTGAGAAGAACATTTTAAGAGGACTTACCGAGAACCAAAAACAAAAAACTTCATCTAAATCCCTACGCATAATTTGGGAATAATTAAATGGAAATGTGGGCTAAATGATACACAAATATGATGAGAAAATTTGATAGGTGTTGATGCCAAAACTTAGTTGATAAATATTGTGGAAATTCTAAGATAATATGCTTAAATGGAGCCCATTTATTCATTGTACAATTATGTAGCTAAGAAAAATAGATGAAGAGAAAAGAAAGCCCAAGTCTTCCATGCTAGAATGATAAAAAATACCACATGCTAATATCGAACAATATGTGTGCATGTATTTAAGAAAAACATAGTTATTGTTGCACTTATATTTTTCTCTTGAAATATAGTGTAATATATGTAGTCATTGATATATGTAATGGTCATGTTAATATTAAAAGAGTTTGATATATATATATATATATATATATATATATATATATATATATATAGTCAAACAAAAAAGGTGAGCAAATTGAACTTAAACAATGTTTATATGTAATTAATCATGTTTTCATAAGAAATAATACATTCAGGAAAAAACATAATATTCTCTGTGAAGACATAAAAATATGGAGGAAAATAGAAATAATCTACTCTTTAACTTCTTGCAAACAACAACAAAGAAAACATAAGCCTTTTCATTTGACAACACTATATTTAAATAGAAAATTGCAACAAAAAGAGAATTGTGGTGATTACCAAAAATGACAAAATGGTGGGTCTCCAATTAAAAATCGGATAAACAAGGGTTGTCAAGAAACAAAGGGCAATTCCATTGAATAGCATTGGGCATAACTTGTAGATCAAGACATTTATTGAAGATCCTTGACCATGAGAATAAAAGTGATGTTAGACATTAACTACCCTCCCACTTGTCAAAAAGAAAGCCATCCTTTACACTCTCTAAAAACAATTTGGCCACTTAACATTTTTCCGTTAATTATAAAAAAATCTACAAATTTTAATAAAATAAGACTTAGATTGAGAATATTTTCTACTAATCACATTTCAAAGACATGAATATTTAAAAATATGAAAAACTACCCATCACATTTCAAAGACATAATTATGCCAGAGGCGTGACTACCGTTCACTCAAGCTCCATGACTACGTTGTCCTGTTTGAGCTGCTCCTGCCAGCATGCTGCTCTGTCATCCTGACCCCTGACCTCACATGTTTCTCTGTCTTTTTGTTTTGCATGTCTTTGGTTTTGGTTATGGTTTGGTCGTTGTAGTAATTTGCATTCTGAATCCAGGCTTTCATTTTTTATTTCTGCAAGTACTGTTTCAAAAGACTGATGGTTTTCCATACCAGCATGCAAATTCTTCATCCTCCATCTCTTGGTGCCCACTCCACTTTGTCATTTGCCACCATCCTGCCTCACCTACTTCCTGCCTTCAACATCTTCGTGTCTCCTGCCTGCATACCGCCCTTGGCTTGTAATTTTTCTACCACTTCCCTGCCACCAACCTGCTCCCGGCTATGGTCAATTTGGTATGTGGTATGCAGCATGTTGCCTCTTAGCTAGAGGCTGCTACAGAGTTCTGCTTTCTCGCTTCACATATCCTTGTTTGGGTTTTGATGCATCTGTCTTCGACTTTGCTCATTCTTTTTGCAGGGTCAACTTGCGTACGACCGGATACATCCCTACAGTGCAGGTTGGTGGTGTTTTCTTCTTCTGTTTTCAATCACACTATGTCGAAAACAAATCATGTGCTTGTAGATTACGAACATGCTGGAAAATTTCTCATGGCGGCTTTGCTACTTTTGTTTTTTTTTCCAGTACCGTTACGGATGGTATTTCTCTGTTTGTCTGATTAATGATCACCTACGCTACTCAGGTGGACAATGAGCTATGTTTAGGAAGTTGCACGGGAAATTACAACTAGCTTTACTGCAAACCCTCCAAACTAACGATATCAATTGAAAGCAACTGAGCTTACTTAGGATAGACTCGTAGCATTGTGTGATTTCTCCTCTTGTAATTAAATTTTCCTTCCAGATCAAAAGGCCAACTTGGGCATACAAACAACACACAACCACTCCTTAAATACCAATTATGGTAGGTATATAGCGGAACTAATAAGGCCAGCAACAATACTTGCTGCTATGATCAAATGCAACTCTGTCCCTCCAAAATATTTTCACATTTCTGAAAACAGAAACAGGCTCCATTCCAGTGTTAACGATCCTCTTATTTGGATCATCTTTTCTCTTAGGCACCGTGGCATCCGTTGCCCTGCTCTTCCCATTCCTTCGACCTGCAAAAATCCCCAAGATTTATACACCCAACCAAATATATAGACCAAAAGCTTTACTAGATTCGAAATCAATTCGGTACCCCAAAAACAATTACAGGAAAAAAATATGCAACCAAAAATTATATGCGCCCATCTAATTTTATATTATAACCTAAAAGATTCATTGATCTAAAAACATAGGGAGGCATAACAGAGTATGAGCAGTGTACCATTTCTATAAAATATACGTGTAGAAGATCTATTTTGACTGACACTTTTGGTATTGAGAAATGAGGGATTTTTGTAGATGCAAAATTTTGCACCTCTTTATTTGCGGAAGCAACATAATACTAGGAAAAGCTCAGAGATGACATGGTGGGTGTTTTGGATGAGATGACATTATGAGATGCAAATGTGGGCGTGTGTGTGCAAAGGAGGCAGGATTTTGAGGGCTTTAGTTCAAGGCATTTGAACACCAGGAAAAAACCTCAACAAAATCAGCATTTGTTTGTGACCGTATTTACACGGAAAATTTCCCCCACAAAAATTCCATGCTCTGCCTCAAATTTATTAGATGCCTTTGTCCTGGACATCTATACCCCATGCACCATAAGTTCTTCCAGGCACCACTGCCTTCGTTTTCCTTTTTGTAGGCGTGCACGTGGTGTCAACTTGGCTTCATGATATCATGTTCTATTTTTGATGTGTCGTCTGACATTAGCTTGGAAATTGATAGCTTTGCCCCATTTTTGTGTGGCCCAATTAGAAAAGCGTAGAGAGTGGCTGCTTGAAAATTTTGAGGTGCGAGATTGCAACCTGTCTTCCTTATGTCCATGACCATTCGTATGTGACCGGTAATTGCATCCGCAGTTTTTGACAACCCCTTCTTCTTGTCCATGCCTAGGGCACCCTATCTAGACCTATAAGATCTATGGGACCAAAAAAATACAAAAGAGGAGACCCACGGCCAAACCCAGGTTTTCCAAGCCTGCCCCACTTGCCCACAAACGACATCACCTCCACCGTAGGCCACTGAAGATACTCACTTGATGTGTAATAACATGTGTACAACTAGGGTTTTGTTTGTGCCATAGTTACGCTTGTGGTTTGTAACTAAGTTGTTAGAGTTATTCCATGTTGTGGGCTCTACTCCTATTCCTAAGTTCAATTCTTCATTGTTAGGTTCACAATAAATATGGCTTCAATAAGTGGTGGCTTATTCACTATTTCTGTCATTTACAAAAAAAGGAAACATCACCCATTGTTTCGAATAGCAAATATAAGATTCATAATTTACAATAAAATATTTAGAATTAAGTAATGAATATATATATATCAATTCCTCATAGAATAGATGCTACAATAATAAATAATACACATGAATTTCTTAATTGAGAGCACAATTTCTATAACATTTTATGTCTAGAATGACAATGCTAAAAATCACTCCACACCCAAATAACATGAATATTCTTATATCTAAGAGTTCTTAAGTGTACATGTGTCACAAGGCTCATGTGTTGCAAGCCTCATTAATCACAAGGATTAGACATACTCCTCAAATAATTTTTCCATTCAATATTCTTTTGAGTTACAATTTGACAACATTGTACACATTTTTTAATGTTTCTAGTTGTAAAACACTTGCAAACTTTTAAAATGACCATCTTCCTTCATTGGTATACTAGAATTTTCTTTTTTAAAGTATAAATTTATATATGAATTATGTAAAAGTTGTAACAAATGAATTTTGTTCATTTTTATTTTAATTATTTTGCATATTGCAGGGTTGTATTAACAAAATATTATTGCTAACAAATTGCTTGATTAATATAGATGACTATCAAATTTAGACTCATATATTACTATCTTCAAATTATGTCATTTTGTCTTTTGTGAAATTTGGATACCATGCATTAAATCAAAAAGTCTATGTTACGTGCCACTATTATATGTACCCAACATAATTATGCATGCGTACTTGCTTCTTAACCTACATTCCATATGTTGTACTTGCATTCCTTGAACTATTCATTTCCAATTATTTCATTACTCAACTTCCATGCAAAAATATCGAAACTATGTGAGCATTATGATGATCAATCCACACAATTGAATATCGTACGCTCAAAATAACAATACACTAAATGAAAGATGTTGCCATAACTATGCAATACATAAAGATAGGCTCAATATAACACATCACAACAAAAAATAAACACATGTCCCCCTCAGCCCAAATATGCCCTCTCCCACCTGATAATGACCCTATTGGTGTCAGTAAAATTTAGAAGATCTTCTGCAATCAGCTAGATTTCATATTTTGTTAACACATATGCTTGATATGCAATGAATCATACCTAGAGATGCAAATCAAACCTACAAATATTGGGCCTATGTGTTATAGGTGTTTCAAAGAGAGAAGCACCAACGATCCTCTTTGTGGAACAATATGAATCCCGGGCTCCAGCATATCGAAGTAGCCATTTTAACTCGGGTGGAAGAAATTCTTATTTTGTAAGTTGTGCCACTTCTACAGGTCACCCATGCTTGTGGGGGCCAATACATATATAGTGTACATACCATAAGATTCCCCAGAGACATTTCATCCATCAGACGCATACTTTCCTATCGGCCAAAGGACCTAGCTATCTCTTAAAACTAAAGAGACTAGAGTAGAAGGAAAACCATATGCATGTTTTCAGACATGTGACCCATGTCAATGATGCACTCCAATAAAAAATATGACATGACCCATAATACAGGGATGTCATTATAGCCAGGCCACCCTTACAAGCTTTCCCACTATTGCTACAGATATCTCTCGCTACCCTGCCTTCCATGTCTAAGAAATCCCTTGTCTTACCACAACCCTCTTATAGCAAAGATGCAACTAAATTAGCAACAAAAGGGACCACCCCATTTACCTCATCATCATTTATTGCATCTGTTCCACCCAACCACACAGAGGTTGAAGAGATTAAGAGATACTTGTGAAACAAAGCTTGCCCCACACCGACCTTAGGTTATTGGTCGCAAATAAGTGTTCCCCCCATTAATGAATATTCAATAGAGAGCTTATTTTCTATCTCCTTTCTAAACCTATTCTCATATGGTGTGGCTATGTTTCCCACACCCTGCAACAAAAAATCCCAAATGCATGAATACACCCTTCACTTAATGTGGCACTATGACAAGCTCTTTTGGTAACCACCCGTGGTTCCATTATTTCCTATCAACGTTATGATGCGCCATAAAGATCATATTGCATCATCTATATTTATAAGAAAACAAGGGTGAAGAAGCAATGATAACTAAAAACTTATGGGTACAATCTGGCCTTGTCAATGGTATGCAGGGCCAAGTAATTACTATAATGTATGCCCCGTGTCAGACCACCAACTTTTCCATTATATGTAGTTGTTTCTTTTAGAAACTACACAACCCTTCCATGGGACATGAGAAACCCAACACACCTATCGGTTCCACCAATAACAAGAGGAAATCATCATCAAGTCCCCCAAAATGGTGTGGAAACTAATAATGCACAAGTCACAAGGGCTCACCCTCGACAAGAGAACCATTGATATAGGGCACACAAAGCCACCAAGCCTAAATTTTGGATTTCGCCAAAGATTCTCCTTCAACTCGGTACAAACAACTACATGAAGATGGACATGCCCAAGCTCGGACACAAGTAGAGCCACTTCTCCAACATATCCCCCTATATAGCTCATGTAAGTAAATCCAAAGAAATCGTACACTATTGTGCATACCTTTCATCCGTGCTCTATACATCTAACTACGCACTCAAAATACTTCAATACATAATGCATAGTTATGATCTTTCTCAGCCATGCATTCCTAACATACAATATTTATCCAATGAACATGCAGAACCCTAAGAATGGAAGAAAACTTCTATAACATAGCTACTCAGTATCGACCATTCCACCAAATTGCCTCTATACAACCGTGCTACCAGATGCCACAATTTTTTCCAAAGATACAATTTCCAAAATGTTGCTCACTAAAAAAAGATTATAAAAAGCACAACAAATGCTACAGAAAGCAATAATTGTAGTCGAGGATGCATTAAAAACTCATGGAGAAATTTTATACACAATACTATAAAACCACCTCTAAATAACCACCTACATATAATGAACAACTCTTCAGGGCATTACATATGTATACCAACAATTTTGTAACATGCAAATATATCTACCATTCTGTGGAAAAAAACATTTTCCTTACATATCAAATATTTGTTCGCAACTACCACTAAACACCACAACACCTTTTACTCACACCCACTCTTCTTAATTCCTTTGTAAAAAAAAATTCTAGGTCATTATTCAATTCAATCACATATACTAGTAATTACATGACAAATAAATACATATACCTCCATAATACATGTTATAGCATAATCTAAATAGATACGCACTAACCAAAATACACAACACCATGGAAACCAATCACTTCCCAACCAAAAAGAAAACACCTACTTCTAAACAAGAAACAAAGCACCTACTGTTAAAGATACCCGTGGATTATATATTGTATGCGATTCCCTTTTTTTGGTTAATTTCCCAAAAAATGTTGATATTCCTTGTGTATATACATACACATTACAGGTTATATAGTGAACGCTCCCACTATGTTTTTGTTGCATGAACCCTATACAAAAATAATATTGAGACCCTAGGATATACAACGCAAATCAGTAATCTTGTTACCTCAATTACTATTCCCATTTAAGCTCACAAACCATTATACGGCCCAATAATCTCCATGTTTGGTACTATATGACTGAAATTTCACATTAGTGCCTCATTTTCCTCTCTTGTCACCTCTTCCCCACGTTGAGTCAAACCATTCCTCCATTGCTCCTCGCACTTTCAACCTTCACCAAATTTTTGCACCACCTCGCTATGTAGACACTGTCGCATGTACCCAAGAAAAGCTATGCATTAAAGAACCTACCCCATGTCAAAATTTATTTTAAAGCCTTAAGAATTTGTGTTAGTACACACAACATCAATCTTATCGAAATAACATGTCATGGAAATATAGCATATAATGCAATCCATAAAAGCTATTACATTTCCCGCAACTTATCAATGGTTTTCACACATTTCTTCTCAAATATCCATATATAGGTTTGGTTGATTTCTTCAGCCCCGACATACCCGTGTATATGTCATCAGAATTACATTAAACAACCAAGACCCCTTTTGCTACTTACTTTGCTCCTCCTGGAGCAACCGCTAGTTATTTAAAAATATGAAAATTTTGAAAACTCATGGAGAAATTTTATACACAATACTATAAAACCACCTCTAAATAACCACCTACATATAATGAACAACTCTCAGTGGCATTACATATGTATACCAACAATTTTGTAATGTGCAAATATATCTACCATTCTGTGGAAAAAATATTTTCCTTACATATCAAATATTTGTTCGCAACTACCACTAAACACCACAACACCTTTTACTCACCCCCACTCTTCTTAATTCCTTTGTAAAAACTTTTTCTAGGCTGTCATTCAATTCAATCACATATACTAGTAATTACGTGACAAACAAATACATATACCTCCATAATACATGTTATAGCATAATCTAAATAGATACGCCCTAACCAAAATACACAACACCATGGAAACCAATCACTTCCCAACCAAAAAGAAAACACCCTACTCTCCAAACAAGAAACAAAGAACCTACTTTTACATATACCCGTGGATTATATGTTGTACGATTCCCTTTTTTTTGGTTAATTTCCCAAAAAATGTTGATATTCATTGTGTATATACATACACATTACAGGTATACAAAGAATGCTCCCACTATGTTTTTGTTGCATGAACCCTATACAAAAATAATATTGAGACCCTAGGATATACAAATCGCAAATTGTAATCTTGTTACCTCAATTACTATTCCCATTTATGCTCACAAACCATTATACGACCCAATTATCTCCATGTTTGGTACTATATGACTGAAATTTCACATTAGTGCCTAATTTTCCTCTTGTCACCTCTTCTCCATGTATGAGTCAAACCATTCCTCCATTGCTCCCGCACTTTCAACCTTCACCAACTTTTTGCACCGCCTCACTAAGGCACTGTCGCATGTACCCAAGACAAATCTATGCATTAAAGAACCTACCCCATGTCAAAATTTATTTTAAAGCCTTAAGCATTTGTGTTAGTAAACACACCATCAATCTTATCGAGATAACATGTCGTGGAAATACAAGATATAATGCAATCCATAAAAGCTATTGCATTTCGTGCAACTTGTCAATGGTTTTCTACACATTTCTTCTCAAATATGCATATATAGGTTTGGTTGATTTCTTCGTGCCCCCGACATACCCGTGTATATGTCATTATAACTACATTAAACAACCAAGACCCCTTTTGCGTTGCCTTGCTCCTCCTGGAGCAACCGCTAGTTATTTAAAAGTATGAAAAATTTGAAAACTCATGGAGAAATTTTATACACAATACTATAAAACCACCTCTAAATAACCACCTACATATAATGAACAACTCTTCAGGGCATTACATATGTATACCAACAATTTTGTAACATGCAAATATATCTACCATTCTATGGAAAAAAATATTTTTCTTCCATATCAAATATTTTTTCGCAACTACCACTAAACACCACAACACCTTTTACTCACCCCCACTCTTCTTAATTCCTTTGTAAAAAAAAAAATTCTAGGTTGTCATTCAATTCAATCACATATACTAGTAATTACATGAGAAACAAATACATATACCTCCATAATACATGTTATAGCATAATCTAAATAGATACGCACTAACCAAAATACACAACACCATGGAAACCAATCACTTCCCAACCAAAAAGAAAACACCCCACTTCTAAACAAGAAACAAAGCACCTACTTTTAAAGATACCCGTGGATTATATATTATACGATTCCCTTTTTTTTGGTTAATTTCCCAAAAATGTTGATATTCCTTGTGTATATACATACACATTACAAAGTTATATAGTGAACGCTCCCACTATGTTTTTGTTGCATGAACCCTATACAAAAATAATATTGAGACCCTAGGATATACAATCGCAAATTGTAATCTTGTTACCTCAATTACTATTCCCCATTTAAGCTCACAAACCATTATACGCCCAATAATCTCCATGTTTGGTACTATATGACTGAAATTTCACATTAGTGCCTCATTTTCCTCTTGTCACCTCTTCCCCACGTGCATTTGTGTCAAACCATTCCTCCATTGCTCCTCTGCGTTTTCAACCTTCACCAAATTTTTGCACCACCTCGCTATAGACACCGTCGCATGTACCCAAGAAAAAGCTATGCATTAAAGAACCTACCCCATGTCAAAATTTATTTTAAAGCCTTAAGAATTTGTGTTAGTACACACAACATCAATCTTATTGGAAATAACATGTCAGTGGAAATATAGCATATAATGCAATCCATAAAAGCTATTACATTTCGTGCAACTTATCAATGGTTTTCTACACATTTCTTCTCAAATATCCATATATAGGTTTGGTTGATTTCTTCAGTGCCCCGACATACCTGTGTATATGTCATCAGAATTACATTAAACAACCAAGACCCCTTTTGCGTTACCTTGCTCCTCCCGAGCAACCGCTAGTTATTTAAAAATATGAAAATTTTGAAAACTCATGGAGAAATTTTATACACAATACTATAAAACCACCTCTAAATAACCACCTACATATAATGAACAACTCTCGTGGCATTACATATGTATACCAACAATTTTGTAATGTGCAAATATATCTACCATTCTGTGGAAAAAAATATTTTCCTTACATATCAAATATTTGTTCGCAACTACCACTAAACACCACAACACCTTTTACTCACCCCCACTCTTCTTAATTCCTTTGTAAAAACTTTTTCTAGGTCATGTCATTCAATTCAATCACATATACTAGTAATTACGTGACAAACAAATACATATACCTCCATAATACATGTTATAGCATAATCTAAATAGATACGCCCTAACCAAAATACACAACACCATGGAAACCAATCACTTCCCAACCAAAAGAAAACACCCCACTCCAAACAAGAAACAAAGAACCTACTTTTACATATACCCGTGGATTATATGTTGTACGATTCCCTTTTTTTTGGTTAATTTCCCAAAAAATGTTGATATTCATTGTGTATATACATACACATTACAGGTATACAAGTGAATGCTCCCACTATGTTTTGTTGCATGAACCCTATACAAAAATAATATTGAGACCCTAGGATATACAACTCGCAAATTGTAATCTTGTTACCTCAATTACTATTCCCATTTATGCTCACAAACCATTATACGACCCAATTATCTCCATGTTTGGTACTATATGACTGAAATTTCACATTAGTGCCTAATTTTCCTCTTGTCACCTCTTCTCCATGTACGAGTCAAACCATTCCTCCATTGCTCCCTGTAATTTCAACCTTCACCAACTTTTTGCACCGCCTCACTAAGGCACTCGTCGCATGTACCCAAGACAAATCTATGCATTAAAGAACCTACCCCATGTCAAAATTTATTTTAAAGCCTTAAGCATTTGTGTTAGTAAACACACCATCAATCTTATTGGAGATAACATGTCGCTGGAAATACAAAGATATAATGCAATCCATAAAAGCTATTGCATTTCGTGCAACTTGTCAATGGTTTTCTACACATTTCTTCTCAAATATGCATATATAGGTTTGGTTGATTTCTTGCCCCGACATACCTGTGTATATGTCATTATAACTACATTAAACAACCAAGACCCTTTTGGCGTTGCCTTGCTCCTCCTGAGCAACCGCTAGTTATTTAAAAGTATGAAAAATTTGAAAACTCATGGAGAAATTTTATACACAATACTATAAAACCACCTCTAAATAACCACCTACATATAATGAACAACTCTTCAGTGGCATTACATATGTATACCAACAATTTTGTAACATGCAAATATATCTACCATTCTATGGAAAAAATATTTTTCTTCCATATCAAATATTTTTTCGCAACTACCGCTAAACACCACAACACCTTTTACTCACCCCCACTCTTCTTAATTCCTTTGACAAACTTTTTCTAGGTTGTCATTCAATTCAATCACATATACTAGTAATTACATGAGAAACAAATACATATACCTCCATAATACATGTTATAGCATAATCTAAATAGATACGCCCTAACCAAAATACACAACACCATGGAAACCAATCACTTCCCAACCAAAAAGAAAACACCCCAGCTCTAAACAAGAAACAAAGCACCTACTTTTAAAGATACCCGTGGATTATATATTGTACGATTCCCTTTTTTTTGGTTAATTTCCCAAAAAAATGTTGATATTCCTTGTGTATATACATACACATTACAGTTATATAGTGAACGCTCCCACTATGTTTTTGTTGCATGAACCCTATACAAAAATAATATTGAGACCCTAGGATATACAACTGCAAATTGTAATCTTGTTACCTCAATTACTATTCCCCATTTACACTCACAAACCATTATACGGCCCAATAATCTCCATGTTTGGTACTATATGACTGAAATTTCACATTAGTGCCTCATTTTCCTCTTGTCACCTCTTCCCCACGTACTTGAGTCAAACCATTCCTCCATTGCTCCCTGCACTTTCAACCTTCACCAACTTTTTGCACCACCTCGCCATGACACACTGCCGCATGTACCCAAGAAAAAGCTATGCATTAAAGAACCTACCACATGTCAAAATTTATTTTAAAGCCTTAAGCATTTGTGTTAGTACACACAACATCAATCTTATTGAAATAACATGTCATGGAAATATAGCATATAATGCAATCCATAAAAGCTATTACATTTCGTCGTGCAACTTATCAATGGTTTTCTACACATTTCTTCTCAAATATCCATATATAGGTTTGGTTGATTTCTTCAGCCCCCGACATACCTCGTATATATCATCAGAACTACATTAAACAACCAATACCCTTTTATGCTACTTGCTCCTCCCGAGCAACCGCTAGTTATTTAAAAATATGAAAATTTTGAAAACTCATGGAGAAATTTTATACACAATACTATAAAACCACCTCTAAATAACCACCTACATATAATGAACAACTCTCGTGGCATTACATATGTATACCAACAATTTTGTAATGTGCAAATATATCTACCATTCTCGTGGAAAAAAATATTTTCCTTACATATCAAATATTTGTTCGCAACTACCACTAAACACCACAACACCTTTTACTCACCCCCACTCTTCTTAATTCCTTTGAAAAACTTTTTCTAGGTCATGTCATTCAATTCAATCACATATACTAGTAATTACGTGACAAACAAATACATATACCTCCATAATACATGTTATAGCATAATCTAAATAGATACGCCCTAACCAAAATACACAACACCATGGAAACCAATCACTTCCCAACCAAAAGAAAACACCCCACTCCAAACAAGAAACAAAGAACCTACTTTTACATATACCCGTGATTATATGTTGTACGATTCCCTTTTTTGGTTAATTTCCCAAAAAATGTTGATATTCATTGTGTATATACATACACATTACAGTATACAAAGTGAATGCTCCCACTATGTTTTGTTGCATGAACCCTATACAAAAATAATATTGAGACCTCTAGGATATACAACTCGCAAATTGTAATCTTGTTACCTCAATTACTATTCCCCATTTATGCTCACAAACCATTATACGACCCAATTATCTCCATGTTTGGTACTATATGACTGAAATTTCACATTAGTGCCTAATTTTCCTCTTGTCACCTCTTCTCCATGTACGAGTCAAACCATTCCTCCATCAAGCTCCCCGCAATTTCAACCTTCACCAACTTTTTGCACCGCCTCACTAAGGCACTCGTCGCATGTACCCAAGACAAATCTATGCATTAAAGAACCTACCCCATGTCAAAATTTATTTTAAAGCCTTAAGCATTTGTGTTAGTAAACACACCATCAATCTTATTGAGATAACATGTCAGTGAAATACAAAGATATAATGCAATCCATAAAAGCTATTGCATTTCGTGCAACTTGTCAATGGTTTTCTACACATTTCTTCTCAAATATGCATATATAGGTTTGGTTGATTTCTTCAATGCCCCGACATACCTGTATATGTCATTATAACTACATTAAACAACCAAGACCCTTTTGGCGTTGCTTGCTCCTCCTGGAGCAACCGCTAGCTAGTTATTAAAAGTATGAAAATTTGAAAACTCATGGAGAAATTTTATACACAATACTATAAAACCACCTCTAAATAACCACCTACATATAATGAACAACTCTTCAGGGCATTACATATGTATACCAACAATTTTGTAACATGCAAATATATCTACTATTCTATGGAAAAAATATTTTTCTTCCATATCAAATATTTTTCGCAACTACCGCTAAACACCACAACACCTTTTACTCACCCCCACTCTTCTTAATTCCTTTGTAAAAACTTTTCTAGGTTGTCATTCAATTCAATCACATATACTAGTAATTACATGAGAAACAAATACATATACCTCCATAATACATGTTATAGCATAATCTAAATAGATACGCCTAACCAAAATACACAACACCATGGAAACCAATCACTTCCCAACCAAAAAGAAAACACCCCACTCTAAACAAGAAACAAAGCACCTACTTTTAAAGATACCCGTGGATTATATATTATACGATTCCCTTTTTTTGGTTAATTTCCCAAAAATGTTGATATTCCTTGTGTATATACATACACATTACAAAGTTATATAGTGAACGCTCCCACTATGTTTTTGTTGCATGAACCCTATACAAAAATAATATTGAGACCCTAGGATATACAATCGCAAATTGTAATCTTGTTACCTCAATTACTATTCCCCATTTACACTCACAAACCATTATACGCCCAATAATCTCCATGTTTGGTACTATATGACTGAAATTTCACATTAGTGCCTCATTTTCCTCTTGTCACCTCTTCCCCACGTACGAGTCAAACCATTCCTCCATTGCTCCTCGCACTTTCAACCTTCACCAACTTTTTGCACCACCTCCTCGCTATAGACACTGTCGCATGTACCCAAGAAAAGCTATGCATTAAAGAACCTACCACATGTCAAAATTTATTTTAAAGCCTTAAGCATTTGTGTTAGTACACACAACATCAATCTTATTGGAAATAACATGTCAGTGGAAATATAGCATATAATGCAATCCATAAAAGCTATTACATTTCGTGCAACTTATCAATGGTTTTCTACACATTTCTTCTCAAATATCCATATATAGGTTTGGTTGATTTCTTCAGGCCCCTGACATACCTGTGTATATATCATTGTAACTACATTAAACAACCAATACCCCTTTTGGCGTTACCTTGCTCCTCCTGGAGCAACCGCTAGTTATTTAAAAATATGAAAATTTTGAAAACTCATGGAGAAATTTTATACACAATACTATAAAACCACCTCTAAATAACCACCTACATATAATGAACAACTCTCAAGGGGCATTACATATGTATACCAACAATTTGTAATGTGCAAATATATCTACCATTATGTGGAAAAAAACATTTTCCTTACATATCAAATATTTGTTCGCAACTACCACTAAACACCACAACACCTTTTACTCACCCCCACTCTTCTTAATTCCTTTGTAAAAACTTTTTCTAGGTCATGTCATTCAATTCAATCACATATACTAGTAATTACGTGACAAACAAATACATATACCTCCATAATACATGTTATAGCATAATCTAAATAGATACGCCCTAACCAAAATACACAACACCATGGAAACCAATCACTTCCCAACCAAAAAGAAAACACCCCACTCCAAACAAGAAACAAAGAACCTACTTTTACATATACCCGTGGATTATATGTTGTACGATTCCCTTTTTTTTGGTTAATTTCCCAAAAAAATGTTGATATTCATTGTGTATATACATACACATTACAGGGTATACAGTGAATGCTCCCACTATGTTTTTGTTGCATGAACCCTATACAAAAATAATATTGAGACCCTAGGATATACAACTGCAAATTGTAATCTTGTTACCTCAATTACTATTCCCCATTTATGCTCAAAACCATTATACGACCCAATTATCTCCATGTTTGGTACTATATGACTGAAATTTCACATTAGTGCCTAATTTTCCTCTTGTCACCTCTTCTCCATGTACGAGTCAAACCATTCCTCCATTGCTCCCTGCACTTTCAACCTTCACCAACTTTTTGCACCGCCTCACTATAGACACCTGTCGCATGTACCCAAGACAAATCTATGCATTAAAGAACCTACCCCATGTCAAAATTTATTTTAAAGCCTTAAGCATTTGTGTTAGTAAACACACCATCAATATTATTGGAAATAACATGTCAGTGGAAATACAGCATATAATGCAATCCATAAAAGCTATTACATTTCGTGCAACTTGACAATGGTTTTCTACACATTTCTTCTCAAATATGCATATATAGGTTTGGTTGATTTCTTCAGTGCCCCTGACATACCTGTGTATATGTCATTATAACTACATTAAACAACCAAGACCCCTTTTGGCATTGCCTTGCTCCTCCTAGCAATCGCTAGTTATTTAAAAATATGAAAAATTTGAAAACTCATGGAGAAATTTTATACACAATACTATAAAACCACCTCTAAATAACCACCTACATATAATGAACAACTCTTCGGGCATTACATATGTATACCAACAATTTTGTAACATGCAAATATATCTACCATTCTGTGGAAAAAAACATTTTCCTTACATATCAAATATTTGTTCGCAACTACCGCTAAACACCACAACACCTTTTACTCACCCCCACTCTTCTTAATTCCTTTGTAAAAATTTTCTAGGTTGTCATTCAATTCAATCACATATACTAGTAATTATATGACAAACAAATACATATACCTCCATAATACATGTTATAGCATAATCTAAATAGATACACCCTAACCAAAATACACAACACCATGGAAACCAATCACTTCCCAACCAAAAGAAAACACCCCAACTCTAAACAAGAAACAAAGAACCTACTTTTAAAGATACCCGTGGATTATATATTGTATGATTCCCTTTTTTGGTTAATTTCCCAAAAAAATGTTGATATTCGTTGTGTATATACATACACATTACAAAGGTTATACAAAGTGAATTCTCCCACTATGTTTTTGTTGCATGAACCCTATACAAAAATAATATTAAGACCCTAGGATATACAACTGCAAATTGTAATCTTGTTACCTCAATTACTCTTCCCATTTATGCTCACAAACCATTATACGACCCAATTATCTCCATGTTTGGTACTATGTGACTAAATTTCACATTAGTGCCTCATTTTCCTCTTGTCACCTCTTCTCCACGTGCACGAGTCAAACCATTCCTCCATTGCTCCTCGCACTTTCAACCTTCACCAACTTTTTGCACCGCCTCACTATAGACACATGTCACATGTACCCAAGACAAAGCTATACATTAAAGAACCTACCCCATGTCAAAATTTATTTTAAAGCCTTAAGCATTTTGTTAGTACACATACCATCAATCTTATTGAAAATAACATGTCGGTGGAAATATACATATAATGCAATCCATAAAAGCTATTACATTTCATGCAACTTGTTAGTGGTTTTCTATACATTTCTTCTCAAATATGAATATATAGGTTTGGTTGATTTCTTCAGGCCCCTGACATACCTGTGTATATGTCATTGTAACTACATTAAACAATCAAGACCCCTTTTGGCATTTCCTTGCTCCTCTAGAGTAACCGCTAGTTATTTAAAAATATGAAAAATTTGAAAACTCATGGAGAAATTTTATACACAATACTATAAAACCACCTCTAAATAACCACCTACATATAATGAACAACTCTTCAGGGCATTGCATATGTATACCAACAATTTTGTAATGTGCGTGAAAATATATCTACCATCTCATGGAAAAAACATTTTCCTTACATATCAAATATTTGTTCGCAACTACCGCTAAACACCGTAACACCTTTCACTCACACCCACTCTTCTTAATTCCTTTGTAAAAATGTTTTCTAGGTCAGTCATTCAATTCAATCACATATACTAGTAATTACGTGACAAACAAATACATATACCTCCATAATACATGTTATAGCATAATCTAAATAGATATGCCCTAACCAAAATACATCAACAACATGGAAACCAATCACTTCCCAACCAAAAAGAAAACACCCTAGCTCCAAACAAGAAACAAAGAACCTACTTTTAAAGATACACGTGGATTATATATTGTACGATTCCCTTTTTTGGTTAATTTCCCAAAAAATGTTAATATTCCTTGTGTATATACATACACATTACAGTTATACAAAGTTGAACACTCCCACTATGTTTTTGTTGCATGAACCCTATACAAAATAATATTGAGACCCTAGGATATACAAATATAAATTATAATCTTCTTACCTCAATTACTATTCCCATTTATGCTCAAAACCATTATACGGCCCAGCTTATCTCCATGTTTGGTACTATATGACTGAAATGTCACATTAGTGCCTCATTTTCCTCTTGTCACCTCTTCTCCACATACGAGTCAAACAATTCCTCCATTTCTCCTCGCACTTTCAACCTTCACCGCTTTTTGTCAGACCGCCTCACTATACACACATGTCGCATGTACCCAAGACAAATCTATGCATCAAGAACCTACCCCATGTCAAAATTTATTTTAAAGCCTTAAAAATTTTGTTAGTACACACACCATCAATCTTATTGAAATAACATGTCATTGGAAATATAGCATATAATGCAATCCATAAAAGCTATTACATTTCATGTAACGTGCAATGGTTTTCTACACATTTCTTCTCAAATATGCATATCTAGGTTTGGTTGATTTCTTCGTGCCCTTGACATACATGTGTATATGTCATTGTAATTACATTAAACAACCAAGACCGCTTTTGGCATTGCCTTGCTCCTCTCGGAGCAACCGCTAGTTATTTAAAAATATGAAAAATTATCACATGCGACAAGATTAGTTCAAGAGAGAAAACTAATCATAAGGTTATGCATGTGGCCTTTACATACTTGTCTTATATCCCACCAAATGCCCTATAGATCTACTTTAAACAAAATAGGTCAAAATTAAATATATGGTCAACTTACAAACATGCATGATGTTTATACAAAGTTGTCCAAATAGACACACACATTTAAAGGCTTCATATAATTAATGCCCCACAACTTGGGAATAATTAAAATGGGAAAAAGAACTCGAATAACTAATAAAGGTGATTTTAAGAGTAGAATTCGATGTTGAATCAAGAATTTTTTTCAAAACGAAACAATGCATATTTGCAATCCTCTCATTTAATAAAGTAAAAAGAGTTTAGGAGATACCAAAAAGAAAAACATAATAAAATAAGTTTTTCCAAATCTATATTAATTTTTTATATATAAATTGATGGAGAATTATATATTGTTGAGATATTTTCGTTGAATTCAACATTTAAGTATTAATTTGACTTTATTTTTATTTTTATTTTTATTTTAAATGTAATATAGTGTTAAACTTAGGTTAGTCATTGAGAATATTCTTAAATGTGTCCATAATTTATTTTCACCTAAAAGTTGTTTTGATATTCCCATTGGATTCAACATTTAAGCATTGACTTGGCTACATTTTTAGCACTTTTTAACATAAAATAAAATCACTTTCCACATTAAAAATATATATAATATGATTATGATGTAATTTGAAATTGCTTCAATAGATCGTAACGTCCTCACTAAGGAACATGATACTAGGTGAAAATCTAACCCAATATAACCAATAGCTTTAATGCTAGAGTTCAACATAATTTGGAAAACTTTAAAGATCAATGAGAATAAAATAAAGTTAAAATAGACTTGTACATTTAAATCCTCCCATAATTGAGAATAATTAAAAGAAATACAAATATGATGGGCCAATTTGATGGGAAAGATGCCAAACTTAGCCAACAAGAATGGAAGTTTCAAGACAATATGTTTAAATGAAGTCATTTTTATGATACAAAAATTTAACCTATAAGCAAAAATTGTTGAAAAGAAAAAAGTTTTAAGTTGGGCAATGCTACACTATTCATAACATTAAGGAATGTTGTTGTCGAAAACCTTATCTAATTATGAAATTTGAAGGAAGGAATGCACCTAAGACATTTCATAGCTTCTTTCTTTTGGAGAAAATAGTAAACATTTATTTCGCACTTGTATAACATAAATTTAAAAGTGTATGTCATAAGATTAAAAGCCTCTTTTTCACTATGGCATACATACTGTAGACACTAAAATTAGGTCACACTCCCCTTCGTCCCCTCGACATATAACCCTTATTACATTTACTCACCATGATCCCCTTCACCCCACTACTATTAATTTAATTTTAAATTAAAAATATCTTATTTAAATAATATCTACACATATAGTTCACTTAGACACCTCACCAAGCTAACTCAACCTAAGACCTATTCTTAAGCAAGTTACCATAACTAACTAAGACTTACCCAAACCCTAAAAATCAATGCCTACATTCCTCTAACCACATTCCCGCATGCTCACAAGAAGGCTTGAGTCTAATCCATGGGATAACGACATGAGATCCAAGAAATCAGAGGATCTCCCTAAGTTTAGTAAACCTAGGAAATCCCACCTTGACCGACGTCGGTTATCCCTAACCATCACCGGTTAAGCCGAACCGCCATCGGTTACCCCTTTTAACCCAAAACAACCTTATTCTCAAGGTTGGAACTTGAACTTGGAAGTTGGAAGCAAGAAAGTTGATGAGCAAGAACAAATCTCAGAGAGATAACGCATCTTCATGAGAGCCAATTCCAACGAAAACTCACATCCAAGGAAGGAGATTGAGCATCTTCTCCTACACAGCCATCCCAACCATGATCTGATCTATCTAAGCAAAGAGGAGTGTGCATGCAGCCCATGCAGAAGCTTTTCTTCAGTTGGTGATCACTTGCAGCCTTCAAACCCATCATCAAGCACCTCCATCCTTCACACATAGACCTTCAGAATGAAATCCAAGTAAGTACAACATCATACTTTCCTGGTTATTTCATTTCATCATTATTTTATCATCCATTGTTTATCTTGCTCCCTATTGACCTTCTCCAACATTTTCACCTCCATAGACCCATCAAAACCTCACAAAATCCTACTCCAGTCACCCATTACCTCATCCCGACCAACCAAAATCCTTTGTGCAATCACAAAGGAGACCAAAACCCTGTTCTGTGACATTTCCAGATCTCACAAAGAATCGCACCGGTATACTAACCGCATGTCGGGTCACCCCCGACCGACGACACTAGTCTCTCTCGTGTTTTCCCACACATCCTTAAACAGAGACCTACCCACCTAATTTTACCTCACCCTCACTCACCTGTGACCTACCCGAGACCTTTATCAGACCTGCAGAGACCCAGAACCTATCATTTGACCTTTGATTCTATTCTAGCTTAGCCTATTAGATTAGATCTATTTCTTATTGTGTTTTTAAGTGAGATACCTAAATCATTTTAAAATAACAATAGGATTTACTTTGTTTACTACATTAATTTGTTTAAAATAGTGGATTGACAACCATCTAGGAAGTATCATACTTCCTGATCTAGCTTACGCTAGGTAGTTCACTACCCATATTGTTTAATTCTTTCTGGTGGTCTTGTTTTCATTACAGGTAGTTCCTCCTAGCCAAAAGGAAGCTCTCATGGTCAGCTGTGGATTCGAAGTCATACGCACAACAACCCATCAACCGACATTTGAATAGGTATTCCTCCTACGCCCATTACCCTATCTATTTCATCAACAATTCAAAGAAACAATCTAAGAAAAAGGTGAAACATTTTGGCACACTCTGGTGGGACCCATCCGGGTTCCTTGCATTTCATTCATTCCTAGGAAAAAATTGTGTGTTTGTTTCCTTTCTAAAAAAAAAAGCGTACACACTAATTTTCTTCCCTGGTAATCCACTTCTTCTTTCTATTTTCTAAAGGAAACTTTTCTTTTGGTGTATTTAAAAAGAATCATTTCTTCATGTTTTCTGCATTATAGTGAAAGAGCATCCCTCTTCCTCTTCATCTTATTGTGTCATCCAATTTCACATTTTCGATTTGGGTTTAAAAACAATCGCATTTCATTCTGATTTATTGCATTAGCTCACATTAAATGAGGGCAACCTATATGCTGGAGGTCATGACCAGCTGATGGTTGACAAAAATGAATCATAGAAAAGCACTTCTATCCTTTTCTCTTTCTCTAGAGTCTTACCAAACCACACAAAAATTCAAATACATACATTCTTAAACAACATCTTACCTGGAAGAAGTTGTAGGTGATCACATGATCACGACACAAAGGGGCACCTACTCACTCTCTGCGAGTCATACTTCAGAGCAAAGCCCGCCCCCACCATAACATACCTGAAACCTCACCCTTTAGATCTCCTTCTTTGTAGGAAGCCATCCTCACCAAAAACTCTATTTCACAATTCATGTGTCAGTCCCTAAATAGCATAAGCTAAACAAACATAATAGAAAAGGGCACTCTTAGGATCACATTTTCTTAGTGTTTCTACTTGGCTTGTGTTTTGAGGTGAAAGATCACGTTCATCACTTTTTTTTTTTCATCCTTGCACACTCCTCATCATAGCTGGTGTATTCTGGCTTCACCTAAGTGTGCCTGGGCCATATCATCATCATTCCTAGAATTCTAGGGTCTGATTCCACATCAAATTTTAATTCACAACCACTTTTTTCATCACTATTTCAATTTCACAGTAACCATCATCGGTTACCTCTGACCGCCATCAATTATACCCAACCGACGTCGGTTCCAGGTCCTTTTGCTAACCTACTCAAAAGGACATTTTCACTTCACTTTTTCCACTTTCCACAGTCTCTGTCACTATCATTTTTCCCATTGACATTTTACACATCCCCAGATTTGGCATACTTGTCATATTTTGCCTCTACCTCACTTGCTTTACTCACTATCCCATTTTCTATAAAGTGATCGACAATGGTTTACCCCGACCGACGTCGGTTTTCCTAACCGCATCGCTAGCCTTTCACATTCCACCCACCATTTGTTACTTCATCCATTTTTTTATCACCAGATTCACCTGTTCCTATTCTCTCTATATCATTTATAGAGAAGCAAGCCCTACCTGATCAATACTAGTTCACATGGTGCTGACCCGAAGACAAGCAAATGCCCTCGTGTTCCACGCCAGTTCCAACCACTCCCACCTAGTCCTTCACCACCTTCTATTTTATCACCAGCCATGGATCCTATCCAACCTACTAATATCACTACTAGAGATGAGGAGTTCACATGACTCCTTGACCAGAACCCTGCCACCTTGCAGTTTTACCTCTCCCACTCATCCACTCGAGATGCCTCGGGTCAGTTGATATACGACATGCCCGTATCTATCCCCCGACTCTCACACCCACTTCCACATCAGCCCCATCTAGCTCCATGCTACCCACATCCACCTTACCCCCAATTATTCATTTCACAGTTAGGTTCTATACCCACATGACTTGCATCATCTCATATCTCTCTCGGCACCCATTACATCCACCATACCCTCGACGATTACCCCAAACACAACCTCATCCACCCCTCATGTCTCACACATACCTGTAGCTACATTCCCACCTCCAGTGTCAGTGACCCTACCCCATTTCAGAACGTAGTTCTTTCCATTCCACAATCATTAGCCCCTATTGCCACTAGGGTTACCATGACCCTTCCTCCCCCATATACATACTACCAACAACCACCTGTTTCATCTATTATTCATTCCGTATGTACCCCCTATTTCATTACCTTCTTCTCCACCACCTTACATGGCAGCCCCATACACTAGAATGCCACCCCATTATATGCCCAAAACCAACCTCCTCACGCTATAGGAGGCATCCAATCATCACAACCCACCAATGACCTAATTAAATTGATGATGGATAAGATGCAGACACTGAGGCATCAGTTTCTGGCTCCCGCAACACTCTCACCTATGATGAGATTTGCAATCGAGCCTATTCACCCATCCATTCCTATCCATTCATACCTGTGCATTGGGAAATGCCTAAATTCAACCACTTCAATAGTAAGGAAGACCCACAACAACATTTGCACTCATTCAAACATGGGTGTTATCTGATTGCTCATGATGATGCCTTACTTTTGAGAACTTTTCCCATGTCCCTCACTAGACTTGCATTAGATTGGTATAGTGGGTTACCCAAACACTCTATATTTTCATTCAATCAGGTAGCCCAAGCTTTCTTGGATCATTTCTCTATCAATATCGCCAAGAAAGTTACCATGACCGATCTATATTCCACACGTCAAGATTTAGGATGAATCTATCATAGATTTTGTCACTCACTACCGCGCACATCCGATCAATCAACTTACCTTCCAACTACCACAAATCAACTCATCGAGCTCTTCACACGAGCTTGCACTGCATATATCTCCCCGACCTTGCAGTCCAAACTTTCCAAACATTCGATGAGGCATTCACTATGGCACGAAAGTTAGAGATTCGGCCATCAAAGAGAAGAAAATCCAATTACAAAATAAGAATTCGCATTCAAGTCGAATGAAACCTCTTCTTCTTCCAAACCACCAACCAATTATTCAAAGGCTAAAGGTACCACTAACACAATGGTACTCAAGGCCGGCCCAACTCATCCATCCAATCAAGCTACACCCTCATCTAATCTATCACCCATCCAGGCTTTTCGATTTAGACAAGAGTAGTGAAAATATACCCCAATTGGGGAACCTTACTCTTCTATCTTAGAAAATCTTATCAAAGTTAGAGCCATCACCCTTCCACCCATAAAACCACACACTAGTTTTGACCTCTCGCCCCCATGCCCGCATGGTATAAGGAACAAGATTTCTATAACTATCACCGAGTGAAGGGTCATAGTGATGGAAACTACATCACTTTTAAGAATATTGTCCAAGAAATGCTCGAGAAAGGTGAGTTAACTGTGGATAATCCCAATGCCACCCCCAACCAAAATCTACAAATCTTTAAAAAACCATTTCCCAATCATGCCCCTTCATCCAATCAAACCGGTGAGACATCCACTCATGATACCCATACCCGTGAGGTTCACGCAATCTTTAACGAGGTACCTATGTCACCTCTCAATTACCTCACATCCCTTCCATAGAGGAAATCCTAGCCCAAATCCTCCTTCCACATTGGAACCAACCGTCACTGTTCCTTCACCAATAGAAGAACACCTTTCATCTCCTACATCACCTACGGAGGAGTCTTCTGCTAACATTGAGACCATCTCACCCCTAGCTTCTCCACTTAGAGAACCTTTACCTACCATACCTCCTCAACCCATAGAGGAGCTCCCATTACCTCCTCCACCCATAGAGGAGCACCCATTACCTCCTCCACCCATAAAGGAGCACCTATTATCTTCTCCCCCATAAGAGAGCACCCATTACCTCCTCCACCCATAGAGGAGCACCTATCCATTCCTCCACTTATAGAGGAACTCCCATCATCTCTTCCACCCATCATAGACCCAATGGAGATACTTTTGCCTCTTGGCGAGCATTCTCCATCAGCTACCCAACATCCAATAGACCTACTTTCAGCTCTCTTACCCACGGAAGCTGAAGTCGGCCGATTCCCCATCTCTAAGATGCATTTTACGGAATTCCCATTAGGTCCTCACCAACTCCACCCACAAACATGTGCATTCTCACATTTGGCCGATCACTTAGATTATGTGGATAGGGCTTTATTATGGGGGTGCCTCTTACTCCCTATCTCAACACAATGCAGATATCCCTCGATGACACCTCCACTATCTACCCAAACACATTTCCACCCATCAAACCACATACAACCACTATTGTCGCAACCCCTTCCACGATACCTGTTAGCACTCACACCACACCCTTACCCATAACCCGACCTATGCCTAAACCCAAACCCATACCCACAACATTTACCTCCACTAAACCTATTACCACTTTAGGGGTCACCCCGACCACTAGCCTTACTCATCCACCTATTAAACTAGATTTAGCTACATCCTCCAACGTCAATACCACACCTACTCCGACACCCAAACCAAAGAAACAAACTCATCGACCTCATACCCCGACTACACCAATCACACCCGCACTTGTCCCATCTGCCTTAAGACCTCAGCTGCCCAACATGGTCAAGCACCCTTCACCCATCCATAAACCAATAACACAACCACCCATTCCTTCCTCACAAATCTCTAACCTACCTAGGCACACAACATGACTCATACCCACACCTATAGTCTCTTTACCACCAATACCTCCATACCTTCAACTATTGCTTCACTACCCACTACACTTCAGTCATTGTCCCTCACACCCCAAGTACGACCCGCATCATCTACCTTCATAGCACCCCATTATCCCCATGGGTAACTCACCCTCTTCCTCCATCTACTTTTCCTTCTAGACCTCATACACCCACATCACCTTTACCCAAGAAGGTGCAACCCAAAAAAAAACCCCACTACCCCACAACAAGGTAGTCAAAACAACCCCACACCCTCCTACCCATCCATCTACTATACCCTACCCAAACAAACCCGACCGATACCTCAAACCACACCGCACCTAAACCCATAGCTCGACCCATTCCTACTCTTCCAAAAACAATTCCCAACAACCAACCACACCTACACCCAAACCCACATTCACTTCCCATTGTGATCCACTAGCAGGGTCCTATGCCAAAATTTTAACCAACCTCCTCGAGACTTCTGTTATCACATTACCGCCACTCCGACCTTACGACCCCCTCAAACCCAAGCCAAAAGGGTTTGATGATACTAAAATTTAGCATACCATCATGTGCCAGGGCATGATGTGGAGAATTGCAAGGCCTTGAAAACCATCCTTATCCAATTGTGTCCACCCGAAACCAACTTTGATGATGATGACCTTCTTGACAAGGATCCTACTTCACCAACACCCATTCCCACACTACCCACTCAACAACCACAACCTCCACCCTCATAGCTCCTAGAGCCACACACAAAATTTGAAATTAACATGGTTCACATTAGAGAACTTGCCACGCCACCACCCAAATGTCATTGCACCCAACTGACCTCACAGGATTTTCTCCTCCAGTAGGTTTTTTCCCTTCATGTCATTATACCACTTACCCTACACCTTCTCCATTTGACAACTTCCCTCAAATCAACATGGTACACATCACTACACATGCGCAGAAGGGTAAAGAAAAGGTAGCTGACCCACCAACCAATCCTATACCCAACATACCATCTGCACCCATACCTAAAATAACTATCCATGGCCCCACATACCCCATTTCTAATGGTATCACACATCGCACCATGCTCAAACAACTACACCAATCTCCCCTCAAAATGTCCTTATACGACCTCATCCAAACCTCAATCCCATCATCAAGCCCTCATGGAGGTTCTTCAATCTATTGAGGTTTTACCCAATGACCCTACACCCGTAGCCTCCATTATCACACCCCATCATGTAGCCTCTCTCACCAAATTACCACCTTCATCCTCACCTCACCTTGTTCACCAAGTGGCCTCCCTTAGCTTCTCAGAGGAAGAGATCGCGCCATACCAAAACGATGACCCGACCCCAACCTCTTCATCTCTCGTCCACATTGATGACATACGGGTACGCCATGTGATGATTGATGGAGGTGCTAGCATTAACATCATTTCATCCCATGCATTTTCTCAAATGCGCATACCTGAAAATTGCATGCATAAACATCCGGTCATGTTGCATTCATTCAATGACACTATCACCTCCACACTAGGCACTATCATCCTTCATGTTCGTGTGGGCCCCACACTATTCCAGAATTGTTTTATGTTTTGAGGGGGAATTCCAATATAACTTGTTGCTTGGTAGACCTTGATCCATGTCATGGGTTGTGTTCCTTCCACTTTGCATCGTTGTGTAAAGTTTGAACATGAAGGACACACTTATACCATTCCAAATTGACCCATCACCTTTCAAAACATGCAACATGCTTTACCGACCCAATGATGTGCTCATACCTATCAAGCCATCTACTTCCGCAACCAATACCACTTCACCTACACCCCCACCTACCAGTACAAACTTGCTTTCACCACACATACCTCCTCTATTCCTACCACTGCTATAACCTCCACGGCTGACCCATTAGCTTCCCAATCCATTAACTCCACCTCCGCATCGACCTCCGACACATCATCCATACCAGCTACCCACATACCAACCACTGATCCCTTGGAAGGTGTTTTTCAACGCCTCACTCTGGGGGAGTACCACCTATATAGTGTCAACACATTCCTTACTCCACATGAGTATGGAAGCCTTCACCAACACCCTCACTATGATCACCATATAGGAGAATGCCTCCTTTATGGTCCTCCTCATCTTCATACTAGTCTCACCTATGGGGGACTTGATACTACCACCTACACACCTGAACCACCATCACAACCCCACCCATTTTCTCGCTGACTTCCAATCACTTACCAATCACCGTTTCACCCACACCTTCCTACACCACTGTGCGTGGAAGGGTTTTGGTTTTGGATTTTACGAGCAAGGCCACCATACCGTTATTCCATGTACCACCCACAAACATAATGACCGTAGTGGTATCGCTTCCCCGAACCTCCTACCAAACAGGCCCACATTGAACTCTTACTGAGACCCTAGCCCTTCTCCACCTTCATCACCACCCTCACCGACGAGTCGATGGATCCTAAATCTATCCCTCCTAACTTTTTTTTTTTCATAAACACCATTTCCTTGGGGCCTTTGACTTATCAACGCGAAGGCGAGGCCCCTTCCACTCTCCCATTCCTATATCCTAAGATGATCGATGATGACACACCTACCATTAACATCATTCAATGTCAGGATGATGAATCCATACTCACCTACCTTGGTGCAGAAGACTCATATATTCATCGGTCGTTACCCTCTGAGACACAAACCATGTTGAATGAATCAACTATCGAGATCAACATTCATACTCAGATGACCCACACATCCTAAAGATCAGACAATCTTTAGATGTTGCAATAGAAGAAGCCATCACTTCTTTTCTCCGAGATCATAACCACGCTTTTTGCTTGGTCTTACGCAGACATGCCCAATATTGACCCCACCATAGTGGTCCACAATATCGTAACCATTCCCGATGCCAAACCTATCAAACAAAAGCTGAGGAAAATGCACCTCGCATTGCTCTTCTCATCAAAGAAGAACTTCAACACCTTCTTTCCATTTTCCTTCATCTTACCCATTGATTATCCTCATTGATTTCTAACATTGTCCCTATTACTAAAGCAACAGGGGACTCCGCATTTTCACAAACTTTTCCATGACCTCAACCTCACCTACCCAAAGATGACTTTCCCTTGCCCGGTATTGATCAACTGGTTGACCTTACCACTGGTCACGAGATGCTCTCACTCATGGATGGTTTCTCGGTTATAACCAAATTTTTCTTGCCCCAGAAGATCAACACAAGACCGCATTCATTACCCCTTGGGGAACCTTTTGCTATCGAGTCATGCCTTTTGGCCTTAAAAACGCTGGTGCTACATATCAGCATGCTATGACTTACATCTTCCATGATATCATGCATCGCATATTGGAAGATTACGTGGATGATCTCTTGCCAAATCTAAATGTCACGCCGAGCACCTCACCATCCTCAAAACCATCTTTGACCACCTCATTAAATATTACATCCACCTTCAACCTAAAAAGTGCATCTTCATGGTTCTCTCAGAAAACTCCTGGGATTTATTGTTTCCCTCCGTGGTATAGAAGTTGACCCTACTAAAGTCAAGGCCATTCTAGAAATGCCTCCACCCACTAACCTCAAACAACTCCGTAGCCTACAAGGTAAATTGTAGTCCATTCACCATTTCATTTCACAATTATCTGATCGGTGTCAACCATTTCATCATCTTCTTAGGAAGGATGTCTCCTTTAAATGGGATGATGACTATCACAAAGCTTTTGAGGCCCTAAAACAATACCTTCTCCAACCACCCATACTCATTCCACCTAAAGATGATCAACCTTTTTACCTATACATATCAGCTACCAATCATTCCTTAGGAGCCATGCTCGCTCATCGCGATGAACAACATAGGGAGCAGTGGTTTATTACATAAGCCATACTCTTTTGGACTATGAAACCCAATACAACCATCCAGAAAATATTTTCTTAGCCTTAGTTTTTCATCACCAAACTCCGCCATTACCTACTCAACCACAAAACCTATGTCAGTGACTAACACCGACCCTTTACACTTCATGTACGCCAAACCTTATCAAAATCAGTGTGTTGCATGATGGCTTATGCTTTTAGCTGATCTTGACCTCCAATTCATTCACCAAAATTCCATTAAGGGCCAGGCTATCATCACCGACCAACCGCCGATGTACCTATTTCATTCTGGGACCAACCCTCTAATTTTGACTTTCCCGATGAATCCATTGCTACCCTTTCCCTAGATGAACCCCTTACCAAATGACACTATTCTTCGATGGTTCCAAGTGTCAGCATGGGGGTGGGGCTGGTGTTATCCTCATTCCTCTGGATGGAGAACCCATGCCTTTTTCTTTCAAACTAGACTTTGAATGCACCAAAATATTACCGAGTACAAAGCACTTGTACTAGGTCTCTGCCATGCCCTAGATGTCAAATCCATTCACATCTTTGGTGATTCACAATTGGTCATAAACCAAGTCAATGGTATGTACCAATGTCGTAACGAGATACTTCAAAAGTATAAACATCATGTAGACATACTTTTGACCACCTTTGATCGTTACACCCTTCAAACCATCCCACGTTCAACCAAAAAATTTGTAGATACCATGGCCTGCTTAGCTTCCCAAATACCCGCTTCCCCTAATTCCAAAATATTTGTCACCGTACAATGCCTCCATTCACCTTCTTATTTACCTCATGAATTTTACTCAATCGTAAAATGACACCCCGACCGAGTGACCTTTGGTATAAACAATACTCCACTACCTTTCCTCTCCATCTTACCTCCTGATCTCACCCGTAATGGACAACGCACCTTCCTTAAAAAGGTCTCCCATTTCATTATCCTAGGGGAATCCTCTATAAACGTGGCTTTGATGGTATTCTCTTACGATGCCTCACAAGTTCTGAAATTCCTTATACCATTAAGGAGGTTCATGATGGCATATGTGGAGGTCACTTTAGTGGCCTTGCTATTGCTAAGCGTATTCTTTGCCTAGGCTATTACTGGCCAACCCTTAACCATGATTGTTGTAACTATGTCAAACATTGTGTGAAATTTCAACAACATTCCAACCTTCATCATACACCCAGTCATGCCTTACAGGTCGCTCGTGACCTTTGGCCCTTCTCTCAATGGGGTTTGATCTTGTCGAGAAATCAATCCTCATTCTTCCCAACGCATCAATGGATCATAACCACTACCAATACTACACCAAATGGGTGGAAGCCATACCACTCATCTCCACGAAAGCTCGAAAATATGTGAGTTCAAACCATCACATCATTTGTCAAACTTGTTCATGGTGTCCCTCATCACCTCATCAAGTTGATGACCTTGTTTTGAAATCAAAATCACTACATCGTAACCAAAGACAAAAAGTAAACGAGGAAAATTCACTCCTAATTGGCTTGACCATACATCGTAACTCATACCTATGGATCGGGTGCCTATCGCTTGTCCTCACTTGAGGGTAATCCAAACCTCGAGCCCCTTAACGCATTACATCTTCGACCATTCTTTTGTTGACTCGTTGTCCCACCTCACCGTTTGTCTCTCTCCATGTTCGTCACTTGAGCACTATCCACTCCATCCATCTCCCTAACGATTAAACAAGAATCATGTGAGTACCCATCACTTGTTATCTTCTTTGAATATGTGTACCATGGCACTACACATAACATGATTCTCATGGATACTTTTCATCTACCTTTAGATGAGATCCCATGGTTTTTCACCTCACCTTTTGAACAAGAGTCCTATCCTTCACCTTGGTCTTGTCCATGATTTCAAATACCTTCAATGGGACCAAACTCCTTGAGTCAAACTTCTAATAAATAAGATGATTCCTCAAAAATACATCTTCCTCTCAACCCAATTGCTACTATAAATAGATCGCTCACTCAAGGACAAACTATGTGAAGCCTAAAAAAAACAAGAGAAACTAAAGCTTCCCACATAGATCAGATTCACGAAGACCTCAAGGAGTACCATATTATTTATCCCATATAGACTTCCCGCATTGATTATTCTATCAAAAAAAAAAACTTTTTAGTCATGGACTTACCCATCAGTGACCTCGACCTCTTGCCCAAAAGACCTATCACTCAAAACATATAAAATTAACTACCTTTCACCCACCTTACCATTTCCACTCTCATTTCCTAAATTTCCTCAAGGGACATCTTGGAATTTTGACATTTGGTGATCATGTGACTACTTTCACTATAGAATAGCTTAATCATGCAATGCCTTTCGATCTTGTGTTCATCACACCCTTTTCAAGGTATGATCTACTCGATATGATTCTACCCAATCAGTGGGCTTTATTTCCCCCTCTATCTTTTAACCATCTTTTTTACATTTTGATTACCTTATACAGGACTTGGTCCTCGTTGCTTACCTTTGGGGTCATCCTCCCTTTCACCATAATTGCCTCACCTACAACATTTTAACTATCATCTACCCACATCTATTAAACCTAAACCCACAACATGCCCACAAACCTACCAACTCATTTTCTCTTCTTCTCCTATCTCATGGGAGAACTACATCAACTTGAGGTCCCTTTTCGCTAGACTATGTAGGCAACTCTAGGGCATGGGGCCCTCGAGGTTAGCTCAGCCACTCTCTACCCTAAACAATTCATCAACCATGCCTAACTCACCATTTACCCCACATTTCACTTAGTTCCCCTTTTCTAACAAAATTGAAATTAAGCCACATACATAACAAGTTATTTACCATTAGTATACATTTATTACACCTACCATCTCTCTATCATCACTATGCATAGATTATACAACATTTCACATATGACCCATAGTATCATTCATTACAAACCATAATGAATCATGCCTAAACCAACCTGACTCGATCCATGCCTAAACCAACCTGACTTGATCCATGCCTAAACCAACCTGACTCGATCCATGCCTAAACTAACCTGACTCGATCCATGCCTAAACTAACCTGACTCGATCCATGCCTAAACCGACCTGACTTCGTCATGCCTAACTCACCTAATCCATTCATATCATAATGAAAGTAAAATAAAATACACATCACAACACATAATCATCTGAACCTCATACATCTCATCATATAAATACCTATGTATCACAATAATGTACACTCATCTAAAAAAATGTGTCTCTCATACATCACCGGCTCGCAGGCCACTATCCAATACAAAAATATCTTCGGCTCGCAGCCGGTATCATGTACAAAAAAATCATAATAAATACAAAATCTCTTCTAACACATAGGCTGGTCTCATATATAATCCATACAAAAATGACTCAAGATACGCAGCCGGTCCATAACAAGTCAATCATCTCCCCATCTAATGTCAGGGAATGCTCCCTATGACTCTGTCTCTCCTGACCCCTCTACCACACCTGTCTAGTGCCCGACACCTACCTCACCTCCTACTGATGGCCCCTCACCTGGGCTGGCCTCTGCACACTAGTGGCCTCACCACGACCCTATCCCTAGCTTCACTTGGCCCCCTGTACTCTCCACACTATGAGTGCGATCTAGTCCTCTCACTAGAGGCCTATTGTGCTGCTCTATACTCGGCATAGGAGGGCACATCTAGCCCAACAGAGCTAACAAATGATCCTGATAATATCGTGCCTCTACTAGGGCATCCCTGAATCTGACCATGGTCACTATCTGTGGGGGTGCCATGGGTCTCCCTACCTATGGGAGGGTACTCGTACTAAGGGGACCCTGTCCCTAAACTCCGCCACTCGAGCTCGTGTGCCTGTACTAATGGCTCTAACTCGCCCTCGAATCTATGCCTCGCACTATAATCTAGGCCTACATAGTACACTATGCTGTGTTACTACAAGGCTACTTTAGACCCATAACCTCTCCCTCGCTGATGTGGCCAATTAGCCTCAGTAAGTCTTGTACCACCTCGTAGGTGGCTACCTACTCTCCCCTCTCTGCCTACCTCCTCTCCATCTCCATCTCCCCTACTCTCCACCTACGTGTACCTATCTCGCCTTTCCTAAGCCTACAGGCACGTACTATCTCGGACTCGTAATGTGGCAACTGTGCCTCTCGTACTCGCCAACTTCCCCGCATAATCCCGAGCTACGCCACCGAGGTAGCCACCTACTCCCTCGTAGGGCGTCCTCTCGCACTATGATGGTGGCTAAGTTTAGCTGACCTAGCCTCAATGGTACGGCTCTCACCCGTGCTTCCCACCACCACTACGTATCCGTTTTCCATTCTAACATAATCAATCTATGAATCCACTGCTGCTCCTCTCCCGTCCAATAGTCGGGGTCATGGTGGAGACATAGGTCTCTCCACATCATCTCTCCCAGTATTGGGGAATGGAGGCAAGACATCCTCGACTAACCCGAATCGGCACCTAACCTACTCTACTTACGTATTCTCTCATGCTCTCTCACTCTCCTCCCCTCTATCCACAGATATAGTTGTAGCCCATCTAGCTCCGTGACCATCTATCTGTATGCGGGGAAGCCCACATATGGCCTCCAAATGATGTCCACCTGACAACCCTCCAAAACCTCCTATAGTAAGCTACATCATGAGTAGCTCGCACCTCAAGCCTCTCCAAAGGCCAATACCCACCGCCTACTCCAAATATCAAAACTCTCCATGGGAATGCATCTGCTTGGGGCATCCCCACTGGTCAAACACAAGAAATGTGCTCATAAGCCTAAGAATGTAAAGAGTACAAGGCACAAAGAGATGTTGAACCTCTCATAGTCACCCGTAGGCCCATGGCTCTCTATATACCTATGTCAGCAATGTCAAGTGCCCATGCGAACCGTGTCCGTTGTATCACCATGTCATGAAGGACTCCCATCGCTGACCTCAGAATATCCCATCCTCTCGCATCTCGGCAGTGAAGCAAACACATGGCCTCCATCAAAAGTACCACTAACCTCATCTCCTCTAGATGAGCTCTATACATCACTCCATAGCTCATGCTAGTGCTATGGAACGTCAGGTCTGCTACACCCTCACCAAAAACGGGTGCTAGTAGCTCCTCAAACACCTCTAAGGAGATAGAATAAACCTGGGCCCCTAATATGGGCAACCACAGATCCTGTAGACATCCTCCAGGTGATCGTCATCTCACCCATCGGCATATGGAAGGTGTTGGTCACCGAGTCCCATCTATCGATGAGGGAAACCATCAGACTCACCTCCCAGACTACATGCCAGTAGCGCCTCACCCCTATCAACCCCACCTCTGCAACATGTTGCCACTCCTCCCACGTCGTGCTTGCACCCATCACTACAATAATAAGGGTGGCACTGCCCTCATCCGTAGCTTCTCTCTCGGGCCTACATCCCACAAGAGAAATGTATTAGTACACCTTCCCAACTTACCCTATTTCACCCCACATCTTGACCTAACCCTCACCCAAACCTACCCAAACCCATCCACCCGAAACTATCTACCCTACCAAAACCCATCTACCCTACCTATCTACCCTAACCCTCACCCAAACCCACTACCCAAACCCATCCACCCAAAACTATTTACCCTACCAAACCCATCTACCCTACCTATCTACCCTAACCCTCACCCTAACCTACCCAAACCCATCCACCCAAAACTATATACCCTACCCTCACCCAAGCCACCCTAAACCCTTCCCCCGCCTCCCTTTAACCCTTTTCCCTCTCACCTAATCCTTTTCCATCTACCCTACTTTCCCACCTTGCCCTTACTCTATTCCTTTTTTGTCCCAAATTAACCTTTGGTCTGACCGACCCTATTATCCCTTGGTGACCATGGTCTCCTTGACCGGCATCGATCCATCGTTCTTATGACCAATACCGGCCACTACCCACCAACGTCACTACCACAAGCCGACCGATGTCCGACCACCACCGCAAGCCACCCGCCATGATTTCCCAACCCCCTTTCCCCCTAATCCTCCTACCCACCCAAATTCCCTTTGCACCCCTAATTATTCCTATAATCCTCCTCTTCACCTACCCCCTACCCTTCCCTATTCCCATTTCCCCCTATTTTTCCCGTTTTGTAATTCTTCCCCTCCCAAACCCCCATTTTTCATATTTTTCTATATGTTTAATCAAATTAACTGAAAAATCCATAACAAAGGTTCCAAACCTACCTAATCCTACTGCCGCCATCATGGTGGAACCACCGGCCTCTGTGCCACTCCTCCCGATCCCTCTCTAGCCTCCTCGCCATCCAAGAATGACCACCGAATCTCCACACCAATCGCCTCGCTTGATTCGATCCTGTGACCCCACCTCTCACTCAACCAACCCCGCCTACATGGCTTGCCAACCAAACTCTCAGATGTCCTTGTTTTCCTTTTCCTCTTTTCTCTCTTCTTGTCCTTTTCTCCTTTTCACAAATACCAAATGAATTTTCAAAACGCGGGTTTTTCACCTTTTATCACCTACCTAACTCAACCGACGTCAGTTCACACTTGACCGATGCCGATCTGATGCCCTAGCCAACCGCCGTTGGTTCCTCTCCACCGTCATCAGTTCATACTGACCATTGTCGGTTACCTCTGCATACTCATTTCCCTCACATTGACCTCATTTTCCTTACCTCCTCTTTCTTTTGCCTCCCCTACACCTACCTGGACCACTTTACCTTCCCCTCTGCCCTCCACCTTCTTCAACCTCACCTCATCCATTTGTTGAAGCCTCATTATTTTACCCCTACCTCGGCCTTACCCGTGTTGTGACCTATCTACCTGGACCCAAAAACTGTTTGTGACCTTTGAACCAATGTGCTCGCTATACCTTGTGACACCGTTACCCGTGTTGTTTGACCTCATGCCCTTACCTTGCCTATTATCATGTTGTCTATCCTGACCCTACCTTTGGTGTACCGGAACATACCTAAACGTTCCTACACCTAACCTACATTGTGTTTCCTGACCTTATGCTATACCTTGAATACCGATTCACTTCACCCTTGTTTGGATAAACCAATCAACCTTAGATGATGTAGAGTTTTCCTACTCTTGAACCCGATAAAGATGCCGTAGTTTATACATGTGTGTGCATTTGACTATTGTACCTGTGATCCGCACCCATTACCTAGATTTCCCAAGTAGACCTTTCACCCTTTCCACTTTACCCACTTGCCTTTTCCTCACATTTACCTTTTATCAAACAACTCACCACTTCAACCTATCGCCTCGTCGCCTTCCTGGTTTGAGGGGGATCACCTTCACCCTCACATGGGGTAACCACATCTTATTTTTGTTAGCATCACTTACCAATACAAGCTACGCAACAAAAAGGGGAAAATGTAGACACTAAAATTAGGTCACACTCCCCCTTCGTCCCTCGACATATAAGCCCCCTTTATTACATTTACCTAGCCATGACCCCTTCACCCCACTAATATTAATTTAATTAATTTAATTTAATTAATGCTTTATCCTCACTATATTTATTATTTAAATAATATCTACACATATAGTTCACTTAGACACTTTCGACACTAAAATTTTCCTCCATAATTTCTATTTCATTAATGTATGTATATTAGGAATAGGATGTTGTTAAGTATAATTAGTAGTAGCATCGATAGAAGATAACGGCGCCGTCAAGATGCGGTGTCGCCAATAATGTGGAGTACGGTAATACCAAAAGTACAATAGGAATGTTGTAAAAAGTAAATATTTGTCGTAAGTGGTCCTAGAATGTTAAAATGTCAAAGTTTGGGTAATTAGAGAAGTAGGGTCTACATGATTAGGAATTAGAAATATTATATCGGTAATAAGGACAAGGAGTGAGGTCATAAATATTTTGTGTATTTTATTTGTAAAAAGTCTAAAAATGTGGAACCCATGTAAATGATAAGGTTTATCTTATCTTAACAGATAAGCTTACATGTACGAGATAAGAGTTAAGGTAGGGAATATGATTCGTCGTAGTGGATTTCTTATCCTATCTTAGAGATAGGATGGATAAGCTGAAGTTCTATAAATAGAGAGGCCACCCCTCATTTAGCATAGAAAGAAGTAGTGAGAAATATTGTAGGAAGTGTGCGAAGGAAGCCATCAGTTAAAGGTGTGTTGAAGAAGCCATCAAGAGGTGTAATTGTAAAGTTTCTCCCATAGTCTTGTTGAAGTATCTCATGGGTGAGATTGAATAGTTTCATGTTAATATTATAATTTATTTTGATATTTCAGATTTTTCGTCTTTCTGTCTTATCATAGTCAATGGTATTCTTGTGTTCGGTTGTTGTTTTGTTTCCAGATTACATCCACCAAACTAAAGGCTGTGCATTAGCAAATAATCATAGCACGAGGAGTTCCCGGTGAAGAATTATCATAGTGCTTATTGGTGATGACAACACCTCACCAAGTTAACTCAACCTAAGACCTATTCTTACCAAGTTCCCATAACTAGCTAAGACTTACCCAAACCCTAAAAATCAATGCCTATATTCCTCTAACCACATTCTTGCATGCTCACAAGAGTTTCGAGTCTAATCCATGGATAATGACATGAGATCCAAGGAAATCAAGAGGATCTCCCTAAGTTTAGTAAACCTAGGAAATCTCACCTTGACCGACGTCGGTTATCCCTAACCATCGCCGGTTAAGCTAGACCGCCATCGTGGTTACCCCTTTTAACCCAAAACAACCTTATTCTCAAGTTTGGAACTTGGAACTTGGAAGTTGGAAGCAAGAAATTTGACAAGCAAGAACACATCTCAGAGAGATAACGCATCTTTAGAGAGCCAATTCCAGCGAAAAAAAATCACATCCAAGGAAGGAGATTGAGCATCTTCTCTTGCACAACCATCCCAACCATGATCTGATCTATCTAAGCAAAGAGGAGTGTACATGCAGCCCATGTAAAATATTTTCTTTAGTTGGTGATCACTTGCAGCCTTCAAACCCATCATCAACACCTCCATCCTTCACACATAGACCTTCAGAATGAAATCCAAGTAAGTACAACATCATACTTTCCTGGTTATTTCATTTCATCATTATTTTATCATCCATTGTTTATCTTGCTCCCTATTGACCTTCTCCAACATTTTCACCTCCATAGACCCATCAAAACCTCACAAAAGCCTACTCTATCACCCATTACCTCGTCCCGACCAACCAAAATCCTTTGTGCAATCACAAAGGAGACCAAAACCATATTCTGTGACATTTCTAGATCCCACAATAACCGGTGCCAGGCTTATACCTAACCATGGCCGGTCACCACCCGACCGACACCAATTTCTGTGTTTTCCCACACAGCCTTAAACAAATACCTACCCACCTAATTTTACCTCACCGTCACTCACTGTGTGACCTACCCGAGACTTTTATTAGACTGCAGAGACCCGAACCTATCATTTGACCTTTGATTCTATTCTAGCTTAGCCTTGTTAGATTAGATTTATATCTTATTGTGTTTTTAGGTTAGATACCTAAATCATTTCAAAATAACAATAGGATTTACCTTGTTTACTGCATTAATTTGTTTAAAATAATGGACTAATGAGCCATCTAGGAAGTATCATACTTCCCGATCTAGCTTATGTTAGGCGCAAACACCGCCATATTGTTTAATTCTTTCTAGTGGTCTTGTTTTCATTATAGGTAGTTCCTCCTACCCAAAAGGAAGCTCTCACGGTTGTGTGGATTCGAAGTCATACACACGCAACAACCCATCAACCGACATTTGAATGGTATTCCTCCTACACCCGTTACCCTATCTATTTTGTCAACAATTCAAAGAAACAATCTAGGAAAAGGTGAAACATATACTATTAGAAGAATTTATTCAATATTGCACAAAATTCTTGTCCTTAAATATTCTAGGTATGTGCCATAAATGCATATTCATCTATATAATAACCCCTTAAAAATTCCCTAATTTGGTTTTAAATCCCCTATTTTGGTTGAAGTAAATTATTATTTTGCTTTAAGATTAAGTGGAAACTCAATCATTTACATGAATTTAATGTTGGTTTGGTTGATTTGGTATTTTATAGATAGTTAACTAGAAACAACAAATGTGGACACTCTTACACAACATCCCAACAATGGATGTCGATAAATGTTACAATGCCTACATTACTCTCACAAATTTTTGTGAGACCATTTCCAACTTACTCAATTGTACCTAATGTACTGATCGGTTAATGCTGCAAATATTTTCTTTACATGTCCATTATGGTAGTCCTTTTCATCATGAACTCATGGCTCATAATTATGGATCTCATCATAGGAAAATATATCTAAGAAAATATCCTCGTAATTGCATGGAGATCATACCTTGGATAGTACCACAAGTTCAATCTTCTTATACATCTACCTCTAAAAGGCATGTGGCCTAGTTTATCCCAATACATCATTGCATGGTGGGACAATGTTGATTGCCGAAACTCAAATAGTGGAAGGTAAATGAGTGGAGAGTAACACATCATGACTTTGATGAGTGTGAAAATGAATGTAGTGGGGTTGCTTACATTAGTATTTTTTTCTACCATAAGTCTACACATATTTTAGAAATGTGGTAGAAAATGCTTATGAAAAAGTATTCACCACTTATGTTTATCAACCACTAGTACCATTTTGAACTACTTAATAAGTAAAAACATAGTTTGTAGCGCATACCATACTACATAGTTTTGTAAGATGGTTGTGCTTATGTTTGAGTTAGAATATGTATTAAATTTGATATCTAACATTTGGAGGTAAAAACTTCTTAAGCCATTAATATATGTTTTCTTTTTGTTTTCTATTGTGTTCATTATATAGACATACCTTTGGAAATTCTTAGGATGAGAGGTGAATAGTAAATTCTTGTTCGTGGATAATTTTTGGGTATAAAAATATTATTTCAAGAAAAATTAGAATGGACACGGGGCTTAGAGATATTATACTTGTATGGGTTTTCCTTCATATAGTAATTCATTGTTTACATTTGTGTCTTAGATAAGTAAGTTATTTGTGTGTCTCTTTTCGCAATGTAAGTGGTTTTTATGATAATTAAAAATGAATTGGAATGTAGGAATAAATTTGTATATGTGTGTGTGTACAAATGTATAAAGGCTACAAGTTATTTACGTAAAGTGTCCCTACCCATGTAAATATGTAGTGGAAGTTGTAAGCATAGAAAATTTCATTGGAATCAAGTAAGCATGCTACTTTAGTACATACGTGTTTGTCTCTATTTGTAGTCAAAAATATATGCACTTGGGTACATTTCTAGTCCTAAGATAATGCTAGCATTTACATGATTCCTAAGAAAGAAAACTAGTAATTGACAAATCCCTTTAACATGTTGTTTTGTCTTTTGCATTTTTATTGGCTTTATACATCTTACACTCTTGCTGGAATTTAAGTATTTTATCTTTCTTTGGCCTTGGACACCAATGCTCAATTAGGAAACTAGCGTCAGTGCTCCTATCCTCCCGGGAGATCATATCCCTCTTTATCTTTTTCTTATCCTTTTGGACCCCTTTTGCTTCTTAATTACTTTTTATCACTTTGGGTCAACCAAGTTCAATTGTCAATTATGAAATTCAAACAAGGGAATCATATTAATATATAGTCATGTTTTCAAAATAAAGGACCAAGAATTAAGCATTACATACTACCACCTAAGATTTCATTCAAAAGTAATAAGAGCATCAAATACATCCATATAAAGATCCATTTAAGGGAAAGGGCTACATACTTCTACATACACACCATAGGAAGGGGAATTATATTCTATTTTATCCACACATACTATAAATCTTCTACATTCTAGACCTATCCAACTATCATTGGTGCAACTTACACAAGGGCATCTTAGGACATCATTTCTACAAACAAACACACATAAGAACTACATGGATTCTCGAGATGTACTGCAATGTTTGGTCATAAGTTCACTCTTCTAGTGACCACTATGGTTTATCCAACTCCCCATTCTGTATTTTCCTTTTTAGGTTTGATGTGGTTTGTGGATATGTGTAGGTGAACTTCTTTTTGTAGGTTATAGGTATAGTCGCATATCCAAAAATGAATCTAAAGTGACAAATAGGGACCAACGGTGAACATCCTACCACACAAAAAGACAAGATCCAAAGAACCTACACAGATACCAACACCTAGATCTAGACACCAATGCCTAGACACTACTACCCTCATGTGGGCACTCATGTCCAACACTATTCTAGATCTTAAGAATCTCCAATGAACCTTTGCATGACACTCCTCTCAATTTTTTTAGTATTGCATCATCCCATATCACTTCCTATTCACTCAAAAATTAGCTAAGTCCTCCTATCTCTTCTTCTTGCTTAAGGTTTCATAATATTGGTTACTTATTGCTTGTGTCTCATTGTATATTATCATTTAAAATCATTAGGTATAGTAAATGAATTTTTTCAATATGTATATTTTAATAAAAGCAACCAAATTGTGGTATGTGTTTAGTTGATTTTTTTAGTATATTTATTTGGTTCTTTTCAAATGAAAGGTTGTTGATGGTTAGCTCTTTTATGTGGTTGTAAATTTTAATCTTTCTACATACAAATGTGTAATGGCCTTTTAGCTTAATAGTATAAGGCTACATATTTTCTTCATCTATATATATATATATATATATATATTTAAAACAACTTATGGTGTATTAGTGTTTTAGCCTGTAAATGTCTACAAGTGCCTCAAAGTTTTACCAATCATATACATTCAAAATCATAAAAAAACAACCTACATGTTGTCAATTTATAGCCTTGGGCCAACCCAATCTATATACTTATAGTACTCCAACCCAATCTATATAGTATATAGATAATCGGGGGCCTTGTGGATTGGTTACACATGGAGAGGGGTTGTACTATCATTCTTAAACACATGATATGTTGCAAACAAAAATTCCATAGTGCATTTTCTAGTGCAAGTTCAAAGGCCCAACCCATTTGTCTCAAGAATTTATTTAGGATGGATTTCAATCTACATTAACTTAAATATTTGGGGGACTTACTATGAGGTTATGAGAGATAACCCATATGTGATGCTTGGGATGGATTATAGCATTCTAATATTTTATTTTTAAAACTTTCAATCTAGACTACTACTCTAAATCTAACTCAAAATTCTGATTATTAAATAGTTTAGGTTTATTTTTTGTTCATAGATGTAAAATTTCTTCATTGAAACAAATTGAATCCATCATAAATGATGTAGGTGTTATTACATCATATACATTCATAGATTGCATTATTTTTGAATTCATAATTTTTAATATGTATTAATTTAATTTAATGGAACATTTTTAGTGTAGGTTTGATCGGGTGAAAGGATTGTAGGATCAAATTCTATGCCTTCCAATTTAGAACCTAAGGAACAATTTATTTTCATGTAGCGAGTTTGAAGTGGAAAAAATTTCATACCATTAATGGCAAAATCATTTGGGTTTCATTATTTGATAGTTATAGATTGAGGAATTCATTAAAGGAAAATCAAATGGGAAGTACCCAAAAAAAATTATGTGTCACATCACACAAAAACTATCACATGTTCCTAAAAGAAGACAAAATTTCACTCGTATTTTGAAATATATCATGTAAATAACCTCCCTGTTTAGATAGTAAGTGTGAGTGTATTTATATGTTCTTATGTTTTGTTATCAATGACGGCCTTTAATCTACATACAACTAATAATTTTAATATTTTTGCCTAAATATTGGTGTTCATATGGGCCTCGAGGAATTTCACAAAACCAATGATGTACCACAAGACAAGTCCTTATTGGTGAAGAATGGAAAAATTATTTGATTGGGATGAAAACATATAATATGTGGATTTTAGTGTCATTTCAACACACATGTAATGGTCAATGCACCCAATCTAGTGTTACTAACCTATAATAATGTAGAACATATTCACAAAGTGAAGTAAATCATTTCCATGGACATGAATATAAATAATTTAAAGGGAAGAAATAATTTTTCCCCAGCTTTTAGCCCTCAATTGAATGAGTGGGTTTATATGATACTTTTGTTAGGTATTTATACTAACATTATGTATCTTAAACACCGAGAGATGGTGCATGGGAAATTTACAATGTTTTATGGTGAAAGATAACACAATAATTTATTTACTAGAGACGACATATTTAATAGGGATTTACAAATAAGGGAGTAAACATTTGTTTACTTCCAATGATGCAAAAAAATTTAGGAGTGGGCATTGGTAAATCCTAACTAGTGGTTTATGTATGAGGGATAAAAAAATTATGAATCCGATGAGGAGGAAAATCCCCTTCATATTGTGAATCCAACTTCCACACCACTTGGATTGGTTTTTGAAATTTATAAATGATAGCTTATTGGTGTTGGATTCAACATTTAGAAAAATATAATGAAGGGACATTTTCACTTCTTGTGATATTATTATATGATATGGATCTTTGTGGATTTAGAAGTTGAATCATGTTTTCTATTTTAGTGTAATTTCAATTGTATACACTTTTGGTGTTTGATTTCAAACACCCAAGAATTCCTTGATTTAACAAAAAATAAATCTTTATCGTAACACTAGAGTAAATTAGATATGTCGAAAACACATGCGCAACATATCAGAACACAATGATGAGAATGTGTAACCAACAAAAGGATATTAATAACTTAGCGATATCTGGTTGTCTAGACTAGATCTCGGGTTGAACTTATGGTGGAACAAGTTCAAGGTGTGGAATGTACTATGAACATGATCCAAGGACCTAGTTTCATGTGAATTTCCATGTGTTATGACATGCAAAAAAAATTATTTTGTGCATGTGGAGAATGAAACCATGAAGTTAGCCTAGATGTACCATGTGTAAAATGCATTTAATGTGGGGATCTAGTCCGATGAGGAGGGATATGGGATTGATAAATACATCATGGGTGAGAAGCATAAAACACGTGTGACGAAATATATGTGGAGATGTGGAACTAGCACTAGGAGTGATAGGAGTTCTAGATGCCATAGTAGTGTATTATAAAGCCATGTGACGATCATCAATAGTTGTAGAAGTATGTGTAGTAGGGGGTGAGAAATTGAAGATGTGATGGTGATACAAGACATATATAAATGATTCTATGGTGGGATGCCTCGAATAGTGACAATGTGATGCTCATGTATGAACTTGAGACATAAATGAACTAGGGATAGAATAAATTTAACATCCTTAAGCCATGAAATACTAATACCAAGTCACAATGCTTAACCTCATATCTAATAGAGAAAGGCATAGAGATAGTAAGAGGCACAATAGTGATTCGAGAACCACATGCCCACAAAAAATAGGTGATCTATGTGTCATTTGAGATAATGGAAAACCAATAAATCGCAGGAAATATAGTGAACATGCATTACATTTGAAATTAGGATGCACCATAACATTTTTAACAACATGAGTACCAATAGAAGCATCAATGTGAAGTCTATGTGATGAAAAATAAGCATGAAAATCCACATCAATGAAAGTAATAATAGATGAGGAATATCAGTAGCACCAAAATAAATGCAAAAGGATGATAAAAAAATGGTGGAGTTGTATCCGCATGATAAATATGATTAGAAGAATAATAAGGAACCAATTTTTCATGTTTGGGTAATGGATCATTAAAAATATTAAGTTTTCCATTTTCATTTGTAGATTTAGAAATAGTAGGTTCAGGAAATTTGAGTTCATTAGTATCAATCAAGTCTTGAATCAAATGTCTAAGATTAAATAATCTATCAATAGAATGTCCATTACATCTATGATAATCACAGTGTGCTTTTTCATCAAAATTCTTACCACAAGGATGATTAGGATCTAACTCAAGAGGGGATGGAAGAGAAATCAAATTGCTTTCAATGAGCTTAGGCAACAAGATGTGAGGTGGATATGGAAATCTAGTAAAAGTGTGTCATGTAGGTTGTATTTAGAACTTTGTTGGTTGAGATATAACATTAACAATAGGATTAGGCTCATTAGATTTTCTCTTAAAGGTATATTTTATTTGGAATTTTTTACTATATTGATTGGAAGTATTATCACCATACTTAATCTTTCCCATAAAAAGTAACTTGTTTTCACATTCTTTAAGAGTATGACATAAATGATTAAAATAATGAAATAATCAAAGATCACGCATAAATTCAAGAGAATTTGGATAAATATATATTGTGATTCATAATTATCTAATGCATTATTCATTTTAGTAAGATTATTCTTATAACGCAAAAATATAGTCACTAAGATGCTCATTAGATCCTTTCTTCATTTTATCCATTTGTGCATATGATATTTTAGTTCCAATGTTCATAGAAAAATGTGCCAAGAATATATTTTCTAGAGGAGTGAAATATCTAATAGAGTGTAGAGGTAAATCATAGAACCATCACAAAGCATACTCTTGTAAGCTCCTAGGAAATAAATTTGTCAATAATGTATCATCACAAGAATATTCCAAACATGCAACATGAAATGATCTAAGATGCTCTTGGGGATGCTTGTGAATATAAAAAAGAGAAAATTGTGGTGAAACAAAATTAGGGGGAAGTGGGTAAGAAGAAACCTCAGGTGTAAGAGGACTATGTAGGAGAAGTGAAGAATCAAGAGAGGGAGAAGAAGAAGAATAGGTGTGTTGTAATTGACAAATTTGATCCTGTAAATCATGGTACATAGACTCTAAGGTATGGGTGCCTAAAGAGGTACTAGGTTGATATGAGAAATGATAGGGGAAGAAAAGTGAGTGTTAGGTGTGGGAATAGGAATATGGATGCTTGAATTCCTCCGTATCGATGGGGGAGAAGAAAGGGAAATATAGTCTGAATTGGGTGTTGGTGTCCTGAAATGTATGTATATATGGTTATTTTAGTGTCTAAAAATGTTACCTTCACTTTGCTTTGTATTGCATCTACTTGAGTATGGATTCATCTTGTCACACATGTACCTACAAAAAAACTAGCTACTCGCATGAGACTCAAACACACATTAGAATAAATAAAATATGCATATGCTTGAGTCATACTAACCTCGGTGGTCACCCCAATGTGATTGTCACCAAGTGCTACACTATATTTTAAACTTAACGGAGTTAATGGTTCGTGTGTGTGTGTGTGTGTGTGTGTGTGTGTGTGTGTGTGTGTGTGTGATAGAAATTATGTCCATCAAGTTAGGTTGCTCAGTGCAAGTTGCACCATGATAACAAGCTACAACTAATTTTCCCGGAGATAATGTGTGTTGTAGAATTAAGAATTCTCCCTTCCTATGTAGTGAATAATGCAATACAAATTTAATTCCTTTCCCAAGAACAATTGCCTTAGTTACTAGATGGGTCCTTAGTATTAACTTTCTTAGTTCCCTCTTTCCTTGTCCCTTATGTATAAGTATGCCATGTATATATATGATTCATTTGCTTGAATTTCGACATTAACAACCCTAAAATTTGACCCAAAGTAATAAATACAATTTTATAAAAGATAAACAAGTGGTGTGTCATTTTAAAATATAATAACATAAGTGAAGAGAAAGAAGTTACCATAGGGGAAGATAAAGCATTGAACGCTATTTTCCTTTATCGGGAACTTATGTCCAGAAAGCTCCAAAGATGAATTAGGAAATGCTCAGTTGAGTAACACATTGTGTGATGTCTAAAAGTAAAGGGATAATTCCATAAAAGTAGAGGACAAAATCATGGAAAGATAAAACAATGTCAATGTAAAGTAAAACAAGTGTTGTCAATGTATAGTTTTCTTGCTTAGGAATCATGCATATAATAACATACTTTGGGACATAATGTAATAGAACTAAGAATAGATTTTTGTTTCTACATTCCTCTAGCATGGGTACTTATGTCTAAGTTACGTCCTCACAAATATATACAATTACTTAAATAGACATTACATTTGGAAAACGTTATTAAATGGGAAATAAATTCCTTCATGGTAAATAATGTGAGTACAAATATCAAATAAATAAAATGCATTTGGATTAGGTTTCATATGAACAATTCAATTTTAATATTGAAATTCATAGATACCACTATTAGATTTTTTTCAAATTCCTACTAGTTAATTGTCTTGTGTAAAGAAACTTCAAGTGTGAATTGTATTTATGGAACTAACATGTACATCATGCATGGTTCAAGAATATGATAACAAAAGTAATAGAAAATGATGTTAGGCACAATTTTTTTAGTGAACTCTTTTTCTTTATTATTATTGTGAGATGGAAAGTTTTGCAGAATTATTTTAAACATGAGTGCAAAAATAGGCCTTTTGAGTTTGCACAACGTGTCGGCTATTGGAACCACCTTCCATCTCCAAAGTGTAACCCCTCTCAGCACCGGGAAGGCTTGCTTGGGTTCTAAAATGGATTATGTAGGAATACTTTCTTCAAGAGACATAATGGGGGAGTATATCTTTTGTTGTACAAATTTTGACGCATTACATGTTTTCCACCATGCACTAGAGGATGGATAAAAAGGTCACATAAGATTATTCAACATATAATTCCATGTGAATGTGACACCATTTTGGGAAAATCAAGAAGGTCCAACTCTATTATATCTATGAGTGTGAACCAATCTTATTTAATCTATGAATCAAATATTCTAGGCCTATTTCGTGCTCCATTTTTATGTATGTGTGGGTTTAATCAATTATGGGCCTATGCCCACTTCTTCATTTTCTACATCTATGCCTTGAATTTGTAGTTTCTCCATCAATCCTTTAACACATGTGAGTATGCTGAGATATACAGAGATGGTGAACAAAACTTCTTTCTCTCAGCTTCCTTATCCATAACAAGAACTCCAACTTCTATCTCAATACATATAAGATTTTAATAACATTTTTATACTTGGGGATCATGAATTTTATTTTTATCTCCCGATCAATCCTAAGTTGATTTGCAACACCATTCCATGATAACCATATATGTGAGAAGTAGGTTTCCATATAGCCAATAAGAGTATATGACCAACCTTTATTTAGATGCATTTCATAATTATCACTAGTGTCCACTACCTAGATGTAGATGAATTATTGGAATCATGGATCTAGGGCTAGTTATATATGGATATGTGAGAGTTCTCCAACCAAATTCACTTCTATTTTATTTAGTTGTACTACCCTATGATGGATATGTGAGAGTTTTCCAACCAAATTCACTTATATGTTATCTAGTTGAACTACCCTATGACTCAATTTTTCAGGAGACAATCTCAATTACTTGCAAATGGAGAATGACATAACATTCATATAAGCTCTTAAATCCACTAAGCAATCATGTAATTTTTTACCAACAATTATAACTCATTAATAATAAAGGAGGAGATTTTAATTTATCTTTATAAATAACTACACACACATTAGTTTATTTATTAGTGGATTTCTCAAGTGGGGCAAATAAATCTCTAAAAAAGTATTGTTTTTGATCAATAATTTAGAGGATATTGAATATGGAAATATTAGCCTTTGTTTTGTAAGTCATCAACTATGCTATATTCAACTAGGATTTTTTTGTGGATGTGGAAGAATTTCATTTCCTTTCATGGGACATACAATACTAAGCCCTTTAGGTGGTGCGGAATTGTTTGACAAGTGCAGTCGGGGGTACTTGGGAATAATTTGAAGGAGTAGTGGTGTTCAAGGGATCATGAGTTTTACTACATGGATGATGTAATTGTTCCTATTTAGTACTCTTTATAATCATGGATATCCTCTAAGTTATCTTCGTTCTCATTATCACTTTACCCTACGAATTCATATAGTTCTAGTACTAAGGTTGTTGCATGGTGATTCTCATCATTTTACATAGCTTTAGTAGGCACAAAAATTATCTCAGGATTGTTGATATCCTTTTTGGAAAATGATATAGGCCATGTTGAATTCTAGGTAGTCTACCTTGATGTGCTCCATGGTATTTTTTGAGTCCGCACTAGGATGATGAGACTAAATATGCCAAATTAGTAGATTTTTAAACATTTTTAGAGATGTCGTCATTTTCCAAGGATTTTTAATGGGAAAATTCACATTTCCATTCTCGGGTCGAGAATTCCATTGATTATCACACTAGAAGATAAAATTCCTAATTTTGTAGCTAGTAGTAGGCTAGTTAATATTTTGGATTCCTTTCCTTTGAAATTTTATCATATCATTTGATAACTTTCAGATGATTTGATACAAGTTCCCTACTTTTGTGGTCGGAGTTAGAAAGGTGGGTGTTGAAGTAGAAGGATGGTTTTGAAGAGGTTGCACAATACGATTCAAGAAGTTTGTGTGGAAGTAAGAGGAATTTTATTGGTAACTATGTGTAGTGTTATAGTTTGGTTGGGGAAGATCTAAAGGTTGGTTGTTTTCTTATGTAACAATTTGATTGAAGGAAATCCCATAAGGAAGGGATGAATTATCCAAAGGAGTTTTATTTTGGAATTTAGTGTAGGTTAGCATCTTTTCATAGGGATCTGATTCACTATGGAATAACCATGAACAAGTGATTGGTTCATGAGATACATTTAGTTTTGCCAAAATGTTGTCCAATTAAAGGCAATCAACCATCACAACCGAGAACATGAGGCATCATTTCATGATAAATTGTGACAACCTCATGGTATGTGAGGTTCAAAGTGTTTAAATATGCGAGATCTCTACGAAAGAGCACGTAGGTGAGGAGGTCAAGTTACCTAATATATGTTTGGATAACTACTATCTCATCTTGATTATAAGGATATCTCACTCACCGATATAGCTTGTGGAAAATTCTTTTAGTACACTCATTGGCTCATGAGTTTCTCTACATGTAGAAGAAAATTTGTGATACATTATGGTTGGGTCGATAAGAATGTTGAATTGGGTAATGAAGGTGGTTTCCAAGTTAGTGCAAGAAGTAATAGAACCATGTGGTAGGCCTAGGTACTGAATATATTCTCATTCATCAAGATCATATGAAAAACACCTGCAAGAAATTACCTCATGTTAAACTTACACCCTTGCAAGGCATTTCTTGTAGGAATGAATGTGTTCCTCTACAATACGAGTTCTACTCTATACAAACTAGTTACAAATATTTTCAATATTATTAAGCTTGTCATGATATCCACCAGGAATGTTGATAGGGTCATTGATGTTTCCCAACCAATTAATAACCATTTTTGGATTTCATAGTAATGTTGAGAGATAAGCATAGGGTGTTGCATCATGAGGTGAGATAATTGCACAATGGATTTGATAGCTCTTTGAATTAATTGTTTTTGGCACTCCTCGTGGGTTAGATGGCTTAACATTTTAAAGTCACCTTTAACTAACTTTGATCTAGTGATGACTCAACTAATTTTTAGGTAAAAGGAGGACACTCTTTCTAGCACCAAAAATGTGTTTCCACAAACTAACCTCTCCTCCTCATACATGCCATAAATGTTGTTCTTTGTGAGAAAAAGGAAAATGTATGAGCATATGTAACAATAGAAGAAAACCCACCCAAAAGGGAGGGGAAATGCCCCTTTTAAAAGGAGGTGGGTACAATATATTGCATAGTGTAATTCTCCAAGGTTAAAATATCACAAGGTATTAGTGGCTATCTAATATTAATGAGAATAAATCAAAGGGGGCCAGTAGTTTTTTTTTTGGAAATTTATTGGTTCAAACCAAATATGGAAACTATGTATTTTAAGAAATCAAAAAGGGGATCAATTTGAGAAATTTGTAAGAAAAAATAATTGATTAAAATAACATTCATAGCCTAATAAAAATATGTTCCACTATGAGAATCACTAAAGAACAAAAAAATTTAATATTTATTAACAATATGAAATGTCTAATCTTATACTAACATAGGTTTATAAAAAGTACATAATAGGAGTAGGGTAGGGAAGAAAGAGAAATAAATTCATAGGATATGATGTTGGATCAATTTTTTTAATGCAAAGATCTAGAAATCCAAGCCTGAATTTAGACTAGTATACACTAAATAAAATCATAGGAATGTGTGAGATTCTCAAGGAAAATCCTAGGAAGAAGGGAACACAATGTTGTTAAATGTGAGAGTGCTCTCTAGCTACAAGTTTCCAAGTCAAATGATATAGCATGTAATAAATAAGAGGGATCATTTAACATTTAGTTAAACTTAAACAAAAATTCACAATTGTATAATTTAGGCTAAAACTTGGAAAGAAAAGTCGATAAACAAAAAATATAAATTTTTTTTTTCAAATATCTTCTACTCTAAATAATTTTACCTTTAAAATGTCTTTCAAGTGGGTATTTATAGGAACACTCAAGTTGAGGAATTAATGTTTTACAAATATTAGCTATGAAAATGATTTGAAAACTTAAATATAAGACTCAAACTATAACTATGTGAATAATTACATAGTGTGGTTAAACACAAGGAAATAAGCCAATACTATCGAGTCAAAGAGTTTGTGCTAAGGCTAAATGATAAGGCCACTAGGGGTGGCACACTTGAGTGTGTGGGATATATAGTAAAAGGAATGTGACACCCTCAAGAGAAATCATTGAGGAGCACACAAATTTTCATGTAAGATGTGAATTGAAAGAGTGTGTGCAATGGGACTTGCAATTATTGTTTACAAAGGGGTTATGAAAAATGACAATGCAATAGAACAAAAACAAAAAAATAGTAACACATTATCACAAAAAGACATGAAATTTTTTGGTGGATAGAAAATGAAATTGTACAATCCATGATTACTTTATGAAAGGGAAAAGGTGTCCAAGAATTTCACTTATAGAATTAGGGGTATGTATGTAGCAAAAAAATAATCATATCATTCTCATCTCGAAAAACTGTTTCTTGAGTATGATATCAACTCTTGTACATTGTAAGGTGGACTCGTTAGTTCACCAAATAACCAAAAGTGTTTATATGTATAAAATAAGAAACTATAATTGATTTTATAGGAATTACAAGGTTGAGAAAACTGAAAATGTCTCATGGGTTAAGGCTTTGCAAATTCCAAACTTCCATGTCACCTTTCACACTATTGACAATCAAATAGCTTGGGTGTAAAGTCAAATGGATGATACATGGCATTATTAGGTATGTTGTGCAACACTAGTGATGTTAATATGCAATTGTTTATTTTCATCCCAAGCCTACACATGTATAAATTTCATTAAGGTGAAGATAACGAGAGAGAGAGAGGAGGAAAGGGTTTCATTCACAATATAGGAGATAGTGTTCTGACCCATCAACAATCGTGATAAAGTGTCAAATATAAATTTTTTCTCCACTTCTATTTTCTTTGTTTGATATTTTGTTTATAGTCTCAACTATCTAATTTGATTTGAATACATAGGGTGATATTGGTATGACATAAAATAATGAATGTTAAATTGCATTGGATGAATATATAGAGATTACATATGCATATTTATACATGCGTTCAAGGAGGAGAGAAGCTAAATGGACAAGGTGGAAGGTCAAGAGACCACCCATGTAAACAATGAAATACTCTAACATTCCCCCCTTATTACATTGTTTCTACAAACATCAAATTTCTAGATAATGGACCCCCTTATTCCAAACATAGTAAAATGTTTATTACACTCTCCATGTAGCCTACTCACCTTTGAGGTGGCATGTCAACATCTAGCTTCTTGGTCTTGTGACACCTTGGTTTTTCCCATAGGATTACCGCAAACCTGGAAGTGACTTGAGAAAATCCATCCTTGAGAACACCTCGATGGTTTCCAATTTCCCTGGATTACCACGAACATATATAGTTTTTTCGATTGCAGGCTCACCACAAACCTGCATGTGACCTGATGCCTCAACTGTACACTTTGGTGGTTTCTTGGATTTCCACAAACCCTTTACACAAGAACCAAACGCTACTTAGTGTTTTTTTGTTCCTCACAATGTCCTTCATTCAAGAGGTACCAAACTAGAAAATGCTCTACATCTTTATTAAATGACACACACCAAAATAACATCACGAACAACGAACACAAACAAAAATTGTCACCAAAGCAATGGTGTGACCTCGTCGTTGGTGACTGACGAGAGGACACCAATTATCCTCCAACCTCCGTGTATCCTCCAACCTCCAATATCATGCTACTTAATTAGTGAATATAGATTTGAGGCTCTGTTGATTTAGAACACTTCTACATCTTGTGATCCTTTGTACTCTAACTGGAGAATATCTTTGCAAGGCATAAGTTTCGCACACAATCCCCTAATGGGAACCCTTGTTAACCCAATATTTCTTCTCTTCAAGGGTTAGAATCTCCATCATATTATCATTGATGTGAATGTAAGGCTCATACATGAAGGAAACTATTGTAGAACGCGTGACCATTTTTTTGTACTATATTATGAGAGGATAAGTGGTTACACAAATATCCATAAATACACCTTATTACTAGGTTTCCCTTAAAATACGAATGCCCCCTCTAAATCCATTCTTGAAAGTTCCCAAACCTTGACCACCTGCAAGAACTTGACTTTTGATAACAACCTTCTCCTCTCGTTGAAAAGTATCTTTGATGACCAACTTCACTTCTACAACCGAACTTTAAACACATATTGTTCCCTTACATCGAATCCATGAACATCTAGATAGAAAAATCCATGTGAAGGCCAATAGTGGTGGGAATCTCAACCGTCCGACCGAGAGAGTGGTCTAATAGGGCTCCCATATATCTCTCCAAAGCAATAGTTCTCCAAGCTAAAATAAAATGGCTCTTCAATTCCGTGTCATTGCCACGTCTATAAGGGTTCGTGGGTTTCATGCTTTGAGAGTACACTTGCTCTAATGATGGCCACTCCACACTAATTTGAAGGTAAGTATACAACAAATATGAAGTAATTATTGACATTTTTACACCCCGTGTGGAAAAAGGTCAACTCAAACTTTAAAAGTTTCTCAATTTGGTCAGTTACGAGTTTAATTATGTTTGGGACAGCCACCTTGGATTAAGATATAGTTTTTAATTGTTTGGTTCTGGAAAGACTTGGAAGTCATTTGGAATCAAAACTACAACTTGAGTACAGTTTAAGAATGTCATGCCTCATAGATGTAGCCATTCCATTTGAAACCCTCGTTAGAACTATGTAACAATAGCTATAAACAACCATTGCAGAGCCCTGAGGAAGGTAGGAAGGGTAGCATGTATCAGACATGATGTTCAAGTTGCAGTCATGTGGTAGATTTGAGGGACAATTTACGCTTTACAAGTAGTTTACATTTTCAGTGAGCGACAATAAGGTACACTTGATTGTTTAATTATTTCTATGATTAAGTGAATTATTTAAGCATTTTGAGTTGTATAAGCTCATTCATTCATACAAATGAAAGAAATTACAGAAGGAAGGACATACATCTCATAACATGAAAATATTTTCATTTATTCATGAGGAATAATAGTACATATTTTTCTCACACAAGCCATGAGAAATAACTGAAAGGTAAGACAATGCATATATTTATGAAGCTGAAAATGTAAAGAGGTAAAAGAAACCCATCATTGCATCGAGGGATTGTTCTTCTCTCTCTAAAACTATTGTTCCAGCTGTCCACTACAACTACATCATGGTACCTGAGAAGGAAGAAGCAAACGATCATCAAAACTAAGCTCAGGGTTTAATTTAACTCTTTATACTTCCAACTCCATAAATTCATGCATTTAAAAGTGTAACAAAGGTGAAGTAGAAGAATTAGAATTTCAAGAGGCTAAAGTTAATTGAAGGGAGATAAAAATTACTGTTGAAATAGAATGAATAAGGAATTATGGGAAAATTTTGACAGGGCTTCGCCATGTAAAATGGACATTTACAACTTTTCCAATATTTGTATCAAGTTTGAAACAAAGAAATGCAAAGAAAAGTAACATATTACGATTCTAAATCAAGGCTTATACCTGATAATGGTATCAAAAATAGGTAAAGAATTGCTTGAAAACTATTGCAGGATCAAAGAGTATAAGTGCAACTACAGGTTACAAATAGGCATTTAAAAAGTGAACTGAAGAAAGAGATGTATAAGCAACCACTTCATTTACAGATTTTATCAACATAATTCAACCTTGCAAAACTCACATGAGGTCAATAAGTAGATTTCGAGCAGACAAGTTTCTAGTTAGAGAAATCAAATATAGATGGAGGAAGAACTCTATGGTGAAGAATAATAATACTGGAATGTCAAATACAAAGGATTTTGCATATACCACAACTCAATTTTGAGAGAAAGTGTAAATGGAAGCTACATCTTTCAAGAAAAGATCCAAAGTTTTAGAACCCTTTTAAAATTGGTGTTTCAACATAGCTTTGGAAATTTATATAGCACAAATCACGGCCAGTAAATAAGACCCATTCATAGGTAGAAAAATCAAAGTAAGAAAGAGAACTCAGTGATAATGAAATAGTTTCCATGTTCGAAGAGAAAGAAACTCACCCTTTTAGCATTCCCAGTCAAAGTTGTAGAGGGCTTGAACTAAGGAAGTCAATAAACTCCATGAAAGTTTCTAACAGAGCTCCAATGGTGGCCAAGGAAAAGGTAACGATCTCAAAAAACCCGAAGCTCATTTGCTCAGAAAGAGGTAGAGAACTATCTTGCTCAAAAGACAATGAACCGAGTCCAGATCCAGAGACCATTTTGAAGAAGTAGCCGAGCTCAAAAATCAATAATGGTAGCCATCAAGAGGAACAAAATGGAGCCGAGCTCTAAAATTACCAATGGTGGAAAAATATTCACAAACATCCCAAAACGGTTTGCTCAGAAAGCTCAAAATAACCAGATCTTACGAAGGATGAACTAACAGAGCTCAAGAAAACTTCAACAATGGCGAACCTCTCGAAAAATTTGCTTAGAAGGTTCTAAGGGAAAATACAGATGCTCAAGGGCCATTAAAAAATAGTTTGAATCGAGTTGTAGGAGCTTCAAACAAAGGTATCATGGAAAAAAAATTGCCAGAGCTTCGCCACGAACTGAAAATCCAAATGAAATGTTTATCAGGACCAAATCGACCTTTACCATGCAAATTTGAGCGGTGAGTTAGCAAAACTCAACGAGGTCAATAGATCAATGATTGAAAATCAACAAGGACATAGATCAACGCTTGAGGATCGATCCCCAAGTTCGAAGCAAACCATGGTTCAAGCCTTAAAATGCATTTATCACATGTCAGAAACCCTAAAATTATCCCTTGGAGATCAATGATTGAAAATCAAAAGTACAGAGATCGACGATCACAAATAGACCACCAAAATCGATGCAAAAGTCATCCAAATGGAATGGCGGTCGACTTAGTCAAATTTCAAAATTTTCAAATTGTAAAACTTTCATCCACAAGCAGCCCGAGAAGGACACATGTCGTCACCACAGTGGAAGCGGAGAAATGGAGGTCGGGGTTCACTTAAGTTTTCAAACTTTAAAAATGCAAAAGTTAAAATTTCTAAAATTTCCCATGAGCTTGAGCCTCCATGATGAGAAAGTCAAAGCCGTGGGGAGAAAAGTCAAAAATCAATTCCACATAGTATCGGTAGAGTGGCGGGCTTTCTCAAAGTTTTGAGACTTAATACAAACAAGCCTAAAAGCTTCAAGGTGTCCCATGTGCCCGCAATTCCTCTAAAGTGGAGGATCGGAAAGATTTTGTCTTCGAAGCTCTTTCACAAAAAGCATTTAAAATGCCAAAAAATTCCATGTGATCACTAGAAGACAAACAAGTTTCAACATCGAGACAAAGGTGGTCCCAATATGGACAGATATTTGGATGAATTATTTTGCAAAGTATTGCAATTAATGTAATTTATTTTTTCTCAATACACAGGAGTATTTTTGCATGCCTTCACAACAGGACAAAATAGAGAAGAAGACATAGTTGCATGTTCATGGAGAGAGACTTGCCCTCGGAAGCAAACTTATTATTAGCAAATTATTTACCATTACTTTCTTAAAATAGAATAATCAACTTCAATTTGATACATTGTAATCAAGGATATTAATGCCTATTTGTAATTACATGCTCTATTTTTATTCCTTTATCTATTATTAAATAAAGGATAAAAATAGGATGCATGGGCAAGTACAAGCCTTAGGCTATTTTTAGGAAGAGGGAAGTTTTTTTATTTTGCTATATATTGTGTGCCTTTACAAAGCAAAATGGGGAACTTCTAGAAGACTTTTGAATATAGGACTATCAAGCAATTTTTTCCAGCTTTGCCCTCTCAATGTGAATTATTTTCTACCTTTCCAATTATTTTCAATCTTGTGTATGTTTCTATTAGTCTTGTGAATGTAAATTACCCGATCAATCATCTTACCCTATTGCAAAATTCCGTTAGTTTCTACTTAATTTTAATGTGCATGTTAACTTATTAGTACTATTGTGATTCTCCCTCAATATAATCAAGTGTTTTTCCCTTAGATATTCTAGCAGAAAAACTATTGGTTCGTGCATAAAAAATCCTTCCCAAATCAGTTGTGCATATACTCAGTCAAAGACCTCATATTAATTTGGTGTATCACCTCAGTTTTAATTATTTTCCAGTCATCTTTTACTCTCAAACTCCTAGAAAATAAATTTAGGATACACCAATAAGGAACCGACCTTTTAATCTCGAGACTCACCTCAAAATAGGTATACCCATAGACCTGAGGTGTTTCCATTGTATCTATGAAAGAGAGAGATCAATTTTGCAAGCTTAGAAAACCTGCAATAATATCTCTACAGGGTGCACTTTCGAGAGATAACAATACTTCACCACATTTCCAATCACCATGACTCCAAAAGAAAGCAATAAAACAACAAATTGTCAACTCAAAATTACAATTTCCACGTAGGTGTAGAATATTCTATTCACGCCAAACAATAGCTCATAGCTTCCAACACATAGAATATTTAATTCACAATGTTGCCAAGCACAATTTGCTAAATTAAATCCCAAAAATTATGTCCTACAAGCCTCGCACATAATGCCAAGCTTTATTGCAAGCAAGAAGAAACACACAGTCGCAGATTATGATTGCCACATAGACCAAACAATACACTACGCCAAGGAAAGACAAAGACACTCTAATACCAATGACATAAAATAATGAAGGTTGAATTATATTGATGAATATACAGAGATTACATATGCAAAGTTAGATATGCATTCAAGGAGGAGAGAAGCTAAATTGAGAGGTGTGGAGGTGGAAGGTCAAGAGACCACCCACGTAAACAATGAAAAACTCCAACATGGTATGGATATTGGATGATCAAGGTATGTATAGATGGCTAATAATGTAAGACATCACCCGATTTAAATTTTTTTCAACTACTAATTTCTTTGTTTTCTATTTTGTTCAAATTCTTAACTAACTTATTTGAGTTGAATATGTAGGGCATGGAAAATGGACCCAAATATGCATATGAGAGTGAAGATGGTATGGATATTAGATAATCAAGGGATGATGATATGGATAGTAATGTAATACATCATTTGACTTGCACTCATTTGTATTTCTACTTATTGACATTTGTAATCGATATTTTTCCTTGTATGAATAGATCATGGTTAGTGGGATAAAGGATGAACTCGAAGCTTTTAGACTTGGGAGATTTTTGAGAATTTTATCATAGAAGAAAGAAACTATGGAACACTATTATTCTCGGAAAATTTTATGACAATTGTTTACAAAAAGGTCAAGAGCGGGGAAATATCAAGTACACTTGGGTTACAACACCCAATGACTCGGTTGTTCCAACAAGTGCATGATGAGCATGGAAATGCCCTTCATAGACAAAAATAACTCATATAATTAATGAATAGAAGAATATAACCTGCTATGTCATGAGATGGATCCCTCTTTCTAAACCCCATAAAGTCACAAATGAATTTTTTTGAATGAGGATCAAAATAGGAAAGTGAAGCATGACAAAGACATACCAAATATATATAATGTAGTTTAATTATGTCCTATATTACTATTTTATTAAGTTCATTCATTTGTCAAATAACTTGGATATTGTATATATAACATCCATTGATAATATGTACATATTTATATTGATGTATGTGTTGAATATGGTAGTCAACACTTGGATGATAATCGAGACATTTTAGTTCACAATCCATATTTTTACATATAGCAAGCTTATGCTCTTGCCTTATGTTCCTATATGTCATGAACCTCTAATGGATATATATCCATTGAATAATAAAAGGGCTTCACTTGCTTTATTTTTCATTTAATACAACTACATGGTAGAGCTTTCAATAGTTTGTTGCTTTATTTTGTTCTTTCTTCTAGTTATCAAGAGCAAGCTAGTTGGGCCTCGTGATTTGAACTTATTATGGTCTTAAAGTTTCTTTTTCGTAATAACTTTACAATACAAATACTTTCATGTTAATATTTATATAGGAAAAATAAAATCCCTTGCTACTTCAAAATATACACGACCCAAGTATATTGAATTTTTTTTTTCACACAAGAAAGTTTGAGTTAACAATAATAATACTAGTTTTTTTAATTGTGTTGATTGATTCAATATCAAAATTGAATTGATCATGATAATGGATCTGTAGTGTTGAACAACCATAGACATGCATATTTTTATTCAAGCTTATGATTTTTGTCATTTTCAATAATTTGATACTAGTGATTGGGTGAATCATAATGGATGTAATATATTGTGACTCTTTTGGAGTATGGTCTTAAAACTATATGTTGTAATATCCCCTTCCTAGGTTAAAGACCCTTAGGCCATTTGGTCTTCCCGATGGCTAAGGAAAATTTTAAATGGAGCCTTAAGCTCTATTATATTATTATATTGTGCAAAATAATAAAATAGAACATTATAAATATTACATATAATTAATTAATAGACTTAATATTAAAATAGACATAGAAAAGTGTGCATAAGGTAAAGGCACTTATAAAAATTATAATTCCTATGAGAAAGTGTGACTTGCCTTAGGGGCAATAAAAAAATGGGAAAAAAGGTAAATAAGCTCATGGGTAAAGTTTTTACCCTCCAAAATCAGAGTTGCTCTAGGATAGCAAAATGGAGGGATAAAAATTTTGATAACATGCATAAATTCTCAAGTCCTGTGCAAATAGATTGATTCAGGGCAAAAAATCATGTTTCTAGGGTCCCCTCAGATTTTTCTAACTCTCCTGTCCAAGTTGAAAAGAGCAAGTTCTGAGAAAAGGTGAAAAAGTTGCAAAAAACAAGCTTGGGCCAGAAAAATCATGAAAAATGGCTAAGTCCTAGTCCTCGCAATAGTTGGGACATGAGGGACATCTGGGCGCGAATCGGCCGAAAGGCCGCCAGGAAGTCTGCAGAGCAAAGGAACATCCGGCCGTGGGACGACGCGGACGCGGAAAGCCGGTTCGGCCGAAGGAGAAGAAAATCGACTAAATGCTCTAGGACATTTGGGACAAGAAGACGCGAAGGACGCGAACCGCCGGTTTGGCCGAAAAGGGAACTTTCGTGACCGGGACAGGACAAGCTTGGGACAAAGGGACGCGTGGGACGCGGATAAGGATGCGATAGCCAAGGAGCCGAAAGCCAATCAAGCAACGCCATGTCATCGGCCGAATGAGGGACAAGGAAGCCCATTTCGGGTGGATCGAGAGTTTTTGTCCCAAACAGTCTTGGGACATCCAGACAAAAAGACGCGGGAGACGCGAAAGAGCCGGCAGACCCGTGGACCAACCAAATCATGACACGTGTCACAAGGAGAAAAGTCCAAAAGTTCAAAGGGCGAGGTTTCAAGCACTAACCCGAGCCAATAAAAAGAGGACACGTGTCCAATGAGGAAGGGAAGCTCGGAGCTCAGGGAGGAGTTAGAGAATTTGGCAAGAAGTTCACCAAAAGCTAAAAGTAAAGGAAGACCCCGCGCCCCTGTCCTCCAATCAATGCATGCCACGTGTCCCAAGTGGCGGGGGCGCATGGGAGGAAAAGTGAAAAATGTTCCAAAATCATCAAAAAGTCAAAATTTCAAGGAAAACCCATGGGTGAGCAGAGGAGAGAGAATTACACATCCAATCAGCGCTTGACACGTGTCATCCAGGTGGCAGAGCGTGGGAAAAATTTCAAAATCCATTTTTGCCTGTTTTGTGCCCTAAATCTTCAGATCTCCATATCTTTCGATCCAGAGCTCGGATTTGCACGTTCTTTATATCAACGGAAAGCTTATGAAATTCTCTACATGATTCCGGGGTTAATCTTGAATTTTGGTGTAGTTTGGAGAGAGAAAATTGAGAAACATCTCTGACGCGTGTTCATGACCAAAAGTGACATTTCAACACTGCATTTAATGCGTAATGGGTCGCATTCTCCTCCAAATCGTCAAAATGGATAGGGTATGGGTTTGTAAGGTCCCCATGCCGATTTTAATGCATTTAAGTTAAGGAGGAATGGGCTCCCACGTTTTTGTACGTTTTCTCCCTGGGCTCGACCCATGCAATGTAAAAGCCGATTTGGCTCATTTCTAAAAGGGGACATTACAAGTTGTTCATCTTTTCGCTCTCCCTCCCTTCTTTTCTTCTCTCTCTAGGGTTGAAAATGGAGTTCAACCTCCTCCCCTTCTCTCGTAATGGCATTTTTTTCCTTTTACTATTGAAATGATGTTCTCAGTGCAAAACTTCTGAGCAACAAAAACGTGTTTTGTGATGCATCCGTCCATCCTTGCTCGTTTTTGCTTTTTTTCTTTCGCCTCTCTTCATTATGTGTATTTGTGCATGTTCTAATGTTCATTACAGTCCTGGAGCTATGTTCATGGAGTTTTGGGACATTTTCTCGTGTGAAATCTATCCTTGGGCCTCGATGCATCTCGTCCATCCTTCCCATTGCTCACCTCTCTTTGTTCCATGGCAGCTTTTGATAGATGTTCAACATTCTCCTTCTCTCGGTGTATCACCGCTTTTAGTGTAGGCTTTTGTTGTTTTTCCCTTTTCTCTCTCTCTCTCTCTCCTTGGCATGGTTAGATTAGGTTTAGATTAGCTTGCCCGCACTAGAATAGCTTGTGGCAGTGTAGTTTAGGAGCAGAACCAGCCTTCTCTCTGAGATTCCTCTTCTCATTTCTACAAGTCCCACACTTGGAGAGAGGTTTCAATGTTGTGCAATCACACTCGGATGCTAGAGATGATCAACCTAGAAGCCTGATCTCGCATCCAGGGGTGCCGTGATTTTGCAACAACAGTTTTGCACACCCGGTGGGGACTTAGAGGTCTTCCACTTCATCTTTTGCAGGTTGGTGTGTTCCCGTGAAGATTTCAGCCTTTGAGGCACTTACAAACACATCCGCGCGACTCCATCCGATCAAAGCAACCCATTTCTCGAAGTCAGCACCCTTTTCCATCCATTTCCATCCATCCTTCTTTCCATCCCTTTCATTCTTTTCCATTCCATGAAGTTGTGCAATCATGACTTCATTTCCATCATGGAACTCACATTTACAACAAGAAGTATTATCACACCTCCAACATGTTTTACAAATCCTCCAAATCAGCATTTTGAACAAATTCAAAATCAGCATGCATACCCATATGAGCAGCAATGCCAAAATCAGTTTGGCTATGGAGCTTTCCAAGAGCAAGAGTATGCATATAATGAAGACAATCAGATGCAAGATGCTGGTCTGTTGGAGAAAATCCAAAAGATGGAGGTAAAGATGGTGCAGTCCAGAGCAACAACTCAAATGAGAGCTTTCAGAATTGGTTATAGGACTCCTTGTCCATGGGGAGGCCCTTTTCCAAGACACTTCAGCCCTCAGGAGAAGCTGGACTTCATGATGAAGATGCTGCCCCAACTTGCACAATGGACAAGAAAATAGGCCTATACACTTGTTGTTGAACAACCTTGTCAATGGGTAAGTTCTACACCATCATCTATGCCTTTTTCTTTCCCCCATTACTCAAGCAAATCATCTCATTTGGAATTGCAAATTCTAAACTCCCCATCTGCTGTCCCAAATGTTGATCCCATGTCTCCACCTCTCAGTCTTCCACCACACCTCAATTCTTCTTTCCTTTTTCCTTCCAAACAGTCATCCCCTCCACAAGAGCTAAAAGAAATACCCCTCCTCCAAAGAAACAAGAGTTTCATCTCCCACCACCACAAAAATTTGCCAAATCAATTGAGTTACAACCCATCCTCCTCTTGCATTCCCAATTCCATGTGGGGAAGAAGAAATTGCAAAAATCAGTCATCAAGGACAAAGCAAGAGGAAGAGCCAAGAAAAAAAAGAAATGATTAAGAACTTAAGGTTTGGGCTGCCAAATTTGGGATGACAAAGATCCCTTGATGGTTAAACCTACGTAAGAGGCTAAGGTCGAACAAAATGGTGGTCAGTGACTGATTTTGTTGCAGTTAGAAGAAGAAGTTCTCGCAGTCCCAACTTGTCCTCTAGAGCAGCAAGAGATTGAAGAGTTTGACTTGACAAACTTCATGCCGGAGGAAGAGTTCAATCAAGAGCAAGATTGTCTTCAAACATTGAGGAAGGAGAAGCTGCTCCAAATCCAAAAGAAGAGGAGCACATTCTAGTTGTGGAGGAGAAAAGTGCAGATCCAAGGGCTTTGAGCACAAAGCAAAGCTACAGAGAACCTTCAGCTTCTTCTTTCTACTTCACCTCTCTCAAGTTCTAGTATCAAGAGGAGTTTGATCTCTCAAACTCAATGTTGAGGGTGAAAGAAACCATGGTGGTCAAGTTACGTATCAAGAAGACACCATGGAGGAAGTTGAGCATTTGCAGTGAGGACAACATGAGGCAGCTTTATCTCGCGATTTGGAGGACTGCTTTGATGGAGAAGAGCCGGTTGAGTTTCCACCATTCTCTCTTTCATCATCCACATTCCAAACACTTGAGTCTCATTGTCATGAAGGAGAACATTCATTTGCAGCAGCCTCGCATCTTATAAAGCAGCTCTTTGGAACCAAGATTGAAGATTTTAATCTTTCATGTTCTTCATCGAGGAAGAGAAAGGACAAAGGAATTTCACCATTTCTTCCACACCATCCATTCAAGAAGGTCTACAAGAAGACTCCATTTTTGGAGTTGAAAATCGAGCTATGGGCATATCAAACGGATCGACCTTGCCCAATCGTATTTGGCTTCATTGGAGCCAAAGGAGAAGTCACAACCAGTCATGCTTGCTTCTAAGCATGAGGATGAGCTACAAAGTACCAAGGATCAGCTGTCATACCTCTTCAATCCAAATGCAGAGCAACTAAAAGAGGTATTGAATTTGCCTTCAGCTGATACCTTGATGATTTGGGTGGAAGACCAGCTTCTTGTTGATTTTCCACTCATCCTAACAGCCATGATCAGCTCCAAATCAATTGCATGGCTGCCACTTTTGAGAAAGGGAAGCTATTTCTCACAACCAATTGCAGGGTTTGTTTAGCTTGCCTTTGCTTCCAGTTAGAGTAGAGTAGGTAGGTTTGCTTTCAATAGAAGAAGTGCTTGTGCACACTCGCATGTTCCATTCGAGCATGTATGATTTTCAGCTTTGTACATAGTTTTGTGGTGCTGGTTTTGCTCTTGCATACGCTCATCCCAAAGGGCATTTTGGTGAGAACAACTCCATGTCCAATGGGATTCAAGTGGTTCGAGGGAAGTTTTCAAAGTTCAGATCAGCTTGTGGTTACAACTCATGACTCCATGCCCAATGGATGCTTCAGTAACTGTAACTTCATCTAGCAGTGTAGATGACCCCGCCGAAGTCGCCAAATTGTTATCCAAAATTCACCCCCTGGTAATTTTGATAACATGCATTAAATTCTCAAGTCCTGTGCAAAATAGATTGATTCAGGCAAAAATCATGTTTCTAGGGTCCCCTCATTTTTTCTAACTCTCCTGTCTAGGAAGAAAAGAGCAAGTTCTGAGAAAAGGTGAAAAAGTTGCAAAAACAAGCTTGGGCTAGAAAAAATCATGAAAATTGGCTAAGTCCTAGTCCTCGCAACAGGGGACGTGAGGGACAAAGGCGCCAGAATCAGGCAAAGGCCATCGGGCCGGCCGCAAAGGAACGGACCAACAAAGCTCGAGCAAAGGAAAAGGAACATCCGGCCGACCGCGGGACATCGGGAGCAAGAAGACGCGGACGCGGAAAGCCGGTTCAGCCGAAGGAGAAGAAAATCGACTAACTGCTCTAGGACATTTGGGACAAGAAGACGCGAAGGACGCGAACCGCCGGTTCGGCCGAAAAGAGAAACTTTCACACCGGGACAACAAAGGGACGCGTGGGACGCGGATAAATAGCCAAGGAGCCGAAAGCCAATCAAGCAACGCCACGTGTCATCGGCCGAAAGAGGGACAAGGAAGCCCATTTCGAAGGTGGATCGAGGTTTTTGTCCCCGCAAAGTCTTGGGACATCCAGGACAAAAGACGCGTGGGAGACACGAAAAGCCGGCACCCGCTGACCAAATCAAATCATGACACGTGTCACAAGGGAAAAGTCCAAAAGTTCAAAGGGCGAGGTTTCAAGCACTAACCCGAGCCAATAAAAAGAGGACACGTGTCCAATGAGGAAGGGAAGCTCGGAGCTCAGGGAGGAGTTAGAGAATTTGGCAAAAGTTCACCCAAAAGCTAAAAAGTAAAGGAAGACCCCCCCCCCCCTCCAATCAATGCATGCCACGTGTCCCAAGTGGCGGGGCATGCGGGGAAAAGTGAAAAAATGTTCCAAAATCATCAAAAGTCAAAATTTTCAAGGAAAACCCATGGGTGAGCAGAAGGAGAGAGAATTACACATCCAATCAACAGCTTGACACGTGTCATCCAGTGGCAGAGCGGGGAAAAATTTAAAATCCATTTTTGCTGCTTTGTGCCCTAAATCTTCGATCTCCATATCTTTCGATCCAGAGCTCGGATTTGCACGTTCTTTATATCAACGGAAAGCTTATGAAATTATCTACATGATTCTTGGGGTTAATCTTGAATTTTGGTATAGTTGAGAGAGAAAATTGAGAAACAGATCTGACGCGTGTTCATGGCCGTAAGTGACATTTCAACAACCAAATTTAATGCGTAATGGGTCGCATTCTCCTCCAAATCGGTCAAAAAAATGGGGGTATGGGTTTGTAAGGTCCCCCATGCTGTTTTAATGCATTTGGAGTCAAGGAGGAATGGGCTCCCACTTTTTTTTCCTTTGTTTTTCTCCTGGGCTCGACCCATGCAATGTAAAAGCCGATTTGGCTCATTTCTAAAAAGGGACATTATTACAAGTTGTTCATCTTTTCTACTCTAACCTCCCTTCTTTTCTTCTCTAGGGTTGAAAATGGAGTTCAACCTCCTCCCCTTCTCTCTCGTAATGGCATTTTTGCCTTTTACTATTGAAATGATGTTCTCAGGTAAACTTCTCGAGCAACAAAAACGTGTTTTGTGATGCATCCGTCCATCCTTGCTCGTTTTTGCTTGTTTTCTTCTTGCCTCTCTTCATTACAGGTATTTGTGCATGTTCTAATGTTCATTGCAGGTTCCGGAGCCGTGTTCATGGAGTTTTGGGACATTTTCTCGTGAAATCTATCCTTGGGCTCGTGATGCATCCGTCCATCCTTCCCATTGCTCACCTCTCTTGTTCCATGGCGCTTTTGATAGATGTTCAACATTCTCCTTCTCTCGGTGTATCACCGCTTTAGTGTAGGATTTTGTTGTTTTTCCCTTTTCTCTCTCTCTGTCTCCTTGGCATGGTTAGATTAGGTTTAGATTAGCTTGTCTACACTAGAATAGCTTGTGGCAGGTAGTTTAGGAGCAGAACCACCTTCCCACACTTGGAAGAGGTTTCCTTGTTGTGCAATCACACTTGGATGCTAGAGTGATCACCTAGAAGCCCGATCCATGAGAGAAAAATAAAGAAAAATTAGATCCGAATGCAGTTCAAGGAAAGGAAGAAGTGGTACAAAGTCCCTTTCTTTGATGGAACCAAGGAAATCTCTGTGAGATCTTGGTTAAAATAATTTAAGAAATTCTTATGTTATAATCATATGTGTCAGAATGATGCCCTCATGCTCATCTCTAGATACATGGATGGAGTATCATAAATGGTGGCATCAATTGTTGAAGACCCAATGGATTACTTCATTTTCTTCACTGTAGATTTCTCACAAAGTTTTTTGCAGATTTGATGTGCAAAGTTGAGCAAGGAAATATAATCTCTAAGTCTAGCAATTCAAATCTATGATTGGTGAGAAATCAGCCCATTGTGTATTCCACCATGCAAGAAGAAGAAGCTTCAAGAGGTATGATTTCCATTGAGCAGAATAATTGTGTTAGTGAGGAAAGAACATTGCTTACTAGAGAAGCTAATATTATACATAAGAAGAAATTCATATATGAAAACAAGGAGGATGTAATGGAAACTCAAAAGAGGTGTGAGGAGTGGCACAAAAGAGCTAGAGCTGCTAGATTGATAGCTTCTCAAGTGAAACAACACCTACAAGAGTTTAAGGCAAATACTTCTTCAATTAGTGGGTAGTAAGGCATGAGGGATGATATTCCCCAAGTTATGATAGCCAGGAACATGGGAGTTCTTTCCAAGGAGGGAATAATGCATGGATTGAAGATTGTTTGGAAGAAGGTATGTCATCTTATTTATTGCAGCAGTTGACTCACAATAATATTCAGCCCATTGTGGACAAGAATGCTCAAGAATTGGTGCAAAAAAAATCATGTTATTTTGAAGACCAAAATCGACAAAGATGTTGGTATTACTCCAAGGTATGAAGAGCATAATAATATATCTTATTTATTGCTGCATATTCCAATTTATTTCCATCATGAGATGCATGATAATGTAGAAGATGAAGTCTTCAATGTGGATTTTGTTGACCAATTATTCCAAGTATATGTATATGAGCCTCTTGTGGATGATTTATGGTGGCAATTTTTAGCCCACTTGGCAGTACAAGGGCAAAGCTTGCATGAACATTTCAGCATGTTTTATCTCTTGTGCATGGCACTTGGACAAAACTAAATTGGAATTGCTTAAGGAAAACAATTTTGGGAAGGGAAGATAGTAAAATCCCCTTCTCGGTTGAAGACCCTTAACTGTTTGGTCTTCCCGACGACTAAGTAAAATTTTAAAGGGAACTTAAGCTCCATTATATTATTATATTGTGCAAAAAAATAAAATAGAACATTATAAAAATCATATAACACCCAAAAAAACTACGTTCTAGGAACACGTTAAAACCCTAAACACTTAACTTGAAGGTCATGGAATTTTTTTTATTTAGTTACAAGATTACAAGTGTGTCAACCCTTAGTGTGCATTAAATTAATTTTCACCAATAATCTTTACTTTACAAAGGATGGACCAAGTCTAGGTTAAATGATTAAATTTTCTTAATTTATCTCTAAGGTCAAATAATTAACATTCAACTAGGGAGGTGTCATAAATTTAATTTACTTGGTTAAATGCCTTACCCTATTTAATCAAACTCAAACCCAAAAGAATAAACTTGATGCTTAGTTATTTTAATTCCATAATCTTAATAACTTAAATGTCCATTTCATTAATTTCCTAAAAACATACTAGGAACTAAATAACTGATTTACACACCAAGGTAATTAAAAGGCCCATTCACCCATCTACACATACCTTTAATTTTATTTAAACATCTATAATATACATTCCTACCAAACAAATGTAGGGTTGATCCTCAACCCTTGGATCAATTCAATTGTGGCCACTAGATCTTAGGGTTCCAAACTAACCCTAAAATCCTTATGAATTTCTATTAAATCCTTTTCTTTACCCTAGTCTCCTCATTTGGTCACTTTTCCTTTGTTTAATTTACAGGTTGGAGAGATGGAAGCCATGGGAGAAAGGAAGGAAGAAACTATGGAGGAGTCTACAAAGAAATCAAGCTTAGTTTAGTCTAGGTTGTAGATTTATCATTGTAGTTTTCTTTCATTCAAGGATTAAAGGGGTTTCCTCTCCAAATATGGAGTTATTACCCATTTTATTTGTATTTAGGATTCTCTATTTGGGGAAAACCCTTCCACCATTAATATATATAACATTTAACACTTTTTAATTTTCCCTTTGAAGTTTTACTTGCTAGAGATTTTCTCTTACTTTTTACATGCTTAAAATTTAATTAGACCAAGTTAAAATTTGCATAGGTACGGATCTATGTTTTTCCACCATAAGTGATAGAACCTCCGCCTAGAGTAGGCCGACGGTCCTTGGATCTCTACGCCCCACGTGGGTGACGATTCATAAACCGTCGCCTTGCTAGAGCAGTGGTTCTGAGACCACCGCCTTGCATGAGCGGAGGTTACAAGACCACTACTCTGCACAGGGCAGCGGTCTTGTTTCTTAGAAACAAAACCTTCATTTCCAAGATTTCTCAAAAATTAAAGTCACTAGTGTTTTTTAAAATTCATTTTGAACTTGAATTTATGCACCTAAAGTTTCTAGTTGTAAGATTTAACTCATCTATTCATTCCATAGTAAAATTACTCCTTTTTAAAGCATTTTCTATTTTAATGATAAAAACTACAAGTTCATTTCCATTGGTGTACCAAAATTTTCTTTCAAGTCCAAAAGTAGAAAGGAACTAAATCTACTTCTAATGTTGTTGTTTTTCCTTACTACCAAATGCATTATTTCAACAAAATAATTTACTTAACATTTATAGCATCTTTCCATTTCCATTACAACCATTTGTTAAAATAGCCACTAACAACTTTGTTCCACATTCAAGGTTTTCCATGCATACACTATTAGTATTTTACAACTTCTATATTCTTTCTTTCTCATTTCACAATACTATAACTTCAACAATGATAATGAACTTTCTTTTCCTTGAGCATAGCTCATTTCTTTTAATGCAAAAACTTACTTTCTCACAATAAAATTTATAACTAAACTTTTAAACATGATTTCCATTTTGGTTCATTTCTTTACATACTAAAATTTGAGGAGAAAGGAAATTATACAATTCCTCAATGAGCTTCCTTCAAAATAATAATACAACTTGGTAATGAAACTTACAATGCAACATTTCTTTTTAACAATACAATATTACAAGTCTTCCACCTTAAGTGGGAATAACAAGAAGGTTTTCTCACAAGGAAAGATTTATTTTGACACCAACAAATGCTCCAAGTTTCACATCACCAACAAGATCTCCACCATGCTTCATTTGATCACAACAAAAAGGGGGAAGAGGCAACACTCTCCACCCAACCAATAATCCAATGAGGAGAAGAAGTTATCCTCCTCATTGGCCCCCGAGCCCCAACCACATTGCAATGAAAAATGGATCCAACTCATGGCAACAAAACAAGCTTCCACATCACAATACAAGGATTTCACAACCATACCAAAACACAAAAAATCAAACTACAATCACAAGAAGAAACACCAAAATATACAAGGCTTCAAAATGTAAAAGCCAAAGGAGAAAGATCTATGGGGAGGTCACTTATGCCTCCCAATGGGAAATAGGTGTCCACCTTAAAACCCTCCAATATACACCTCAAAACCCCTACACACTCTTATGCCTCCCTTAAGAACCTCTTATGCCTCCCACATTCTCTTATGCCTCCCTACAATCTCTTATGTCTCCCTCATAAAAAAGTAAGAAATACAAGCATTTTCTTGTCCAAGGTGGGGCACCCAACCCAACTCCCTCCAAAACATGAAATAAACTCTTATGCCTCCCTACATGTAAGATCCCCATAGTGCAATGCCCACTAAAACAACGCACTTGAGACCCAAGAAAAATAAAACTAGGATTAGTTAGGAAAAATTATGGAATAATTTTTCATGTTTAAAAGTTTCTATAACCCTCCTACAATATAGAAGTTGACACCAACAAGTTTCGAGGTCGAATCTTAGGTTAAAATAATCATTTAAAATGAAAAAGGACAATTTTTCACTTACCCACTCCCAGAACTCTCTTAAAATATTCAACCTGATTTTTCTCATAATTAACACACTAAAAATTCCTAAAAACACTCCCATTAGATAGGAAATTTCCTCCCCTTTCTAGTGATATAAATAAGTCCTAACTCCTCATATTTCCCAAGTTATGGGTGGCAGGCCTTGGGAGGAAAATTTTCCCAAAGGTAGGCCTACGGGCTTGGGGAAGAAATTTTGCCCTTAGCACTCTTGGGAGAAAAGCACATTTCACCTCCATGCACCCGTGGTGGGGCTTCACACCCAAAAGGAAAATTTTGAACTTGGGGTCCGCTAAGGACACGTGTCCAAAATCCATGCCTAGGCGGGAAGGCGGGTCGCTGAGGTAAAACAAGATTTTTGACTTAATTTAAAAAGGGTGAAAAGGAACATTTCAGCCTGCTCCTCTGCCGACATGCCAAGACACCACGTGCTAACCAATGATTGGCTATAGGCCTAAGGGGAAAAATTTTCCCAAGCGGGCATGCGGGTCTGGGGGAGAATTTAGCACTTTTTCCCTTTGGGTGAAATGTGAAGTTTACTCCCACGCCTCCGCCGACGCCCAAGGGGGCCACATGTCAGCTCCTTATTGGATGCGGGTCAAAGGCGGCTGATGGGGATCATTGGGAAGGTTTGACCTTTGAAGCGCAAATTTTAAATTACTTCGCCTCTGCCGTGGTGTCGTAGAGCCACGTGGTAGCCATCCATTGGCTGCGGGCCGGTGGGGCCGCAGAGAAAACTTTTCCAAATTTACTTTTCAGACTTAGAAATTTTTCTGCCAAATGGGAATATGTGGGCTTGTGGAGCCGCGGGGAATTTTGTGACTTTTTCCAAAGTGCTCTAAGTCAAATTCGGGCCTACGAGTTCGATTAACAAAATTTTCCCCTTAGCTAAATTTAAATTTTGAGCCCAAGATGAAGTAAAAACTTCATAAGGTCATAACTTTTGACTGGGAACTCGGTTTTTGGCAAGTGAGGACTTTTTGGAAATCTCTCAAGTCCTCTTTGCATAGGAAGCTTAAAATTTTAATTTTGATAAACTTTGAAGGGTCAATTTTAAGAAAATGATCTGCAGGATTCTAAAATGTGAACTGGACTTTTAACTTATAAATTTTGTTCAAATCCGACATTCTTTCTTTCACAACATGCCATACAGACCTGGGGAATTGCACTTGGGAGAATTGAGGATGGATTGTAAGGGTTAAATTGTTTGATTGATTATCAATTTGAAATTCCCCAAATTGACAACAAAACGATCAGTAAATTTTGACTATGCCCGATTTTGAAAAGTTTTATAAAATTTTCTTAAGTTGTAAAGTCTATTTAGGATCATTTTGATCATACAAGTTCAATTTAACGTTTCATTTCATTTTCCAAGGTTACAGGGTTGTTCTGTACATTTTGATAAAAAGAATATTTGCCAGTTTGAAAATTATCTAACAGAGGTCTACAACTTCTAACTCGAATTGATCCATTTACATTCATCAAACTATAAAATATGAATACATTCTAAACCGATATTACAATGTTATATTTCCTTCAATCCAACAATGTGAAAAGAGAATGCAGTACCACTTTCCGAAATCAACATTTCAAATGAAGCAGAGTAATATGTTTTCTTCATACGTGTTTCCTTTTTTCAATTTTCCAAAAGAGATTTCATACCACATTTCAAACACAAATTTCCAATGAAAACAATATCATATGAACAAGGAAAACACTTCTATTAATTCAAAGGAAATCTCTTACAACTTCTTTCCCATTTATTTTCAAAATACAACATACCAAATGCATATCTTTATTTTCTGTTCACAGATCAATACAAGATATATTCTTCCATAATCAATTTCAACTTTCATAGCTAAAACAAAGTAGTATTTCCAACACAATAATATACAAGATCATCCACTTCAAAGTGGGAAAAGGTTACAATAAGAAATAATCTCAACAAGGATTGTCAAACTTGTCTTTTTTTCTCTCTACTCCAGAACAACAACATGAATATCCTCCATTTTATTTATTTCAATTTGATCACAACAGAACAGGGGGAAAGGAAACACTCTCCACCCAACCAAGACATCCAATGAAAAGGAGAATCCATCCTTCTTCATTGGCCCCGAGCCCCAACCACATTGCAATAGAAGGTGTGTTTTCAACACATGGCAACAACAGGCTTCCACAACACAAAGACAAATTTCTCATTCAAAACACAGTCCAAAACAAAACTGCAGTTTACAACCACAAAAACAAAATGACAACAATACTCAGGCTTCACCATGCAAGCCAAAGGAGCAAGAAACTATGGGGGATGTTGCTTATGCCTCCCAAGGGGAAATGGGTATCACCACCTGAGAACAAACCACCAAAATATACACATCATATCAAATCCCTGACATGCCCTTATGCCTCCCCAAGTACCCCTTATTCCTCCCATTTCCTTATGCCTCCCTAACCTCTTATGGCACCCCATAACGAGTAAAGAAATGCAAGATATTTCTTTGTAAGGTGGAACCCAAATCCCAACTCCCTCCACACTTATACCTCCCCAAAACACTTATGCCTCCCACAAAATACCCCATAGTCTTCTCCTACACCATTCCTAGGCCATCTACCCAAACAACCAACAAATAAAACAACACATTCAAACATTCTACCATTCACATATGCATAAAAATGAAAGGAGAACATTTCCAAGAGCTAAGCTCTTACCTCTCCATGATGGAGTTTGTTCCAAGTTCAAAACAACAAGCTCTCCAATGCAAAACAATCCAAGAGATCAACAATCAACAAGTATGCAACCATCTCCAACTTTCTCCCAATTTTCAAGAGCTCCCAAAAAACTCCAAAGTCACCAAAATGAAGTGATAAAAGTGAAGCCCCCAAAACAAGGTAAGGAATTTGAATTTTATAGAAGAGGGAAGAGAAGAGGATGAGGTGGATCCATGTAGGATGCCACTTCACACATCCTCAACCCCAACACAAAATTCAACTTCATTCTCCAATGCATATTAAATAGGTGGGTGAATAATATGATAGTTTACTTACACACTCCAACACAAGCCCACACTCCATAAGGACTGAAATTAAAAATATGTAAGAAAGTGTAATTACAACTTACAACTTGACTTACAAAAATGCATAATAAAGGCTAGATTTAGACTCTCCAACCATAGGTAAGGTTGGTATGCAATTTTAAGAGGTATGGGACAAGTTTAACTTGTCCCACAAGCCTCCAAAATCAGCCTCCAAGGACAAATTCGAATTTCAAAGAAGGTGGAGTGTTTCATACTCCAAAAATCAACTTACACATCACTTACAACACTTAATCCAAGAGCCATCAGCTCTAATAAATGCAATCTTATGACCCATTTGATTACTTAATTTTAACAATATGATTACTCACAATATTGACACACAATTTAATTCAATAATGAAAAGGGAAAGCTCATCACTTTAAAAACACATACAACATTAACAAAGGACCAATTAAAAGAAAAACATAAATCCCTTGGTCACATTCAAAGGTGATCTCCCCATGGGAATCCCTAGCAACAATCAAACACACACAATAAAACAAGTTTCCATGGTGTCCTTGTTGAATTCATCTAGAATTCCAATGTGGTTGGTCTCCAATCCCCGATGTTTGTTGTGATAGTTGTTTTTTAAACCTACAAAACACAAATACCTCCTTCGGCCTCGTGGCCATATCAGAACATCCAAAATATATATAATTATAATTCCAAAATCATCAATATATATATGAATCACAACAACATCCAGACAATCAACAATATCATTTGCAATCTCATCAACAACTATATGATCATCACATTTAATTCAATTTTCTAGGTCTACTCAACATATCAAAATATCACATGTCCAAATCAACATCCATAAATATAACCATGTAACAACATGTTAATATCCATATAAATGTCTCTAATAATTGACATGTATCATGCCTATGACCTACACTCAATCATACCTAAAACCTACCATCCCATTCCTCTCCCTCATCATAATCTTCCAAAACTTATGGGAGAGCACATCGGCTTGAGGCCCCTTTTTTATCGTGGCTATGTAGGCAAGCACTCCTAAGGCGTGTGGCCCTTGGAGGTTAGCTCGGCCACTCTTTACCATAACCAATTTCCCCTTCACTTTCCTATGCACGCTCTACCTTAGTTTCCATTTTATATCAACAGTTGGAAATTAAACCAAATAAGCACCAATTAACAAACATTTTTACCACTTCATAAATTCATTCATTTATCATTTTTATATTTCCACCATAGAAAATATTTGGAAATTTAAACCATAACATGCATGACCATCATCATTTGTCTTCCATGTTACCAACAACTTGGAACTTAAATCAAAACCATAAACCATGACTCAACCATGCCTATGACCTAACTCCATCATGCCTATACCTAACTCCACCATGCCTAATTGACCTAACTCAACCATGCCTATGACTTGACTCCATCATGCCTATACCGACTCCATCATGCCTAAACCAACCTGACTCCACCATGCCTAAGTGACCTCACTTAATCATGCCTAATCCACCTAGTTTCCATCACATAAATAATAACACTGGAAATTACACACATAACTACAACATCATACCATGAATATCACCATCTCTATATAAAAATCATCAGAATCTGTGTGTCCATACATATGTGTACGAAACAAAATCAATACATGTGCCTCTCATATACAATCTCAACATCTTCGGCATGCAGACAAGTTTAATAATCAAAATATCAAAAACTTTCATGTACATCCTCATTATCTTTGGCACGTAGGTCAGTATACATCAAAAATATACAAAATCTATATCTTAAACATATAGGGTGACTAATCAGCACCCCACCTGATGTCCATATCAGTCTCATTTGTCTCATCCTCTCGACACCCCAGCTTCAGCACCCTATAACCATCTCTCCGCCCCGTACATGTCTAGCCTCGCCTCTTCCCCGCCTCGCATCCGGGTCTAGCCTTCGTGAGCTGGGCCGCCTCTCTTTGACTTTGTCTCCGGGCTCACCAACCCTATGTACTCTCTGCACTATGTGTGTGAGATCTAGTCCTCTCACTTGAGGCCTGTTATACTGTGCTCCGCATAGAAGGGACTTCTATACCAAAGCAGAGTCAAATGACCCTAGTAGTATTCCTAGCCTCGTTAAGGGAATTCGTTAACCTCGGCCATTGGTACTATATGTGGCAGATCCATCGGCCTCAAATCTTGTACTTGTACTATGGGGCCCCCGTCCCGCTACTACTTGTACCATAGGACCCCGTCCCTAAGCCTATGTTGGTGCATGTACTTTGGTGCTTGCCAGGCTGTGACCTAAGCCTGCAGCAGGCTACAATCTGGGCTCTCGAGTGGCTAACCCGGCGCTGCAAGCCTCGCCACCTATGCATGTAAAGTGGCTACCTATTCCCGTCTCCATCTCCATCCCGTGTGGTTGCTGTCCCTAAGCAATATGGTCTTGTAAACCTCCCACCTATGCATGTAATGTGGCCACCTATGCCTCGTGACTGTCAACTTCCCCTATAAACCTATAATCTGGGACTATAGGGTGTGCAGCTATCCCTACAAAGTGTCCTCTCGAACGTAAGGGTAACCAAGTCTCGGATTCCTAGCCTAGGTGGTGGTGCTCGTAGCTAGACTGCCCACCACTTCCTATACATATCTATAACCCCAAAGATCATCAATTTTTCATTCCACCGCCTACTCCTCCTACTCCGGTCAGCACTGCCGGTTATGGTAGAGGCATAGGCCTCTCCAAATTATCCCTCCTGTACTGAGGGAATGGTGGTGGAACATCCTGGGGAAGCCCAAACTACCACCTGACCCTATTTATAGGTATTATCTCATGCTCACCGGCATGGCGTCCCTATATCCATCTCGAGTAGCTGTAACTTGTCCAACTCCACCGCCATCTTCCTATATGAAGGGAAGCCAACATATGGCCTCCAAATGATGTCAACACTAGATAATCCCTCCAACGCCCGCCTATAATATGCCATGTTGTGAGTATCCCTAGTAGCCTTGCATTCTCCAACAACAAGAACCCAATGCTTATAGCCAACTTGAAAAAATCCCTCCTTAAATGCATCCGGTCAGGGCATACCAATTGACGAACACATATGATGTGCTCGTATGCCCAACAATGTAAGAGAAACGTGCAAAGAAAAGCCGAACCTCCGCAATCACCCGTAGGCCCATAGCTCCATGTATAGATGTACCAAATATGTTGGTGCCACACTAAACCAGTCTTATCCTCCATCATGTCATGAAGAACCCCATCAGCTTCCCGTGGGAATCTCCCACCCTTTCCATCCGGGCAAAGGCAAAACAACACATTGCCTCCATAATCAAGACCACTAACCTCATCTCCTCGGATGGGCCACATACATCTCTTGATAGCTCAAGCTCATGCTATCAACCTCATCTCTTCCATCCCCTCTCCAAACACTATCAACATCATCTCCTCTTATGCCTCTGAAGAAATAGAATACACATGCATCTCCCTATCGAGAATCAGTAAGATCCTATACACATCCTCTAGGGTGACTGTGATCTCACCCATCAGCAGATGAAATGTGTTGGTCATTGAATCCCATCTATCAATGAGTGCGACCATCAAGCTCGGCTCCCAAACTATGTACCTATATCATTTGACCCCAATAAGGCCGACATTTGTAACGTGACGCCGCTCCTTTTCCGTCATACTCCTCGTAGTGATAGTAACAAATGTGGTACTCTGCCTCTCTCATCTCAGAATCGGTCCCTAGCTTGCACCCAACAAACCACGCCATTATTACATCTTGACCATACCCAACACATCTCTTACCCGACAAACCTATTCCCAAACCCTTATTACTTATTGTACCCAAACCCTACAAATTACCCCTTTTTTACACCCATCCACTAGTACCATTACCCTACTCATTCTCAATAAACTCTCCACCTAATTTCCTATCTTTTTCTCCCACCCTACCTTATTTCTTGAGCTATTTTTCCCAAATCTGACCGACATCACTCACTTATGATCAAATCGGTCCATCATGACCGTATTGGTCACCGACACTTGAATGATGACGGCCAATCTCAACCGATGTCGTCGACACTATAGACCAAAGATCGGTCACTATCATGGCGGCTGAATTTGAAAAACCCCCAATCTCTTCCAAAATTCTCAAATCTAACCTAAAACCCCATCCTACCTTACCCAAACCTAACCTAAACCCCTCCCCACCCCTATTTACCCTACCTAGGACCTCCCCTACCTCATTGCAAAAATTTTAACCACAAATTCAAAATTATCCCCCAACCAACACAGTTTTACCCAACACCAATTTTACCAACCTATTTTCAACAAATGACAAATCAGGATCGAATCCTACCTCATCACAGTTTCATCGGCGTGGTGGTACATCTGGCCACTACACCGGTGGCCCACCCGAATCCTCTCCTACCTCTGCCATGCCCAAATCACCAAACCCACTCCTCTAATCCAACCAATCAAATCAATCCCCCTGAGCTCATGGACCCGTCTCCCTAACTCCTCTCACCAACTTGTACTCTCCACCTCACCGAGTACAATTTCATGTCCTTCTCTCTTGGAAAAAGTACCAAAAATTCAAATGGCTCTATCATTTTCTCCAAAGTCACAACACAACAATGATTCTCAGAAAATATGGAAATTTTGTTTTATAAACCAAACCCGATCTGTCTCGATGCTAGTCCTATTTGTGCCCTAGCCAACCAACGTTGGTCACCCTATAACCGGCATTGGTTAACCCTTATAACTATTTTTCCTTGCTAAGATTCCTTTTTCCTACAACCATTAGTGTCAATGCACCTTTTATCATTTCGCCACCCATTGAACCATACCTACAAGCTCAACCTACCCCTACATTTCCTTTATTGCATCTTAGGAGTTTTTATTTTACCTATACCTTGGCCTTACCCATGCCATGACCTATTTTCCTGAACTCGACCTACTTGGTGTGACCATTGACCTTATGCACTCGCTATACCTTGCGATGTTGTTACCTATGTTTTTTTAGCCTACCAACCATACCTTGCCTATTGTCATGTTGTTTATCTTGACCAAACCTTTGGTGTACTAGAACATACCTAAACGTTCCTACACCTAACCTATGTTGTGTTTCTGGACCATATCCTATACCTTGATACCTAAATCACCTCACAATTTTTTGATAAACCTATCGACCTTAGATGATGTAGATTTTGCAAGCCTTCAACCTGATATCGTGTTGCATTCTATACATGTGTGTGCATTTGATTTCCATTACCCATGACCTGATTTAGACCCTGGCCTATTACCTATTATCCAAGTTGACTATCACCTTGTCTCATAGTAGTCATAACCATCCCCACATATCTTCAACCCCTACACTTTTATCAAACCACTCACCGATTCCGTATTACACCTCATCGATTGCTGGTTTAAGGGGATCACCTTCACCCACACATGGATTAATCACTACCTTTTTTTCGAAGTTGTCGCTTACCAATACAAGCTAAACAACAAAAAGGGGGAAAATGTAAACACAAAAATTGGGTCACACTCCCTTGGTCCCTTTTCGAATAGCCAACTTAAACCTGCTCACCTGACCATGACCCTTTTACCCCACATTAATATTAATTTAATTATTTACAATTAAAGTAATACCCATGCTCACAATATTCATTATTTAACTACCTTAATTAAAACTAATTTCCACCTCACCTAGACACCTCATCACAAACCTATTTTTAGCATATTTCCCTTTACTAGAACTCAACATTCACTCACCATAACTAACTAATACTTATTCCTACCTACCTCGTTAGTGTGAATTCACAAAGACCCCCAAATCAGTTATGGATCTGTTTTTCTACGACAAAGTAATTTGGTGTGATTGCACAACATTGAGCTTTCCCAAAGTGTGGGACCTTTGCAAATGGGAAAATCTCTCCAGAGAAGGTTGGTTCCTCTTCCTAAACTACTTGCCACAAGCTATTCCAGTGCAAGTAAGCTAATCTAACCTAATCTAACTTCCAAGGAGACAAGGAGAGGAAGAAAACAAGGAAAAACAGAGCCTACACTAAAACGGTGATACACCAGAGAAGGAAAGTGTTGATTATCTATCAAAACTGCCATGGAACAAGAAGAGGTGAGCAATGGAAAGGATGGACAAGTGCATCATAGACCAAAGATGGATTTCACATAAAAATGTTCCAAAACTTGTAATGAACATCCAAACATGCACAAATACCCTGTAATGAAGAGAGGTAAGGAAAAAAACAAAGAAAACAAGCCAAGGATGGACAAATGCATCACAAAAACACGTTTTTTATTGCTCAGAATTTACACAGTGCATCATTTCAGATGTAATAGGAAAAATACCATTACAGAGAGTAGGGGATGATGTTCAAACTCCATTTTTGACCTCCGGGAAGAAAAGAAGGGAGAGGAAGAGAAGAAGGATGAACAACTTTTTACAAATGAGCCAAAACTAGCTTTTTTATGCTCGAATGTAATGAAGGAAATGGGAAAACATAGGAAAATCAAATTTAAAAATCCAACCACCGACAAGATCCATTTAATTAGCCTAAAAATGATGATTTTCCATGAAAAAAATCCCATAGTTCATCGTACATTGCTTTGGAGAGTAAGAAAGAGGCCCATACTTCATTAGTTTTGGTGGTTCGGTCATTTTCTCAGTAATTTTTCCATGACAAAGACATTTTCCCATTTTTCTCTTGTAAAACTCCATCAAAATTTAAAATTTAAGTGTCCATCGTGTGGATAATTTCACCAGCTTTCCAATGATACCAAAATCATGAAAATCCGAGCTCTGGTGTGAAAGATATGCCCCTCTGAAGATTTAGGGCAAAAATGGTGAAATTAGGGAAAAATCGGGTTCACGGGGCAAAATTCTGATTTTTTTCCTCTTTTTTCAAATTGGGAAAATTTCCCAAAAATCTCCACGCCCCACTCCTCCGATGACATGTGGCACCCTCTGGTTGATCCACGGGCCTCAGGAGAAAATTCTACCCAATTTGCCCGCCTAGGAAAATTTTCCAAAAGTCCCCTCGCCGACCCGACCTCCACTGCTGATGTGGACATGTGGCACCTTCTGATTTAGTGTGGAGATGTGGTTCAACTTTTCACCTTTGTACTTTTTGACCAAACACCAAAAAACTAGAAGTCCCTCCAACACCCGCCACAACACCTTGACACGTGGCATCATTTCATTGGCTACGGGCCTCAAACAATTTATTTTCCTCTGCAGGCTTGTGGGAGCACAAATGAATTTTGCACTTTTAGCCCAAAAAGCATTAAGTTCTCAATTTCTCCCTCCGCTCCGCTGGCTTGAGCCTCTTGGGCACAAAACTCTCCCAAGCTCCGCAGCCCGCCCTCTGTGGGAAAATTTTCCTTCCAAACTCCGTCAAGCCATAACTCAAAAAATACGAGTTAGGAGGACTTCCTTACCTTTCTAGAAAGGGGAAGAAAAATCCTATCTGATGAAGCCATTTCCAAAATATTTTGAGTGCTTGAAATGTGTGCAAATTGAATTTTAAGCACAAGGAAGGAAAGAATGAAGGCAAGTTAGCCAAAATAAGCAGGGGCTCATTTTGGATAACAATTTTGGCGACTTAGAGGGGTCATCTGCCTGCCCGCCGATGAATGATTAGTGGCCTTGAAGCATCCATTGGGCATGGATTCAAGCCTGATAACTAACTCTGATCTGAACTATGAAAATCTGACCTCTGAGCCACTTGGAAACCCACTGAAACTTAGAGTTGATCTTCACCAAAAGCCATTGAATGCACTGTGCAAGAGCAACCAAAACAGCACCAAACAACTATGTAAAAACTGAAAATCATACATGCTCCAAATGGAACATGCAAAGTGTGCAAAAGCACTTCTTCTGCTGAAATAAAACCTACCTACTCTACTCTAACCAAGATCAAAGCAAGCTCAAACAAATCCTGCAACCCATAGGAGAAATAGATTCCTTTCTCAAAAATGGCAGCCATGCAACCGATTTGGCACTTGAACATGGCTAGTTGGATGAGTGGAAAATCAACAAGAAGCTGGTCTTCTACCCAAATTAGCAAGGTGTCAACTGAAAACAAATTAGATACCTCTTTTTATTTTCTCTCGCATTTGGATTGAATAGGTATTGCAGTTGATCCGGCACTTTGCATATCATCCTCATGCTCGTGAGTAAGCATAACTGGTTTTGTTTTCTCCTTTGGCTCCAATGAAGCCAAATACCTTATTGGGAAAGGTCTAATCCATTTGATATGCCCATTTCTTTGAATTTTAACTCCAAAAATGGAGTTTTCTTGTAGACCTTCTTAGGTGAATGGTTTGGAAGGAATGGTAGAACTTTTCTGCTCTTTCCCTTCCTCTTCTAGTGAAGAACATGGAAGATTAATATCTTCCAACTCTGATTCCAAAGAGCTGCTATAAAATGTAGGCTACTACAAATGAATTCTCTCCTTCATAGCAGAGCAGTTGTTATGTTTGGAAGATGGATGATGAAGGAGAAAACAATGTGATTTCAACTGGTTCCTCCCCATCAAAACAGTCCTCCAAATCGAAAAATACATTACCTCATTGTTGACTTGTTGCAAAGTGTTCAACCTCTTCCATGATGTCCTCCTAATCTGCAATTTTATCATCATGACTCTCCTCATCCTCAAACATGAAGTTTGAAATATCAAACTCTTCTTCAACATTGGAGCTTGAAGAGAATGAAGTAGAAGGAAGAACTAAAGGTTCTTCTATAGCCTGTTTTGAGTTCAAAGCTCTTGGACCTGCATTTTCTCCTCCACAACTAGAATGTACTCCTCTTCTTTTGGATTTGGAGCAGCTTCTCCTTCCTCTACTGCTTGAAGACCATCTTGCTCTTGATTGAATTCTTCCTCTAGCATGAATTTTGTCAAATCAAACTCTTCAATCTGCTGCTCTAGAGGACAAGTTGGGACTGCAAGATCTTCTTCAGAGCTCCTTTCCATGGCTGATTGTGTAACTTGAATTGGACCAGCATTTTCTTCAAGTAGAGTGCCAACATGGACACTACACTCTGAGCAACTTGATGACTGATCTTCTTGCTTCTCTGCTACTATAAAATCAGCCTTGGCCACCACTGGCTCATCAACTTTAATCTCCTCTGAAGGCTTAACCATCAAGGGGATCTTTGTTATCCCAAATTTGAGAGCCAAGCTTACCAAACTTCTGATTTTTTCTTCTTTTTTTGGCTCTTCTTTTTGTTGTTCTCCTTGACTGGCCTTTTGATTTTTTTCTTCCCAACATGGATTTGGGAAAGCAAGAGGAGGGATGGGTTGGGTTTCAACCGGTTTTGCAATTATTTTTGGTGGGGAGGGAGGTGGAACTTCTTGTTTGTTTGGAGGGGATGATTGTTTGGAAGGGAAAAGGACAAGAATTGAGATGAGGTGGAAGACTAGGGGATGGAGAAATGGAATTAGCTTTTGGGATAGCAGATGGAGAGTTTAAAACTTGACACTACTGAGATAAAATAGATTGGGAAAGAGGAAAAGAAAAAGCATGAGATGTTGTGCTTACCCATTGACAAGGTTGCTGAATAAACCTCTCATACAGCTCTATTCCTTCAATCCACTTTACAAGCAATGGCAGCATTGAAATAATGAAGTCAAGTTTATCCCGAGGGCTGAACTATCTTAGAAAAGGGCCAACCCATGGACAAGGTGCCCTACAACCAATTCTAAAAGCCTTCATCTGAGTTGTTGCTCTTGATTGCACCATGCCAATCTCCATTTTTTGGATCTTCTCCAATAGACCAGCATCTTGCATTTGATTGTCTTCATCATTTGCATATACCCTGCTCTTGATATGTTTCATAACCAAACTGATTTTGGTATTGCTCATATGGGTAAGCATGATGATTTTGAATTTTTTCAAAATGCTGATTTGAAGGAGTTGTAAAACATGTTGGAGGTGGAATATATTACTGTTGTAAATGTGAATTCCATGATGGAAATGAAGTCATGATTGCACAACTTCATGGAATGGAAAAGAGTGAAAGGGATGGAAAGAAGAATGAATGAAAAAGGAATGGAAATGAATGAAAAGGAAGGTCTGCAACTTCAAAGATGGGTTGTTGACCATATGGAGTCGCCAGATGTGTTTGCAAGTGCCTCCAAAGGCTGAAATTTTAAACAAGAACACATCAACCTATAAAAATGAAGTGGAAGACCTCTTGGTCCCACCGGGCATGCCAAAACTATTAGTGGTGCATGGTGGTGTAAGATATGTTGTTGTTTGCATGAGACACTAAGAGAAGATGAAATATCTAACCCCAGTGTCCCACCGGGCATGCCAAAACTATTAGTGTAAATTCACAGCACCCCCAAATGAGTTATGGATCTAATTTTCTAAGGAAAATTCATTTGGTGTGATTGCACAACATTGAGCTTTCCCAAAGTGTGGGACCTTTACAAATGGGGAAATCTCTCTAGAGAAGGTTGGTTCCTCTTCCTAAACTACCTGCCACAAGCTATTCCAAAGGGTAAGCGAATCTAACCTAATATAACTTCCAAGGAGACAATGAGAGGAAGAAAACAAGGAAAAATAGATCCTATACTAAAACAAAGATACACAAGAGAAGGAAAGTGATGATTATCTATCAAAGCTGTCATGGAACAAGAAGAGGTGAGCAACGGAAAGGATGGACAAGTACATCACAGACCAAATATGGATTCACATATAAAATGTTCCAAAACTCCATGAACACAGCTCCAAAAGCTGCAATGAACATCCAAATATGAACAAATACCCTATAATGAAGAGAGGTAAGGAAAACAACAAAGAAAACGAGCCAAGGATGGACAAATGCATCACAAAAACATGTTTTTTATTTCTCGAATTTACACACCCATCATTTCATGGGTAAGAGGAAAAAATGCCATTATAGAGTAAGGGAGGAGGTTCAAACTCCATTTTTCGACCCTGGGAAGAAAAGAAGGGAGAGGTAGAGAAGAAGGATGAACAACTTTTTACAAATGAGCCAAAACTGGCTTTTATGCTCGAATAAAATGAAGGAAATGAGAAAACATGGGAAAATCAATTTTAAAACTCCAACCACCAACAAGATCCATTTAATTATCCTGAAAAATGATGGGTTTCCATGAAAAATCCCATAATTCATCGTACATTGCTTCGCAGAGCAAGAAAGAGGCCCATACTTCATTAATTTTGGTGGTTGGGGTCATTTTCTGTAATTTTTCCATGCCAGAGACGTTTTCCCATTTTTCTCCTACAAAAATCCATCAAAATTTAAAATTTAAGTGTCCATCGTGTGGAGAATTTCACCAGCTTTCCAATGATACCAAAATCATGAAAATCTGAGCTCTGGTGCAAAAGATATGCCCCTCTAAAGATTTAGGGCAAAAATGGCGAAATTAGGGCAAAAATCGGGTTCACGAGGCAAAATCTTGATTTTTTCCCTCTTTTTTCAAATTGGGAAAATTTCCCAAAACTCTCCATGCCCCGCTCCTTCGATGACACGTGGTGCCCTCTGGTTGATCCACGGGCCTCAGGAGAAAATTCTACCCAATTTGCCCGCCTGGGAAAATTTTCCAAAAGTCTCCCGCCGGCCCGACCTCCACTGCTGATGAGGACACGTGGCACCTGCTGATTTGGTGTAGAGATGCGGTTCAACTTTTCACCTTTATGTATTTTTACCAAATGCCAAAAACTAGAAGTCCCTTTGACACTCGCCGCTCTACCTTGACACGTGGCATCATTTCATTGGGCCGCAGCCCCAAATAATTTATTTTTCTCTCATGGCCTCAAACAATTTATTTTTTTCTCAGAGGCTAGAGCAGAGTGCAAATGACTTTTGCCCTTTATCCCAAAATTGCTAAGTTCTCAATTTCTTCCTCCACTCCACCGGCCCGAACCTCTTTGGCACAAAAAATCTCTCCCAAGCTCCGCGGGCCCGCCAGTGGAAAAATTTCCTCCAAACTCGCGAGCCATAACTCAAAAAATACAAGGAGTTAGGAGGATTTCTGACCTTTCTAGAAAGGGGAAGAAAAATCATATCTGATGAAGCCATTTCCAGAATCTTTTGAGTGCCTGAAATGTGTGAAAATTGAAGTTGAAGCTCAAGGAAGGAAAGAATGAAGGCAAGTTAGCCAAAATAAGCGAGGGCTCATTTTGGATAACACTACCTTAATGAACTAAGACTTAGTACAACCCTAGAATCACATGCCTATTCTCCCTCTAATAAATTTCCGCTCATTAAAACAAAACATTTTTTTTTATCAATGAGAATAGACAGAGCTGGCCCAAAAGATTGCCAAGATCTGTCATTTTTAGTAAACCTAAGATTTCTCACCTTAACCGACACTGGTCAACCCTAAACCGACATCGGTCACCCTAAAATTTCATTTGTTACCATGTATTCATTTTGGTAACCTTGTTTGATAGGTTGGACACATTCTCAAGTTTTTTTGGAACGAAGAAGATCTACATTCAAGAAAGAACCAAGGCCCTTTCACACATCCACACATGACCCATACCAACACTAAGACTTATATTAAGATATTTTCATTCATGGTAGCATTCCGAGAAGCACTTCCGTAGCACTGAGCACCATTCCACATATCAACCATCACCATTTTCTAGCCATCAAATCTACAAACACCAATAATTCTATCTCTAACCTACATCATTTCATTCTTGTCTAGATTACAAAGTTTCTTCATCTTTGTTTATCAACATCCATTTGCATTTTTCATCCCACCCTTGTTACCTTACTTTGAACCCAACCATCCCATCACCCACAATCATTTAATTTCCTATACTCGATTCCCGAAACCTATAATTACCCCAACACCTCCACAGACCTAGCTATTTCCCTTACCATCTCTCGTCTCAGCCTCAAACAAACCTCCAAAACCCATTTTATTGAATTTCTACCATCTTTACTTAATCGTAGTCAATTTCCTCTTAACCATCGTAAGTCATACCTCACCGATGCTGGTCTCTATATTTGGTAATCCTACCATAACAAAACCTTATAACCTACACCCAAGAAATACAAGCTACCCAAAATCACGACCCTAACTCCGTCCCAAAGACTTGACTACCTACCCTACTTCCAGATCTGATCATAACCTAGCCTGTTATATTATATTTTTTATTGTATTTGAATGAGATACCCAAATCATATCAACTATAGTAGGACATCATTTTTTTACGTCATTTCTTACATTAAGTTGTATTAAACATTGGGTTGACTGCCACCAAGGAAATACCACACTTCCTGGAGCTATCACACGCTAGGCGACCCTCTTGGACTATATTGTTTAACTCTCTTTTGTGGTCTTGTTTTTTATTTTAGGTAGTTCCTCCTAGCCAAAAGGAATCTCTCATAGTCAGCATTGGATCAAGAAGTCAGAACATGCACAACGACCTTTAAACCGACCATCACAACATGTATTCCTCATTGGCCCATATCCTTATCTCTGCTTCTCCAAATCCATAAATAAAATAGTGAAACACTAGGGTTTATAAATAAGGAACATATTTTATCTTTTTTATTTCTTTTAATTTCCTCAACAAATAATTTGGTTGCATAATATGCCCTACATGTATCTCTGTATGACTCCCATCAATCAACTTCACTTGTTACCTAGTCAACTTCTCCTAACAAGGTTCGCAAGGATTTTGCCAAAGAAATATGGTGAAGGTTTTTTTATCGCGGGTCTCTCAATCTTTGTATCAATTACTCAATATGATGTTTATTTTCAACAATTTTACCCATCAAATCTTTAGGGTTTGTTATTGAGTCTTATGGAATTGAACAATGGTATGGAGGAGGTTGCTCAAGAGGGTTTTTAAACTGATCTTTGGGAGGGTTTTGAGGAGGATCTCTGAGAATATTTTCATGAAAGTGTCGAGAAGCTATGAAAAAATAAAACTTATATTTAAAATGAAAATAATTAAAAATTAATTGAATAGAACACAAATATCATAAATTAAAACTATTCCTACATGTTCTTTGGTGTGTCATCAATGATGATTGATTAATTATTGCGATGAGTTGAGGAATAATTTTATCGTTGACTTTAGGTAAAAATAAAACAATTTTCCTTGGCTTCATAATAATGATTTGGAGGAGGAAAGAATAAAAATGACGTTTGTTTAGTTTTTTTGTTTATATATAGCATAAAGCACATAACATTAAATAAAACATACACACTTTATGTTTGGTAATATCCAAACCTATTAAAAATGTGTACACACTTTTGTTATTTCATAAATGTGTCCACATTTTTGTAACCCAACTTCAAGGACTTACCCTTGTGAATCTATTGTTATGTCTTGGCCACGTGTTGGATTATCACCTATAAACAAATACAAAACTAACAGATTATTTTAATTACATTACCTTATCTTTTCCTCTTATTTTCATGTAAATTGAATAGCCCTAAAATGTAAAATTCAAAACATGATAACTTAGCCACAATGTAATTTTTCCTTCCAATCATCCCGATTCTTCCGCCCGACTAGTCTAATTCCTATGATATCATCACCAAAAACTTGGAAACATTCCTAATGCATGTGGTGAAAATATCTCGTGTTCAAAGAAGTGTAACAAGGTTTCTAAGTCGATTTAGTAAAGCGCAGTGAAGGACTAGTTTTCTTGGAAGTTTAGAAAGGCTAATTATAGTCATTTGAGCATGTGTGTGATCCCTAGAATATTTCTAAAAAGGTATTAAGTATCTAGAGATGATATTTGGGTGACTTGAAGGTGTTGGAATAATTTTAGGAATATTTATGAAATTTTTGATCATTCAGTGATAGTTTGTTCAACAACGGGTTTTTAAGTGCAAAGAATGAGTAGTTCAAAATTAAACCTTAACTTCTTCAATTGATTCCAAGAGTTTCGTAAGGAGTTGGGAGGGAAAAAATAGGAACCAGAAATCTTGAATAATTATCTACATGTTGTTAACATTCATTTTGATATGAGGTTTGATGGTTTCTTGAAACATTCTAAACAATACATTTGTTTGCCTTTATTCGAACAAAAGGGGTCATTTTTAGAGTTTCAATAATATTCAATTTCCAAAACCTATTCTATTGGTCTTATAATGTATTTTAAAGTCACATTCATATAAAATTTTACCCTAAAAATCATCCTAAGCCTCTCGGGGTGAAAGAAGTAAGTTTTCAGGCTATTTTTGGTCAACTAGTGTAAAATTTGGCTTTCCATTAATGGAAAGGCACACTTTTGACCTCCTCTTGTCCCTATTGTCCCCTTGGGGACATGGGGGACATGAGGGACACAAAATTTCACCCTCATCCTCATCCCATAGGTGCATTTTGGAGCCCTGGTGTCTCATGTGTCCTGTTTGTCCCCTGGGACAAAGGGGACATGAGGGACACAAAAGTGCACCCTCACTCCCTCACCATGGGCTCAATTTTATGTTCTTGATTTTCCTCATGTCCCTAAGGGAACATAGGGGACACAAAAGTGTTCCCCATGCCCAAACTCATCCCCTGGACTCTCATATGAGCTTTTGTGCTCTGCAGAGCTTGTTTCTCGGCTCTCTACTCTCATCCACTCTAGCCCCCATGCTTCCACTTGAATTAATAAATTACCATGGGAAAAAAATCCCATTGTCCCCATAGTCCAAGGGGACAAGAGGGACAAGAAAATTCACTCATTCCAAATTTGGAGCCCCTAGATTTCTATATGACCTCTCCCAAACTTCATGGTGATTTTTCCAACCCCTCCATCTCATCCTCACTTTCTCCCATGTTGCCACTTATCTCAATATTGATCCAATGCACACTTTAGAGACATTTATGTCCCCTTTTCCCCATTTCACTATCAAAACTAATTTTTTAACCTCACATTAACTCCCACTTAACTCGGGTTTAATCTATGCTCAAGCAAGGAAGTATAAAAGTGTTTTAAAACATAGTTTTGGATTATTTCCTCTACACATGTTGACCTCCCTCTATTTTTTTTGTTTTCATACCTTTAAAAACATCATTTTTACCAGAGATGTTGTCCAATTTTTTCCAAGACAACCATAGCCTTCAAAAACAAAAATTTATGCATATCTCTCAAACCAAAAACCATATCACAATGAAACTTCGCCATATTTATCTTCTCCAACACGGTTCCATACCAACAACATGGACATTAATGCATTGTCCCAGGGCCTAGATGTATAATCATTATAGGCTCACCTTCGGAATGCGATACGGTGGTGCATGGTTATCGTCGATTAATGCCGCAAGGTGTTGGGTTAAGTCCCACAATGAGCGCAACCCTCATGTTTAGTTTTCGTAGTATGTTTGGACTATTGGGAAGATTAGCAACTACATATCATATAATACCCTATATTTTTAATAAAAAAATATGAAAAACCAAACCCTAAGACTTACTTTTTTCCAAGAGATTCAGTAGATGAAAAACAGTAAAATTGAAGCACGAGATCTCAATGCAAAACAAAACACAATGATGGTGGTTTCATTACAATCGAACAACAATAAGTCTGATTTCTGAAAAAATAATATGCTTTGAACAATGAGATTATAAAAAATATCAAGTTTCCCAAAATAGAAAACTTTAAACATTTAGAATATCGCAAAACAATAAGAAACACCAAAAAAGGGTCAATTGGGAAACTTTCTAAAAATAACAGGTTGGGAAAAAGTAGATGTATAAAAATAGAAAACCATCATAAGTGGAATTATCCTAAGTGAATTAGGATATTTAGAGAACAAGGATTATGAAAAAACTCCACAAATTCAAAAAAATAGTAGTTTCCGACCCCACCTGCTAAAAATACAAAGTTTTAGATTTTGATGCAGAAAATAGTTTGTAGCTTTGTTTTCACTAATTTTGTTAATTTTTGAAGACATGAAGTTCAAATATGTGATTATAGATCTTATTTCAACCTTTTTTTTTAATATCCAAGTGTGGGTGAGAGTGATGTCACTCACATGGATCTATGAGACCTTAAAAGTATGAGGCTTAGAGGACTAAGAGAGCATGTGGAAGAGAAACTATTCACGAGTGGGTTGTTTGCAACAGGAGGCCATCCACTATTAGTGAAAAGTATAGAATTGACCCTAGCATGTTCTCATCATTATGAACTTGATTATATAATAGTGAGGGTTGATGACAACTCCATTCTTGTTGTGTTTACACCAAGGGCATCCCGCAATGTCTGCAGATTCCAACCAATAACAGTATGGTCATAATCTCCAAAGAGTTTGTCTCATGAATGGGAAAATATTGAAACATACCTCTAGGGCATCTCACTCATGTCTTGGCTTAGAAAATTTAGGAAACCTTCTCATATGCTAAAAACCTTGTCGAGAAGTGAGTTCCACAAGGGCTACTTAAATGTTATCTTGTTAAGCAGGGTAATGGGAGAAGAAATGACAAAGGTTTTGTAGGATTAGATGGACCAATTCATCCTCATTACCACTAATGGAAACTAGGTTGTATATTGGGGATAGATCATAAGTGACCAAATTCTACGTTAGTTTCTCCATTCTCCTACTACAAGAAAGTTCACGATGACCTCGTATTTGGTGTATGTTCTTACAAGAACAAGATAATTCAAAAGCCTAAATGTCACTCCAAATATTTCTTAAAATGTAACAAAATTTGAAAGGTGTCCTAAGCTCACTCTCAAGGAAATTAATCACCACTTTTCTAGGATGAATGATTCATTCACCGTGTTCATGATCCGACTTCGGAAGGTAACCCAGAGCTAAGGTTATCCTCTTAAATTACAACACTGATTGAGAGGTAAGGATGTTTCTTTACTTAGTTTTCAAATTTCTCCTACATTAAGGTTTTGGGATTTGATATAGCTCCTCAAAACTCCTTAGGTATCTTAGTGACAATATAGTAATTTTTAGTTGTCTAGTCATCTTTCTCAAGTCCATAACATGTGCAAGAACCACGAAGAAAAAGGTGTGTCTTTCCCCATTTCTCTTAGAATATTTTCATGTAAAAGCATTGCATATGCCTCAAATATCTAAGCTTTATTTTCTTCCCTTAGCCTATACTCATATACCTATATGTCTTATTTTGACATCTGAAACAATCCTAAAACATTCAATCTCCTTAATTGCACCATATTCTCATGGTTAAAGATCATTGGGTTAGTTGCCTAGATGATATTGAGGTATGGAAAAGAGATCATATGAGAACGATTGTTGGTCAAATGAGGAGATTCTATTTTTATTGGGTCATTGAAGGAGTGGAAGATGATGGGTGTGATTTTTCAATCCATAATATAAATTGGTAAATTATTCACCTCTCTCTTCCTATCTCGCGAGCATTTGAGAATCAGGTGATATCAACGAGAGAACTGCAACAATGATTCAAATGTCAAAGGAATGGTTCATAAGAAAGAGGATTAATTTCATATAATTATGATGATATTCTAACCCTCTCAAGGTAAGCATCTCATTTCTCATCCTTGAAGGCATCTGAGATAAAAACGAGCTCTACTCATTCTTGGGAGCCCTGAAGAGGAAAATAATAGACACGGAAATATATCATTACAAGAGAGTTCATAAGAAGGTCAGAGTCACCAAGGATCTCATCGAGGATATTGATAAAGGGGGGATTGATCCTTCGTAACCTCTAGATCCATACCAATCTCCAAGGATCTCTTATTCTACTGCTGAGTGAACTCATCAAGTGTAGATTGTGGTCATTCGCCATGAACCTCGAGAGTGCAATCATGCCTAGTGTTGTACCTAGAAAAATGGATATTTTCCCATGGATCCTAGAATTGATTGGAAGTGGGCTGAGAATAGTGCAACATGTAGTGGTACCATACTTTTAATCAATCTCCAATATCGTGAAGGATAAATGAGGTAAGAAAGTATAGGTAACATCTCATTTTTTTAGCAATGTTTCTGGTAATCAATATGTAGAAGTTTCCAAGCCTAGAGTAATAAAACCCATACAAAGAGATGACTTGGGTAAGACTATGAAATGACAACTCCTCTAGGATAAGTAACACATGAAGGGGATGCACATTTGTTCAAAGAGTCTACTATTTGTTTTCTTTCAAGGAATGAAGAGTACAAATAGAAAATTGAGTAGTTGGAAGAACATGTGAAAATACTCACTTCCTATGTTCAGTAATTCATGGATCCAAGTACAATTCCATCTCTCCCCATAAATTATGTTACTCCTATTAGTAGCTTTGACCCTATAGTAATCAAGAAAGGTGAAGGTCATTCCATGTAAGAAAGAGCTAATGATCAATCGGTCGATAGGATCCTTTAAAAGGGAAGAACTCTTTTTCCCAAATTCCTTTCATTGTTTGAGTTTTCTCTTTCCACCACTGCGAAGGTAAAAATGACCAAATATGAAATTGAGAAGGAAAAGGCTCATTAGGACCAAGTGTTTCCGTTGGTGACAGAAATGGGTAATCTTGATTCTTTCGTGTTGGTGGGAAAAATGTGTTCAATTTTATAATTGATAATATGTCCCCAATTTTGTCTTAAACATTGATTGATCAATATGATATGTTGAACAATTCTCTCAAGGAACTTGATACTTATGATGAGCTCACTTCAAAAATTTAGGAAAACATAAGCAACAGAGTGTAGAAACTTGGAGCACCTCTAGTAAGTGAGAATTCATCGATGAAATACCTTCAAGCCATTTGACAAATTGGTCGAAAAAAGAAGTAGGAGATCCCTTCTCATTCAATGAGGAAACTGAAATATCTTGCAGATATCGGTGTGTAATTTCCAATACTACTAAGGATCATCAAACTTGGTTCAAAAATGCAAAAATGTTAGCATTACTTCTTAAAATTAGATCAATGCTCTAAGCTTTGTGCATATCCCTCAAGAAGAGAAAGTGGCACCTATAACAACACGCTTTAGCAAGGAGTTCAAAGATGAATAAATTTTCCAAAGTGCATTACCACAAATTTCATCAGAGATACATATATTCATCGGTGGATGCTTCATCTCCATTGGCATGATCCTCTCCCTCTCTTCTCCTCTCATCCTTCCTTTCTCTCTCATATTCTAATTCTCTATTGGGAAGGTACTTTTTACTTTTTGTCTTATTCAATTAAATGTGACATATAGTTCAACATTGTAATGAGTTATCTTTAATTAATGAAAGGGAACTCACTTTTTCCCTAGGAATATGAAAGGTCAAAATTTTATAAGGTGGGTGAAAAGTCGTGTGGGGGTAGATGAAAGGTCTCTTTATAAATCTATGTATTGGAAGACTTCCTCATTCTAATGGGTTATCAATTGTGAGTCTCTAAGTAGAAAGATATATTGCACTACTAAGATATAAGCAATATATTTTGTTCTTCTATTTCCTTTGTCTATGTTTCCTCCATTTCTTTGCATGATCAGCTTTGTAGACATGATAATATTGTAAAACCAAGGAAGGTGTTAGTGCCTTTGATCAATGAATCAATAGAAATATTTGTCTATGATTTTTTTCTTATCTTGTTCTTGAAGTTGAGTTCTTCTAATTGAGTGTAGAACTATTCTGGTTAATGTTGTGGAAATATGTAAGTTCCTATCCATGAACTTAACCCTCATTCCTCACATTCTTACTCCCCCTTTACCTTCTCTCTCTCTAAGAAAATTCCTCCCTTGCACTAGGTGCAAGCAATTTTCCACAGTCTAGTGGAGTATTCTTATGTGATCCCCGGCTTCATACCCACCTAATATTTTTATGCATTCAATAAATGGGGTCCTCCCCATTACAAAGAGGATGAACTTAGTCCTAGAGTGTTGGTGAAAATATAATAATTTGTGTTTGTGATAAATTATTTCACAAATAGTTTTTGGCACCCATCGTGGGGTAGATTTTGTTATTTCTACACCACTTCTAGAACAACAAAATCTAAAAAATCATATATCTGAAATTTTATTTTTAAATCAGAATTTGAAAATCTTTAGAGCCTATATGTCTACTATGCATTTTTCCTTAATGACCATTCTTAGAAATTATCATGTTTTTCAACCTAATCTTCTTTTATTTTTGAACACTTGAGAAGATCTCATAGGTGATTTTAGGAATTGCATCTAGAATGATAAATAAATTTTCAATCGATATCACATGGCTGCAATAATTTTGGATTAAGAAGAAGAACGTGCACAATCTCTATAACATGAAATAAAATATATTAATCAGAAAATAAGGGCATAGAAAAATATCTTTTAAGTTGCATATCAGTCATTTATAAACCTGGAAAAAGGAAGATACACAAGGTCTACTCAAACTAGTGGCGTAAGTGATCCAACATTCAAAGAGAAAAAAACTATCTAATTTCATACTTCCCGTTACTCAAATAGCAAGGTGAACCAGATCGATATTATTTTCATGAGCTTGATCCTTATTTTCTTTGTGAAGGTCACATCGAAGAACCAACAATTAAACCATTGAATCGCATTCCTCTAGAAGAAGATGAAGAACTAAAAGAATAACCAGAGGAAGAAGGAGGGATAATGATTGTGTCAATATCTTGGGGACGAAACACAATCCCATTGGCCTTTAATCCTCCATTACATGACCTACCAAAGGTATCTAGGAATAACTTTTTAAAGTTCCAAGGAGATGGAAAACAATATCCTAGTGATCATATTGCACCATTCATAACACCTTGTGGGGTGCTAAGAGTGGATTATGAATATGTTTCAGTCCTCTTATCCATGGAATATCTGTAAGATGTTGTTTTGGATTGGTTCTACCACTTCCTAAGATGATCACCACAAATTGGGAAGGTACAAAATCTAAATTTGAAGCTATATTTAAACCAGTTGAAGATTCCCATTCTCTCCTCACCTAGTGGTATCAATTTAAAAAGAAGACCTATTAACCCATGAGATATTTTCTATCCAAAGTTAGAAGGATGTTCTACAAGATACCATAAGTTATCATGACGATGAAAGATATCCGGATAAGGTTCTTCACCAATGCATAATTTCCCAAAGTTAGTTTCATGTAAATAAGAAGCTAACATTCCACCTTGGATAAGTCACAAACACTTTAAGTTGATGTAGAATATGATTTAATAATGTCTAGAAAATCAAGAAGGACCTAAGAAATGAAAAACCTCGTGAGTTCAAGTTCCAGGCCATGGACACATTAGTGCAAAAATTGGCTAATGATGTTCTTTCTCTCAAAAAGAAACTTTCTCAGACTTCCATGTACAAGGAAATCCCGAGAAATAATTTCTCAAACAAACAAATAATTCATCCCCCACCTCGATGCTTTCTCTTGAAGCCTCTTTCGTGAACATAGCATGTGGGACCCGGTCGAGTTGAAAAAGTAAAGAAGATGCGTCCCGGAAAGTAAGGAAGAAGAAGGTGAGATGTTGATATAAGAGGTTGGATCTATAGAGGTGGGTTTTTATGAGTATGGATCCTCTTCGATGATGAATATGAATATTTTGGCTGATATGAACATTCACTCTTGTGTTGTTTTCACTCGATCAAAAAATATTGATAAGGAGAATGCTTCTAAGCATAAAGATAAGGAGAGAGAATATCCTCAACCAAGAAACTCTACTTCCTAAAAAGATCATAACTAAGAGAGGATATCCACTCCCCCATATTTAGAATCAGCCAAGAAGAATCTTGAAGTTTTACCTCATCGCAAGACATCCTCCAAGCAAGGTAAGTCAAATACTACCACAAATGATGTTTCTACTTTTACACGTTATAAAAATGATGAGAAATCACTAGGTACCTCATACAAGTGAAACCAGGCCAATGTTTCTTATGCTATTGAAAATCCTTCCTCAAATTTTGATATCATCGACCATGTAAAAAAATATAAGGTCCAAATATCATATTCTGAAAAACTTACAAACCCATCCTGAGTAGTTTGAGAAAAATTTTAAGTTCATCAAATGTGGAAGATCGAAGTACAAAGTGTCATCCTCTTTAAAAGTAACATCTACTTCCACATGTTTATTTCCTACTCCTAAGCCGAGCCCAATCCAAACCCTCTTAGCCTCTGTATGCTATGAAAAATACACTACTAACAAGGAAGTAAAATACCAATAATCATACCTCCTCCTTCGCGTTCCGTAGCAAACCTCAGAATGGGCTAGGAAACTTGGATTGAGCCCGATTTTGTGATATGTAGCTGCTTTTCTTCAAGACGGAGCAATACCTTCCTCCTCCGCGTTAAGTAGCAAACCTCGAGAATGCGCTAGGAAACTTGGATTGAGCCCCGATTTTGTGATATGTAGGTGCTTTTCTTCAAGACGGAGCAAGACCTTCCCGCAACAACGATCCTCTTACTTTGCAGACTGGATGGGAAAAGGATTATGAGACTCTTTTGGCATTAGGACTAGGTAAAAGGATGTTCTTTGCTCAAAGGATGTAAGAACTTAGATATGGCATGAAAGCTTATTCTCCGTGTCTTTAGAGGGGGGGTAAGGTTGTATTTATAGCCTGAGGGAGTGATTAGCTTAAATTAATTTAAGTAATCATGGTTTGAAAATGTGGGCAAGATTAAGTGGGTGGTTTGAAAATGTGGGCAAGATTAGGTGGATGGTTTGAAAATGTGGGAAAGATTATGTGGATGGTTTGAAAATGTGGGCAATATTAGGTGAGTGGGGGCCACGAAGAATGGGTGAGGATTTGAATTATATTTTTAATTCATAAGTGGAGGATTTTAGGTGAGTGGGGACCACGAATGGTGGGTGAGGATTTGAATTTGAATTTTTAATTCAATAGTGGAAAAACATGGAGAATAATGACATGTTGTGAGGATTAGATTATTTTTAGATTTGAAATGGATAATTAATCAAATTATATTTGATTAATTCAAGTGTATTTTTGTGGGAAATGAGGAAGGGAAATTAATTGATTTAGGATAGATGTGAAATTGGGGTGTCTACATTTGCCCTCTTTGGAAGGGTACTTATGAAAGTAGTGTCCTTTCAAAGAAAGTAGACAGGTATGGGGAAGAATTCAATCTACTTTTTAAAAGGTAGAGTGAATGTTTGTTGGGAGAATAGAAAGTGGTAAGTGACGGATGTCATGGTATCCTCCAAGACAAAAATGTCATGAGAAGATGTGATTATGGATAGATGTGGTGATGCCCCCTCGAGAGAATTGACGAGAATGAAATATACTGACGAACTCTCTCGAAAAGAAGGGAAATGGATTTGGTGGAGAAGAGGACGATAATGGAGTGGAAGAGACCGGAATGACCGCACGACACAAATGGAGAAAGGATTCAATCGACCTTGAATGCTAGGTGCGAGGGGATGTGGGAAAGAGAAAAGGGAATGGATAGGGTTGGGGTTGATTATGAGAAGAGTAAGGGAGATAGGGGAGGAGAAAAAAAGAATGAAAGAGGTAGAAATAAGAGAGAGGGATGATAGGGGAAGAAGGGAATGATGAAGGACAAACAAGGAAAAAATGAGGAAAATGACAGAGTAGAGGGTGAAGGGATGAAATAGAGAGATGTGCAAAATGAAGGAAGCAACGAGAGATAGTAAAGAGGGATACGTGGCGAAGAAATAAATGAGAGAGTGAAGAAAAGTAGGAAATGGGAAAGGATAAATAAGAAGGAGAAAACGAGGTGGGAGTAGGGGGTGAAATGGAGGGAAATGGAAAGAGGACAAAAGAAGAAGTAGAACGGAGAAAAAAAAAGAAACTATGAGGGGCGAGGAAAGTGTGAAAAAGAGGAGAGAAAGGAAGAGAAACATATACGAGAATGAAAAAAGGTAGGGGTGGTAGAGAAAAGGGGAAGTGGTCAAGAAACGTGAAAATTAGGGGAGAGAAAGGAAAATAGAACGAATACAAGGAGAAGATTGAAGGAATCACGTCATTGCGAGGAAAACCAAGGCAAAGAATATGGAACAGGCACGTATGGAGATGCATGTGGAGAGTGGGATGATAAAAAGACAGAGAAAGCGAACGAAGATCTGGAAAGGGTAACGCCAACAAAGGGACGTTAGGGAAAACCCGTTGCCCATGAGTGGTGGGCTTAGATGAGGGAAGAAATGAAGGGAAACTCTAGAAGGTCCAAGGGAGTGAATGAGGTCGTGCGGAATGAGGATTTATAATTTTTAGGGAAAACCCGTTGACAATTATGAGCGCGGGAAGAAAAGATGATGATGAAAGAATGATATAGAGTGTTAACGGTAATGGAAAATATGTGTGGGTAGAAATGTAGGGGGAATGTGAAAAGATGAAGGGGAAAGAGTGAAGAAGATGGGAGGGAGGAGTTGGGACGAAGTGAAAGCGAGGAGAGGATGGGGGTGATGAGGATGAACGAGGTGAGGATGAAGAACCAAGACATGAAAAGAATGGGAAGAAATGGTATGAAGGATGATGGATCAAGGAGGGGAAAATGGGGGAAAAGAATGTGATTGTAGGTGGAAGAGATGAGTTGTATGTTGTAAGAAGATATGTGGAGAAAGGATAATAGTGGGAGGAAAAAGTGGGTAATAGGAGATACCAGGTGGAAGAAACGATCAATAAAGGGAACTAAGAATGAGGCGGGGGAGAAGTTCATGATGACAAGTTAAGTGTAGGGAGGACCCTAACATAAGATTGTCATGTGACGGAAGTGGTTAAGTAAGATTGCCATGTGAGCAAAACTGGAGATGACAAATGGTCAAGCGAGAAGTGGTGTTTAAGCGAGAATCGAAAAGGAGGTGAAAGGATGTGATAATGGGGAATGCCGAGAAAAAAATGAAGGGTGAAGGGTGGGTAGTGATGGGGAAAGGCAAGGAGATGAGATCATCCTTAAGAGGGACTCTTAAGTGAGATCGCCATCTTTGGGTGAGTGGTTAAGTAAGATTGCCAAGCAGAGGAGGGTGATAGTGGTGGTAAAAAGATGTGATGATGGGGAATGAAGAGGAAATATGGTGGTGAGATTGGAGAGTGATGGGCGAGTGTAAGATGACATGTCATGCTTAAGAGAATCTCTTAAGTAAGATCGTCATACTACTGGAGAAGTTTCGTAGGGTCACCCAACCGACAGGGATGATATGCAAAGAGAAAGACAAAATGATATTGGGGATAGGGGTGGAATGGTAGGGTGAAGAAGATGATCGCGATGAGAGGTGGGAGAAATAAGATGGGGGAAATATGATGGGATGGGGGAAGGCCACAGGGTAGATCAACCTTAAGTGGAAGTATTAAGTAAGATTGTCATGCGGCTGGAATGGTTAAGTAAGATCGCCAAGCTGAGGAAGAAGAAGGATGATGTTAGAGTTGGTGGGAATAGGGTATGACAAAATGGACTGAAGGGGAACCCTCAAGTGAATTTGCCATACTATGAGAGCGTGTAAGTAGGATGACCAGGCATAAGGTGGATTTGGGGAAGGATGAGAAAAGAGTGAGTGAGGTATGCCTAAGTGGTATATGATATGAGATGAGGTGATAATAAGAAAGAAAGGACACAAAGGAGTATAACATGAATGGATGAAGGAATATATGTAGTGGAGGGTGGAGAGTGTGAGGTGAATCCTTAATTGGGATGCCCACGTGGTGAGAGTAATGATGCGGGAATGGGAAGAAGAAGAGGTGGAGTTGGAAGGTGTGTTTGGTGGTGATGGTTATTTGATGAGAGGGCATGTGGTGAAGAAGCTTCTACAAAATGCGGGAAGATCTTAGGGAGAGGGTAAACCTCCACCGAGGATTCCATATAGAAGGGGTTATTAAGTAAGATTGTCAAGTGGGAAGAAAACGGGTTAAAGGAAAGAATACCAATGGGTGAGAGGGGACAGGAATGGTGAGAAGAGTAATATGGGTATAAGCGGCGGAGGAGTAAAAATGAGAAGTGAGAATGAATGGATCAAATACATGGTGATCATGGTGGGGAGAAGGAGCTTGCTAGATAGTGAATGCTACTTGAGAAAGATTGTCAAGTAGGATTCACAAACTACAACGGTGATCAAGTAGGATTCGTAAACTAGAGAATGCATTAGTATGGGTGAATGGATGGGGTGCAAAGTAAGATGTTGATCATGCAGGAAGATACTCACATGACGAAAAGTATCTTAATTTTAATATAGCACATAACAGATGCATCGTGATATAAAAGATTAGGATGACTAGACTGTAATATGCGTGATAGCATAGACAGGGGCCATCAAAAAGGTTTGATGCCCCAGTACGATATGCAAATGGAAGAGAGCATAGACAGAGGCCATCAAGAAAGTATGATGCCCCAGTACGACATGCAATCAGAATATTACAGAGAACATCACGATATATAAAATCAAGATGCCCCCTGTAATATATCAAGATACAAGAAAGCAATTAATAATTTGCCACTAATAATGCAACACAAGAACTAGTAAACATGTCCCTAACGTGTTCCACAGTGATGATTGAGTAGATGTGCCCCCAAGCAGGGGTACAAGGGATTGGGTCAGTCTCCTCAAACAAGGAAACAATGAGAGCCGGATTTTCCCCAAGCGAGGATTCACGCGAGGAGAAGTGGTTTGAAATTGGTAGTCATAAGGTGGTTGGACCATTCGTTTGGGATAATAGTTCAAAGGATGAACTGTGTTGCTTATTGAGTTTTTTACGATTTTGTGGATGTTTTTGGTCTTTTGAAAATTTTGCAAATGTTTTTGTATTTTGGATATTTTCTAATGTTTTTGTTTTTGGATTTTTGGATTTTTTTAGATTTTCTAATGTTTTTGAATTTTGGGGATGTTTACACGGTGTTTGGATTTTTGACGATTTTCAAATGTTTTTTGATTTTTACATTGTGATTGACAATTTATGGACCAGAGTGCAGACTTATTTTTGAGAGACGATGTACCGTGTTCCGCATTGTAACTTATGCTCAAAATAACATAAATTCACTTTCCATTGGCATGATATGGTGGTGATGATATGATGAAAAGAATTCCAACTCCATTCTTGACTCCACACAACTAGTAAGATGTGTGGGCTCATCACCAAGAATCAAGAAGGACGTAGGAGGTAGATAATGAATATAGAGACAAATGCTAACAACAATCCCTTTGGGAAATTGTGACTCCATTCTTCATAATGGTACTAAACCAGTTTCAAAAATGGCTTTCACTTTATGAGTCACATGCTAGACTTAGACAGTTATGTGGCCTACTGATTGATAAGATATGAGGTTAAGGGATAGTTCTCTCTTCACTTAGGCATCTAAATTACGTGTTTGGGGATTCTATAATTTGTAAGCACTGTAAGATTTTGTATTTTTGAAATGACTCCCTATGCCTTGCCCCATGCTACTAGTGAGAAGCAAGGGCTCATCACCAAAGGCAAAGTATAGGCGAGTGAATTCCTTTTTGTCTTTTTTTTTTTGTTTGGTTTTGTTTTTAGTTTTTTTTTTGAATATTTTGCAAGGTTTTATGCTTTTACGAGAATGACCCTCTACGCTTTGCCCCATGCCACTTGTAAGAGGCAAGGGTTTATCACCGAAGACAAGACGTAGACGAGTAAGGGCACCTTCCTCCATTCCCAGTCTCACACTACCAGGAAGAAGTGTGGGCTCAACACCAAAGACTATGAAGGACGAAAGATGTGACAATGAATTATTCATAAGTTATTGAATTGATGGATTTTTTTACAATAGTGCTTTGTATTTGGGAAGAAATGTCTGCCCCCAATCTCAGCCCCACACGACTAGTAGGACGCGAGGGTTCAACACCGAAGACTGAGATGGACGACCAAATGAACTGGGTAATGAAGTTTAGAGCTTTGTTATGAAAGAGAGAATGTCTTTGAAGGGAATATATTACCATCAGTAAGCTTCTAGGTATGACCATAGAGGAAAGTGACTGAAAATGGAAGAAGTATGATGCTCACAAACTTAATAGGATTTATACTAGCACTTGTCTCATGATGATAAATATGAAGATGTGATTTTGATAAAGAAAATATCTGCCAATGGAAATGAATAAATTTAAATTATTCGGAAATAAGCAAGACAAAAGGAACAATGTACACGTTGTTATTTCCTGGAATATAGAGTTATTTCAAGAATAAAATTTCTTTGAATGGAATGCATTCATGGGTTTTTCAAGGACTTGGCCGTGTCAATGGCCAATTTATAAGCTCTAAACCCAAAACTATCTATTCGTTGGGCTCAAATTTTTCTTGTTTGTCTCGTTCTTTGGGTGTGTTCTTTCGATTTTCTTTGAGAATGAAATGATTGACCTTAAATTTTCTAGGTTTGAATTTTTTATGGTAGCTATGCCGTAGCTGATTTTGATATACTTGAAGATGATCTAGGGCATTAAGTTGTTTTTCATCAAGAAGCTCGAGTTCATTAAGGCGTGAATGTTGATAATAATCTTTATTGATTACGTCTTTGAGGGATATTCTAAAGGATGGGAATTCAACCTTGACATGTAAAATATCTTCCCCACCATAAACAAGGGAGAAGGGAGTGGCCTCAGTTTGCATTGTTTGATTTTTTGCTTCTGTTTGTCCATGAATTAATTGATTTGACGATAGATTCAAAATTAAAGATGGAAAAGGTGGCATAAAGATATTCCTAGGTATACATACCTCGTAGAATATATGCACATAGAAGTCTTGATAGGTGAGAATCATTAGTGATGAGATGCCTGCAAGATCGATCGTTGAAAGTATGATGGTCATGACAGGTTGCATTGTTGCAAGTGTCCAAACTTGATGTGGTTGTGTTTCGACAAAAAGGCTAGAGATGTTAGGCATAAGAGCCAATATTGGAAGAATAGAATCAAACTTAATGGTACCTGTTGATGGAACCTCGTCTGTAGTGTCTACAGTAATATCAAGGTTTGAAAGGGAGTCTTGAAACGAGATCAAGGTCTCGTTAGATGTTGGATGAATGTTGTCACCCAAAACAGGTTCAATATATGTTTGGGCTGAAAGAGAGTCTTGAAATAAGTTCAAGTGCTCAGTAGATGTTGGAAGAATGTTGTTGTCCAAAACAGTTCAATGTATGTTTGAACTAATGGAAGGAAATTTGAAGAAGATATGGATTGGTTTGGAATTAGAGAGTCTTGACTGTTGTCGTCATGATCTCGTGGAATTTCGAGATATATAGGAGTTTCGACGATGAGTCACTCTTCATGGAAAGTTGTGGTATTGGATGTGTCGTTGGTCGCAGAGCATTGTCATCAAGTTCTACAGAGATGACGTCTGCGTCAAATTAAGTCTTGACGTAATTCTTAAATCGTACACATTTATCTATGTGATGACCATCAATGCGATGAAAGTCACAGTATGTGTTAGGTTTGTACCAACATGGCTTAGCTTCCCCTTTGACAAAGGGTTTTGTAATTGGATATTTTATCAGTTTAGCCTCTTTTAGTTGATGAAAAACACTAGAGAGACTTTCTCCAAGGGGGGTAAACTGACGTTGGACTTTACGTGAACTGATTTCTTCGTGAGGTTGTATGATCGACTTTTTGGGTGATCGCTCACTGATTTGGGTAGCCATATGAGAGAGTTGTGTTGTCATCTTATTAATTTGTTCTAATAGCTCATTGTGTGATGTTTTTCGTGAATTCTTCATGTTTGAAAGAGAGGGAGAACGAAGAAATGTGCGATGAAGAAATCAACCTATTGATTATGATCTTTGTTTTCGCTCAATCAAGTTTTAACAAGGCTATAAGGAGTAAGCTCAAACAAGCTACTCGGGATACAAGTGAGATATAACTTAAACAAGCTATAACGAATATGTTGATTGGTTTGGATTAAACAAGCTTAACAGATGAAAATGTAAGGAGTACACTCAAACAAGGTACTCAATACAAGTGGGATGTAGCTCAAACAAGCTATGATGAATATGTTGATTGGTTTGGCTTTAATAAGCTCTGGATTTTTGATAGGAAGAGTAACTCAAACAAGTGACTCAACACAGTTGTGAACTCAAAATGAGTTTTGAAGGGATTTGTGTCGGATGGGATTTTGTGAAACTCGACAGCTGATGAAATAATGAGTGAACTCAAACAAGTCACTCAATGTCATTTTGATATAGCTTGAAACAAGCTAGAAAGAATGTTCTGACAATTGATGAGATAAGGAGTGAACGCAAGTCACTCAATATCTATTGGATATAGCTGAAGACAAGCTATGACAGATGTATTATTGGCTAAAGTGAGCTAATGAAATTGGTGTGATGTTTTGGTCTGTGTTGTTGGATTGTTTGGATGTTTTCGCTTGGTATTGAATTGGTCGAGAACTGATTTTTTTGTGGAACACAACTAGGGTCTGAACTTTTACAATGAACACATTGATATCAGCCAAGTTTTATGATAAAATAATGCTAAACTATTGTGTTTTCAAATAGCAAGCAATCATGTGGATTCAATTGTTTTGGCTTATGAGGTAACTTCTTCAGGAATGATCATTGTTTCATGCAATCATACAAGTATGCTGTGAAATGGTGGATGCAGGCTCTTATTACTCCAAGAAGATGCGTCCTCCGATATACCCTAGTCCTGATATACCTAATTTTGTACGGGACAGAATTGGTATGGGGAACCCTTAGAGCACTGGAGGAGACTCACCAATTCTTACTTGCCTGTTTCGGAGTGAATCACCACGTCCAGAACAGGTTTTGTGAAAAGGTGGAAGGTGATGGAGGGATGAATGTGTATGGTGTCCTTATAACTCCCCGAAGATTTACAGGGACGATGCCTAGGCTTCGTTGTTACAGCTATTTAGGCGTGACTCGCATGCGCTGCACGACAACATTACCTGTAAGTGAAGAGCAGCGGCGAGGTAAATACCGAACGCTGTGATGAGACTAGGTCTCAAAGTGCAATGCAGATGCAAATGCAGTTGGTGCGTGGTAGTCAAGTCCACGTCACCGATGTAGCTTTGGTGGTGATGAAATCCACCTTGTCTACGTGTAAAAACAATATGATAAAGTGATTAAACGCAGGGTTCTTTCCAACTTGAAATAAATCACTAGCAAAAAATAATTGCGTACCTGAGCGTACTTTTTTTTTTTTTGTTTCAGCAATTGTCTTTAAATGGTGGTATTTTTTGTGGGATTTTGTTGTTTTTGTTTTTGTTTTTGTTTTTGACAATATTCCAGCAACGCGGTTCTACAGAAAACAAATTAGTAGTTATCCTGCAAATGAAATGTTAGAAAAGTGATCGTGGTTGTTTTTGATTTGCCAGATCGCTCAAAGGCGCAGGAAAAGAGCATACACAACCAACGACCAAAAAATATTAAGAATATGACAAAGGAAAATAATTATTAAAATGATAGTTGAAAAACAAATCTAGAGGATCCTGCAATGTTAGAACAAGAAACTAAAAAAATGTGACCGTTTCTGATTTTCCAGATCGCTCGAAGGCGCAAGAAAAGAGCATACGCGGATACAATTGGAATAGTTTCTGATTTTCTGATTTTCGACTTTTTTTAAATGTTAATAATTATTGCAATTTAATCATGATTGCGAAATAGCGATAATGATTATTTTCACAAAAAAGAAAAACGATGAAAGAAGAGGGTGAAAACGTTATCTAGAAGTGTTGTCGTGGAAAATTTAAATGTAAGGCAAAAAATTAAAAATAAAAATTATTTTCTAGAGCTCGAGTGGCCTCACGTTTCTGATTTCCAAGATCACTTTTGAAGTGCGAGGAAAGAGCATACGTGTGAGGATGTTTCGTGAAATAAAAATTAAAAATAAATAAATAAATAAATAAATAAAAAAACTATAATTTTGTTGTTTTTTTGTTAAAAAGACAGGTGTTAGAAGAAATGAAACCAAATTTTTTTGTAAGTCTAAATCTAAAAATTATTTTTTCATTGCATATATCTTTTCAATACCTTTCCGTTAAAAAAAATGAAGTCATTCCGAGTTCGGGAGCAAAAGTTATGGCTTCCGGAAGATGGGCTACGAGAACGCTCTGAATGAAAATTTTGAACGTGAGAAAAACGTCCCAGGAGCTGGTTTTTTTATTTTCTGACTTCTGTACTTCACCTGAGAAGCTAAGATTTTGACAGCAAGGTTAAAAAATAACAATAATCAAAGAAAGAGTTAGATCATAAAATGATTGACTAAAATAAAAGAAAGAAAAAAATAAATAAATGATTAACTTCCTACAAAGCAGTTATTTTAGCAAAAGGAAATAAATAAATATATTTTCCGGATTGGTTGTCCCATGACACTAAGATGATAAACTAATGGATAGTTCATATGTTTCTACAGATGACGAGTAAATAGCAAAGCCAAAACTGTCAACTAAACACCAAGCACCGAGGAGATCAAAGACAAGATGAGCTTCATAGTTTCATTATTGCTATAACCTGCAGATACACCACAAGACACCACACAACAAAAACACTACCCAAAGCGTGAAGGTTAACCAAAGAAGACCAAAAGGAACAGAAAAAGAAATAATAATAAACAATAATAAACAAAGAACAGATAAAACCACTAATTGAGAAAGTAATGGTAACAGATCGAAAGTAACCGGGCGTGCCAGAATGTAAGCTATGAAAAATACACTACTAACAAGGAAGTAAAATACCAATAATCATACCTCCTCCTTCGCGTTCCGTAGCAAACCTCAGAATGGGCTAGGAAACTTGGATTGAGCCCTGATTTTGTGATATGTAGGTGCTTTTCTTCAAGACGGAGCAAGACCTTCCTCCTCCTTCGGATCCTCGAGAATGGGCTAGGAAACTTGGATTGAGCCCTGATTTTGTGATATGTAGGTGCTTTTCTTCAAGACGGAGCAAGACCTTCCTGCAACAACGATCCTCTTACTTTGCACTGGATGGGAAAAAGGATTATGAGACTATTTTGGCATTAGGACTAGGCAAAAGGATGTTCTTTGCTCAAAGGATGCAAGAACTTAGATATGGCATGAAAGCTTATTCTCCGTGTCTTTAGAGGGGAGGGGTAAGGTTGTATTTATAGCCTGAGGGAGTGATTAGCTTAAATTAATTTAAGTAATCATGGTTTGAAAATGTGGGCAAGATTAAGTGGGTGGTTTGAAAATGTGGGCAAGATTAGGTGGATGGTTTGAAAATGTGGGCAATATTAGGTGAGTGGGGGCCACGAAGAATGGGTGAGGATTTGAATTATATTTTTAATTCATAAGTGGAGGATTTTAGGTGAGTGGGGACCACGAATGGTGGGTGAGGATTTGAATTTGAATTTTTAATTCAATAGTGGAAAAACATGGAGAATAATGACATGTTGTGAGGATTAGATTATTTTTAGATTTGAAATGGATAATTAATCAAATTATATTTGATTAATTCGAAGTGTATTTTTGTGGGAAATGAGGAAGGGAAATTAATTGATTTAGGATAGATGTGAAATTGGGGTGTCTACAAATTCTACCCATTAATCTACCGTCAAGATTGAACCCTTCTATGTTTCCTTATTGATAAATGAATACCGTCTCGAATAATTATATCATCGATTCCGGTGCCTCTAATAATGTCATGAGCGTCAATGTTTCTCGAGCCCTTGGTTTGAGTCTCTCTGGGAATTTGGTCATTTTTATTCAATAGAAACAAAGGAGGTTCCACTTGTCAGGTAGGATTAAAGATGCATTGATGGCCCTTGTGGCATATCCAGGAAGAATGTATGAAGGAAAAAATCCTAGTAGTTGACATGTCGTCTACATACAAAATGCTCCTTAGTAGAATCTTCTACTTGAGAGGTCGAGGTGAAATACAAATGGACTAGTCTTATGCATTAATACCAATCAAGGTTAAGATGAAGAAACTCATACTTGAGCTGAAGATGAAATACACAAAGTGGAGAGTTCAGATGACCCTAGAGCTAACATCCTCTTTCAAAATAGAGAGTTAGGAAAAGATTCATTTTAAGAATCGGAAAATTTCCATATGAAGAAATAGGTAATGGGAACTATTTCATGAGTTACTCGAATGGAGTGAAGAACTCGCTTATTCTAGAGGAAATTCCAATAAACATCGCTAACAAGTTTTGGAGCATGGCGTTTGATGGCAATTTTTCTACAACTGGATCAGGAACATGCATCATCTTATCTTCTCCGAAAGGAGACTTGTTCCCCTTGGCCTACAAGTTGTAATTCTCCAATAGGAATAACACTTCGTAATATGAATCCTTGTTTCTTTTATTGTAAGTGGCTAAGGAAATGGGGATCAAAAATCTCATCGTACAAGGTGATGATGAATTAATTGTGAAATAGGTGAGAGACATATTTTAGGTAAATAATTCTCATCTTTTTCATTACCGAAATAGGGTTTGGGACTATATTGAATTTTTAGATTCATTTGAAATTAAAACAATCCCTAAGGATTAGAATGCAATATTTGATTCATTGGCCATATCTGCATCATTAATGATTCCACATACTTTCTTGGTGGAAATGGTCTTTTGACCAAGTGTGCTAAGGAAAGTTGACAATTTTTTGATGATGATAACCAGATTTTGTCCTACATACCCGAATGTGATTTTAGGTCCATGTATTTTGAGGCAAGAATGATGGTGATGATAATTCAAAAGATCAAATAGATGAGGAAAGGATAATTTAGTTAAAAGATAGAATTTTTAAACTTGTGTCAATGGAGGAATTATTTCACAAACATGACAGTCATCCATGGTAAGGCCAAGGATCAAATAAGATCTTCATTTGAGTATGACAAGATAAATATCGGGACAAGTGATTTTAGGTCCATGTATTTTGAAACCAAGAATGATGGTGATGATGTTCAATTCCATATACAAATGTACAACTTTCAAAGCGTGGAGTCTTAATACTTTGAAACATTTTAGGCCCAAAGATCATCAATACAAAAGGATGGAAGAATAAAGGAGATGAGGAAGGAAGAACACAACAATACTTTTAGGTAATATAGATGGCATAGTATAACCTTACACATATTGAACCAGGGAGTTGTAGAATAGAATCATTTACTTTCATAACCAATATAATTCCACAGATGACAAAGTTCCAGAAATCATATAAACAAGAACACAAAGTTTCCTATTATAAAAGATGGATGATTCTTAAGTTTTAGACAAAGAAAGAAGAAAAGCAGAGGAAGAAAAGGGGAAAATTTTGTATTGATTACTTCAAATCTATGACCTTTACAGAGTCTCAGGATCCAACCCTTTACAATGAGCCAAGCTCAGCTTTTATAGATCAAGCCCCGAGAGAAGAAGAAAAGGAGGCGGGAAATCAGATTGGAAATTCAAACGCTAACCATCAGTGCTCCTACAAATTTTCCCATAATCTGCCAGAATCTGGTTCCCCATGCTTTTTTTTCATGTTAGAGAAGATGGCAAACCAAAATCCAAATATCGGTAGTGGAAGCAATCAGATCCCACACTAATGGAGTGGAAGACATTTTTAGATTTTCACCCATCAAAACCTACCAAAAATAATATTTTATGTTTCCATGGCATGGAGGAGGTTGAGATCTTTCCAATGGTACCAAATTTGTCAAATTTCAAGCACTAGATCGAAAGATGTGCCCATTTGAATATTAGGGTCATGGGTACACAATATTTGAAAGAGTCTATCCATACCGGGTCTACGTGGCAGCCTCGCGCACCTTGAAGATTCAACTTCTTCCTTACATTCTTGAAATCACACCGGAATGACACGTGGTGGCTTCCACGAGCTCCTTGGGTTCCTTTGTATTTTTCTTGAGTCTCTTTGCTTGGCGGGCCAAAAATCTGACCCTGGACACGTGGAGGCTTGGTGCTTGTTTGGGAACCTTCCCCAAATTTTACTCTTGAAACAGCATTGGTCACACACTTGGCTTCCTCCACTAGGCTCTTTCTTTTTGACTATTCAACCCCGACCCTGTCCCCTTTTTTTAGACCTGGGACATGTGGAGGCCCACACTCATTTGAAAACCCACTCAGGATTTTACCTTTGAAGGAGCGTGGGTTGACACGTGGAAGCCTTGCACTCAAGCTCTTGGATTTTTTAATGCCCACCTCCCACTTTTTTTGGCCCCAATACACATGGAGTCAGCACTCATTTGAATCACCTTTTGAAATGCTTTGAAATTGTGCATTGAAGGCACATGGAAGCTTTCACTGACCCGCTTTACTTTAGTCATTTTCACTTCCCACCGAACTTTTCTTTTTTGGACTCTGGACACGTGGAGGGCTCAACAGTTTTGAGTCCCCACCTTGGGCTCTGTCTTTGAAATTGTGCCATTGTCAACACTTGGCAGCGTCCGCTGAGTTGAAGACTTTTCAATGCCCGATGTAACCTTTGGGGTTTTGGATGCGTGGAGGCCTGGCACTTGTTTGGGGATTTAATTGGGATTTAATCTTTAAAGGAGCACCATTTGGACACTTGGTAGTCCACTGAATCTCTATACTTAGTCCAATTTTTGGGGCTCATTTTGAATCATTTCAGCCCGATGACTTCGAGCCTTTGCCATTTCTTCTCCTTTGAGCCTCTAGTTCTTTGACACTATTTTCTCCTTCCTCGACCATGCTATTCCATTTTAGAGCCCGCAACCTGTTTTTGATTTGAAGCATGGGTTCATTCGAAGCTATTTTTTGAATTTCTTCTTGCATGGGGTCGGTTGATCTTCGCAGCCCTGCCACTCCATTGTAGAGTCCCTCTGTTTCATGATTGTAGGATTTGAACATGATTTCTCTAGTTTCTTCTTGTGGGGGTCATGGCTGACCAATTTTACCCAGGGGGAAAATATGGATAACAGTACATACTCAAAAATTTTGAAACCTGACTTCAAAGAGGGGGAATTTTGAGGGCGACAAATAGCTGGCTCTTTCTGGGATGACTTGACAGAGGAACAAGGCAAGATCAAGAACCATAGAAAAACTCAAGGAAAGTAGACCAATGCCTTATCCATTGGGAAAATAGAGTCAAAGGAAAAACCAATACAGAAGACAACACACACAAAAAGAAAAGAAACCAAAAAGGAAGAAAAAAAAAACACAAAAACAAACCAAAACAAAACACTATATATATATAAAGGACCACCTAGTCACCTAGGACTTGAAAAACTTCAGATACTACCCACTATAAGGAAGTGGGAGAGGAGAACCATCCATGTAATCCAAATAGAAAGAATTTTCTCTAGCAAAGTGCCTGATTTTAAAAGGACCAAGCCAAAGGGAATCAAACTTACCATGGCTTCCTCGAGGTTCATGCCTTTTGTCCCACAAGAAACAAATGTCTCCCACTTGAAAATATTTGGGTCTAGCTTTCTTTCAAATAGAGCTTTCACCTTCAATTGATGAGTTGATATCCTATCAAAAACCTACAACTTGTCTTCATCCAACTTCTGAGATACATGATCCTCTTGTCCAAGGAACTGACAAAACTTGAATCTTCAATAGCCTTCATTAAGTGCAAGGCTGGTAATTCCATTATCACTTGGTAATTGAGCTTCAACACCATACACCACTTGAAAAGGGGACATCCCAATTGCTCTTTTGGGTGTAATTCTATCTACCCAGAGAGCATCATAGAGTTTCTTGTGCCAATTCCTCTGAGAATCATTGACAAGCTTTCAAAATGGTTACCAGATTCTTGTTTGTTGATTCTTCTTGTCCATTCCCTTGGGGGTAGTAGTATGAAGAGTGAGCAAGGGAAATTCCATAACCATAGTAGAAATCCATCATCTCGAAGAGGAAGAAATTTTGAAGCATTATCAGTCACAATCTTGTTTGGTACCCCAAACCTTATCAATATGTTCTCCTTGATGAAATTACACACTACCTCAGAAGTAGTGCTTTTGACTAGAATGGCCTCTACCCACTTTGTGAAGTAGTCTATGTAGCAGTTAACACATGAGTATGCCCAACACTAGAAGGTGGGTTAAGAGTTCCAATGAAATCCAAACCCCACTGTTGAAAAGGCTCATCAATCACTACTGGCTTTAGTGGCAAAGCAACCAACTTAGGTCTCCCAACAAAATTCTGATAGAGCTTCACACTTGCCTACCCATTTGGATGCATCTCTAAACAATGTAGGCCAATAGTACCCAACGCACAAAGGATTTTATGGGTAGTGACAACAGAAGAGAAATGGCCTCCACAAGCCTTGATCATGAAAAGTTGAGAACAACTTCTTTTATTTCTCTTTATCCACACACTTCAAGAATCTTCCATCTATGCCTCGCTTGAACAAAGCATTCTCCCATAATACATACTTGTGTAGACCTTAACTTTATAGCTCTCTTTTCCTTGCACTCAAGTGGGATGGACACTCTCCATAAGTAAGAAAGTGTGCAATATCAGTATACCATTCATCTGTTGAACTGAGGAAGAGGACAACAGGAGCATCAACTACTTCTTTGGACAATTCTCCTCAACTCCCTCAACAATGAGTTCATACATGCCTTTACCTCGAACCAAATTTGTGGGATTGATGTCAAGATCATATTCTTGAACCTTTTCCACCCAATTACCCCTCTTAGTTCCAAACTCTTGTTGTAAGAAGGATAGACTTAATGGTTGTATCAGGCACAAGCACAACAGAGTGAGAATTGAGGATATAAAACCGAAACTACTTAACAACTTTGACCACTACAAAAGCATGTTTCTCCATCATGGTGTACTTCAATTCATGAGATTTCAAAACATAACTCATGAATGCAATTGGGAGCTCATGATCTTCAAAATCCTTCTGAGTTAGCACAACAGCCAAGGTATTCTCTATAACATAGCAATAGATAATGAAATCCTTGCTAAAATCAGGGCATGCCAAGATGGGAGTCTTTGCAATAGCTTTCTTGATGCCTTCAAATGCTTCCTTCCCTTTAGAGGACCAACCAAATTTTTCTTTCCTTTCATCATTTGAGCAATGCTCATAGTCAACTCTACAAAATCAGGAATGAATCTTCTCAGGAAGTTGATCTTACCAAAGAAGGAGTGCACACCCTTTTTACTTGTGGGAAGAGGAATCTTTGGATTGCTTGAACTCTCTCTCTAGATCTATCTTGATTCCTTCCTTGGAAACAATGTGCCCAACAATTTACCTTTAGTGACACAAAAGACATATTTTTGGGATTTAAAGAGACTCCATGTTCTCTACACTTTTGGAGGATTGTTTCAAGGTGCTGAAAGTGATCTCTGCCTAGTCTTGGAAAACACATTCAAATCATCAAGGTATACAACAATGCATTTTCCCTTTAGGCTGCCAAAATCCAGGTCCATTTCCCTCTGAAAAGTGGCACCAACATTGATAAGACCAAAGGCATCCTCTTGTAGGCAAAGGTGCCCCAAGGTGTAGTAAAAGTAGTCTTATGCTGATCTGCAGTATTGACTTCTACTTGATTATACCCTGAGAATCCATCCAACATAGATAGCATCTCTGAGCCTATGACAACTTGCAATACTTGATCCATCATGGGGAGAGGATAGTTGTCTTTCAAGGAGGCCTGATTCAAATTCCTAAAATCAACACATCTAAATCTCACCATTCTTCTTCCTGACAGGTACAATGTTGGCAATCCATGTTGAATGGTGTATGGGGAAAATGATCCTTTCCTTCAACAACTTTTGGATCTCTTGGAAAATGGTGTCAGCAATTTTAGGATTGTATTGCCTTTGCTTCTGCTTGAAAGGTTTGATCCAAGTTTCAGAGGATAAAGTGTTGCATCTCCTTTGGTTGAAAAGCCTTGAGATCATCATATGAATAAGCAAGAACATCAACATACCTTTTTAGTAGATTTACTACTTTCTTCTTCTCTTCTTGAGTGCAACATTTTCCAATGTTCACCATCTTGGGTTCATCAAGACTCCCAATATTAACCTTTTCACATTCAGCAGACTTGTTGAGCTCCTTGAGAAGCTTTAGATTTGATGTACCTATCATGCTTATCAAATAGATCTTCCAAACTTACCAGCCCTTTAGGGATCTTGTTACCTTTCAATTTGATGCAGCCATCTTGATCCATCTCTTCTTTGATATCTCCTTCATTAGATGATACATACTCTCTAGGAAAATTATCACTTCCTTCAAAATACAGCTGATCAAAGTTGTCCTTAAGCTCCAAGAATGAGAGCAAGTGTTGATCATCATTGAAGACTTTCCAATTATTTGCATTATCTAGGCATGGGCTGGGCCTATGAATCATCTTCAATGGTAAATTTCTCCTGAGAGAAATCGGGTGAGGAATCAACAAAGATCCAAAGATAGCTAGAGAATCAGCTCTAGTGTTCTTTTCTCTTGGCATGGACTTCAATGGAGAAAGCATCAAGAAATTCAATGGAATCCCAAACAAGATTTCTATAATGTTTCAATCTCCTATTCTTGACTTGGTAAAGATCCCTGACTTGCTTCACAATCAGCTCTGCATCACCATGAGCACAAAGATTCTTCACTCCCATTTCTTTTTCCATGTTCAATCCAAGGATGAGAGCTTCATACTCAACCATATTATTTGTATTTTCAAAATGAAGCTTGAAAGAAAATGGATGAATCTTCCCCTCTGGAGAGTTAGCACCACACCAGCCCCAAAACCAGCTGAAGAAGAGCAACTTCCATCAAATTCCAGATTCCAAATGCCATTAGGATCATGAATCACCCCTTTAGGAAGTTTTGCCTCATCTTCTGACATGATCATATAGTTACCATGTCCTATATCTACATAGAGTATTTGTGCTTTTGGATCATCAATCTTTTGCACAATATACTCAGTCTATTTCTCAGGTAGCAGCTTCTTCATTTTTCCATTGACAGGATCAAAGCATGTGACCAATCCATCTGAATTTCACCCCCAACCTCCTTACAAAAATTTCTACTCAGCAACATCCCATATGAAGGAGGAATATCAACTACCAAAATAGTGGCTAAGACCCTTTTCTCTGGAAAAGCAATAAAAGCTACTTGTGCATCTTTAATTCTCCCAACCAAAGGCACTTTTCTACTCTCCATGGAATAGCAGGAGCCAAAGGCATGTGTTAGGGTCAGACCCAAAGCATGAGCTACTTTTGCAGGCATTACATTGTCTGATGCTCCCGAGTCTATGACATATTTACTGAGTTTATGGCCAGCTATGAGGAGAGTCACATAGAATGGTTCAACTTTCTCATTAGGGGAAGTGACTGCAGCCACAAAGCTTGGTTGAGGTGAGGAAGAGGGAGTGGGAAAAAGACCCTTAGAAGTATTGGATGAGGCTTTGGATTTGGAATTGACAAAGTCTACCATTTTAGCAAAAGCTTTTGGATGGGTTTGGTAAAATTCTACCTCTTGAAATTTGGATTTTGGTCTTTTTTAGGTGATCAATGATATCAAAAGATCCAGAGGTGGATGGGGCATCACTACTAGGAACTTGAGAGACTTTGGATTTATCAGCTTTAGGATTTGAAGGACAAGGAGTTTGGGAAACAAAAGTAGAAGAAGGAGGATTAGTATTACTCACCTTTTGTGTGGAAGTAGTGGGAATAAGAGCTCCTCTTCTGGAAATCACTGGAATAGTTGTAGGAAACTCCTTGGATTTTTTAGCAGGTTACACCACTTTTTCTTTTTTGTTTGTTTGCTCTCGAGTCATGACAACATATGACTCACTATTCATCTCTACTACTCTTTCATCATAGTCATCTTCATCATCCATACCTTCAGTGGTGAGGAAATGAACTTGAGATCCACCAAGTTCCTCCAGTTCTTCATCAGCCTCTTCTTCTTGGTTCTTCATAAAGTTCATTAAGCTCCTCATCATCAAGTTCTTCAACTTCACAAGTTGCATTGACTAGAACCTTGATGGGTGGGCCTTCAATAGCCAATCTAGTCTGAGAAGAAGGAAAATGGTTCCTGGGCTGAAAGTTCTTCCTTGGAATGTCTTGGTAAGGAGCATGTTGAGCCAATTGTTTCTTGATAGCTATGAGGTCATTGGAAAGCTTCTATACTAACTGATCTGAGTTGGCTCTAGGAGAGGAGGAAGAAAAAGATGCTTTAGACTTGGAAGGTTCTCTTTTCAACTTACCAGACATGATTAAATCATCTTCAACACTGATAGCCAAACACTGATCAACATCTAGAGTTGCAAGATTAGCTCTCCTTAGTGCATAGCTTACTTCAGGTAACTGAGCATTGAGGAAGAAGCACTTTTGGATTTGATCCACTGGACGAGTGTTCTGTGGGATTTTATGAATGAGCTTGTTGAATTTGGCCACAAATTCTCTCATGGGCTCGAATGGTTCTTTCTTGATATGAGAGATTTGAGCTAACAGAGCATGCACATCTTCAACAGGTTTGAAACATTTGCTCAAACTGAGTTATCATGGTGGTCCAATCAATAATTGATCCAGCAGGAAGATGATAGAACCAATCAACAACATTATCCTGTAATGTCTCCACAAAAAGTCCTAATAGAGACATCTTCATGTTCAACCCCAAGAATCCCACATGCAACAATGAAGGCTGCAATGTGTTCATCTAGGTGTACTTTCCATCACCTCTGAATTTAGGAAAACTTTTCCTGTTACTACCTAGGTAACTCATGCAATGGTTGAGGAAGAGCAAGAGGTCCAACCCATTGTCCCCAAGGCAAAGGTGCCGCCATCTTTGGAAGAAAAGGTTGAAGGGGAACTGAGACACCAGCAAGTATCAAAGCATGAAGAGTAGGACTGAGTTGTTCTTGAGGAATGCTATTCTTTGAATCTCTATCTTTAACAGGAGGTGTGCTTGTAGAATGAGTTCCTCCATTCCTCTCTCTTCTTGAAGAGAGAGAAGATTTTGTTGCTCCAGAAGTTGAAAATGAGAATCTTTTACCCCAAGAGATCTCTTTTCACGTGTATACCATAGAGTCACCAGATCAAAAATGATCTTGAAGTTGTTCTTTTAGAAAGGGATACGTTTAAAACAAAATTCCCCAGTGGAGTCACCAAAAACTATTGGGTTTCAAATTTGCACTTGGAATGAAACCACAGTCAAAGGACAACAAGTCCTTCCTCTTTAATGGGAGAGGTTCCCTTATTGAAAGCAAAGCAACAAAACTTATATACAAATGTACAACTTTCAAAGTGTGGAGTCTTGATACTTTGAAACATTTTATGCCCAAAGATCATCAATACAAAAGGATGGAAGAATAAAGGAGATGAGGAAGGAAGAACACAACAATACTTTCAGGTAATATAGATGGCAGAGTATAACCTTACACGTATTGAACCAGGGAGTTGCGAATAGAATCATTTACTTTCATAACCAATATAATTCCACAGACACAAAGTTCCAGAAATCATATAAACAAGAACACAAAGTTTCCTATTATAAAAGATGGATGATTCTTAAGTTTCAAAAAAGAAAGAAGAAAAGTAGAGGAAGAAAAGGGGAAAACTTTTGTATTGATTACTTTGAATCTATGACCTTTACAGAGTCTCAGGATCCAACCCTTTACAATGAGCCAAGCTCAACTTTTATAGATCAAGCCCCGAGAAAGAAGAAGAAGAGGTGGGAAATCAGATTGGAAATTCAAACGCTAACCATCAGTGCTCCTACAAATTCACCCATAATCTACCAGATCTGGTTCCCCATGCTTGTTTGTCATGTTAGAGAAGATGGCCAACCAAAATCCATAACCATACCGGTAGTGGAAGTAGTCGATCCCGCACTAATGGAGTGGAAGACATTTTTTATATTTTCACCCATCAAAACCTACCAAACATAATATTTTATGTTTCCATGGCATGGGGGAGGTTGAGATCTTTCCAACGGTACCAAATTTTGAATTTCAAGCACTGGATCAAAATATGTGCCCATTTGAATATTAGGGTCATGCGGCGTGCAATATTTGAAAGAGTCTGTCCATACCGGGTCTACGTGGCAGCCTCGCACACCTTGAAGATTTGGCTTCTTCCTCATGTTCTTGAAATAGTGCTGGTGACACGTGGTGGCTTCCGTGAGCTCCTTGGGTTCCTTTGTATTTTTCTTGAGTTTCTTTTCTTGGTGGGCCAAAAATCTGACCCTGGACACGTGGAGGGTTGGCGCTTGTTTGGGAACCTTCTCCAAATTTTACTCTTGAAATAGCATTGTCTTTGCTGACACTTGGCTTCCTCCATGGGTCTATCTCTTCTTTGACTATTCAACCCGACCATGTCCCTTTTTTTGAACTTGGGACACGTGGAAGGCCCGCACTCATTTGAAAACCCATCCAGGATTTTACCTTTGAAGGAGCGTGTGGGTTGACACGTGGAAATCCTCCGCAGCTCTTGGATTTTTAATTCGAGACGCTCTTACTTTTTTGAGGCCCTAGATACGTGGTGAGTTAGCACTGCTCATTTGGGATCACCTTTTGGACCGTGCTTTGAAATTGCATTGATGAGGCACATGGCGCTTCTGTCAACCTCTATACTTAGTCATTTTCAGGCTCACCTCTTTCCTTTTTGACTTTTAACTATTGACTCTACCTCCTTTGGGCCTGGGACATGTGGAGGGCTGCTTGTTTGAGTCCCCTTTTGGGCTCCTCTTGAAATTGCATGCCAAGTCGACACTTGGCAAAGCGTCCGTTAAGTCAAAGAATACTTTTCAACGCCTGATGTAACCTTTGGGGTTTTGGATACGTGGAGGCCTTGGTCATTTGGGTATTCTAGCTTGGGATTTAATCTTTAAAGGAAATCATTTGGACACTTGGCAACATCTTGAATCTCTATACTTAGTCAATTTTGGGGCTCGTTCTGAATCATTTGAGCCCGATGACTTCGAGCCTTCATTCTTTCTCTCCTTGAGCCTTTGACATTGTTTTCTCCTTCCCCGACCCTACTATTCCTCTTTTAGAAGCCCACTGTAACTTTTTGTTGGATTTGAAGCATGGGTTCGTTTGTGAGCCATTTTTTTTTTCTCGGGTTTCTTCTCTTGTGGGAGGGGTCATGGTGACCAGTTTTACTTCGGGAAAAATATGGATAACGGTACAACTCAAAATTTTGAAACCTAGCTTGAAAAGAGGGGAAAATTTGAGGTCGACAACACCCTTGACCAATTTATGACTATGTAAACCCCATCATGGCTGAGAGGGATGTGTTGACTATATTTTAAAAGTGCTTTTCATGTGCGGGTAAGCTAAGGAAGCCATGAATTCATTTTGATTAGCTTTGAAGGAACTACTTAGAAGGCATGGGTTTTACTAACTAGATTCTTGCATGAAACAAGAAGAGATTACATCAAATAGTGTGTGAAAGAGCTATGATATTTTCAAAGGTAGTTTAGGAAATTCAAAAATGGATTTAGGAACAAGCTTTAACATCGGGATCCACTTTGAAGAAAAATGAAAGTAGTAAAATGATAGTCCAAAAGGCATATTTCTCACGATATTTTTTGAAGTGACCAAATTCATTAGAAATCTAAGAATGCCTAATGAACATCCCTTGAATGAAGTTCCCGAGTCATTCAAATGAGCATTCCAGAGTTCTATGGATATTTGAGGCCTGATTCAAATCCCAAGGTGACCTATGCAAATGCCCTCTTTTTTTTTGGTGGTAGTCCTTTCACCGATGCATAAGCTTGAGCAGAATAAAAAATAGGGTAAATTTCAAATTTTAGGCATAATTGGCTCTTGAAAAGTTGTGGGAATGATCTCATAAGACCTTTTGGAGTCAAAATCATATAATTTTTTCCTAGGTAACTCTCAGGGAAGCTCCCAGGGAAAAAATCACTCTCTGATGTCTATTTTTAGTAGTTGTTGGTGAAGGCGAGGTTTCCAAAAGTGTCCATGGCACATTTTCACACATGTGATGCACTTTTTCACCTTTTCACTTGGTTCAAAGGTGCATGAGGTGCAAAAACTTGCGCCACCAAGGTGAGGAGAGAAGGTTAGAAACCTTTCGTCACTTAAGAAGTCATTTTGATGGTTAGGTGAGTGTTATGCACTCACAAGTCATTTTGGCCCCCTCTCCATGTTGAGGCATGACCCATGGCACACCTAGGAAGGATTTTTTACACCTTTTCACCTGTGTAAAATTGCATGAGGTGAAAAAAAGTGTGCCACCAAGGGAGAAGGATGTGTTTTCATCACTTAAGTGACAACTTCATGTGTTAGGTGCATGTTTTCCACTCACACCTTCAAGTTGTCCCCCCTCCATGATGAGCCTCACCCTTGGCACACTTTTCCACACCTGCTGCACCTTTTCACCTGGTGAAAAAGTTTCATCAGGTGAAAAAAAGTGTGCCACCATGGAATCTCCCCTCTCTCGTCACTCACCACTTCACACTAGCTTCCTAGGTCATGTTTTCCACTCACCTCACTCATCACCCTTGTCCCCCTCTCATGATGGTTACCCCCTTGGCACATTTTCACCATGTTGCTGCACCTTTTCACCTCATGTCCCCTTACTAAATGTGGTAAGGGACATGAGAGGCTCCGGACCCATTTAGTAACCCCTAACTCACCCTCAACCCGGTTAAGAAAGAAGTGCTAAAGTGGGTCAAGGGTGGGTTTTCTAACCGGTTAAATTTTGAATATTTAAATCATCCTTAGCCAATTTTGGAGCCCATTTTTAAAACTCTCCTCCTCCCATTTTTTTTGTAACTAGTCATGCCAAAATTTCACCAAGAAACCCCATGCCCAAACCACAAATTTGCTCATATCTCACCCATTTTTGATCCGTTTCCTCTCAAATTTTTCCTATGCACTCTAATGGTGAACGCCTTTGAGATGATCCAAACCTCATCACCATTGATCCTCTAATTTTTTATAGCACCTCCTTGAATATTTCAGCATAAAAAAGTTTCCTTTTCATATTCAGAGAAATCGAAGGATAAAAACACCTAAAAATTGGAGCAAGAGATCACATTGAAATTCCTAATCCAATGAGACCATTTTCATCCAATCGGACAACCAGAAGGCCTAATTATATTTTTAGTAAGTTTTGCATCTAAGCCTTACTAAGAATAGTAAGTTTGATAATGAAGAAGTAATCATCCTAAACCCTCTGTGCAATCCTCAAGTTCGGGACTCCAAAACTGAAAATTGTGAAAATTGGGAAAAATTGGCTAAATTTAGAAAGTAAGGGTGAGGTGTGACTTACTAAAAATAGTAAGTTCTCATATCACATCCAAATTTCACACACACCTTCATCTCCTCATTCCCTCACTGTTCTAGAAACCATGAAGATCAAATACACTTGGGTATGAGCCAATTTCAACCCTATCTACTGAATATCCACTTGTGGGGACAATGATGTAGCCCACCTGGATCTAGAAGAAATGAGGAATCGGATGAAAAATGAAGTAAGAGAGAGGAGAGAAAATATAGTTTCTAGTGGGATTTTCAGAGTAGGAGGCCACCCACTTTCAGTCCAGAGCACTGAGTTGGTCTTGGCTTGTGCCAAACATTATGACCCTGCCTCCCGAACAATCACTTGCGGATGATAACTCATTGTTGGCAATCCCTGACTCCAAAGGGGATTTCAAGTTGCCTACAAATTCCAACTCAAAGCAACATGGTGATCATCACAAAGGAATTTTTAACCAACAATGGCTCAGACAAACTCCTATTTGCAGGGGATTGCAGTTGGCTCTTGTTGAAACCTGGTGGAAACCATCAAGGCTACCAAAGTCACTATCGAGGAGTGAGTTTCATGAAGCCTACTCAGATGCCATTGTCTTACTGAGTAGAGTAATGGGAAGAAGAACACACCAAGGACTTCCAAGACTGGATGGCCCAATTCATGTTGACAATCATGGAGGGAACTCAAATGATAGATTGGGGCCAAATCATCAGTGACAATCTCCACCACAGATGCTGATGCAACTATTCACCACCAAGAGATTCACATGACCTCCTATCTGGTGTATGCCCTCGCATACACTAGACCATACCGAGGATTTTCCATTTCCCAAAATGTTCCTCAGAGAGCCCCTACCTTTGAGAAGTACAAAAACAAATCACCTTCAAGGAAAGTAATGTTCATTTCACATGGGTGAATGATGCATTCACCATGTTCATCATCCAGATCCTCAAGGAGATCCTAAAAGAAGAATCTCTCCTCAAGTAGCATAGTTGATTGAGAAGTATGGGTGTTATTTCACACAGTTTCATACCTTCACCTACATTAGGGTGAGTGGCTTTGACCTTGCTCCGCTCAGATTACCCAAGTATCCTAGTGATAAGATCATCTTGGTGGAGCTCTACAAGAAAAATTTCTCAAGTGCATCTCAAATGTAAGGGTTCAAAGAAGAAAGGTATCTCATTCCCCATCTCACTTGGTGTCTTCTCTTGTAAGAGTGCAACAGATGCCACAAACATTGAGACCTCCCTAGCTACATTTCATTTGTTTGCATATGTCCTAGGCCCAACTTTGACATACGGAAAGATCCTTGAGTCTTTCCATGTTCTGGATTGCATCACATTCCCCAATTGGAAGACTATTGGGAAAATTGTGTGGATGACCTTGAGGTCGGAAAAAGGACTACATGAGGATGACCATGGAACATATGGGAGCATTCGGGTTTGATTGGTTCATTGAGGAGTTCAAGAAGATGGTTCTGAGTTGTTTGATCCAGTACCATGTAGTGAAATTATCCCCCTCCTCCTCCCTCATGGAGCATTCGTGAAGATGGAGATATCAAGGAGTGACTAAAAAGTGGTGATCCAAATATCGAGGGAATGGTTCAAAAGAAAGAAGGCCTCTAGTAGGAAGAAGGCACCACTTCAACCCTACCTAGACAACTATCACACTCACCATCTCTCAAGGAGCCTAAGAGAGTTTTGGTTCATCCCATTCTAGAAGACCTACAAGAGGAAGGTGGTGGAAACCAAGAGCACTAAAGTTTCACCTCCCATGGAGTCTCACAAGAAAGCTAAGGTCGGGGAGGAACAAGTTGAAGAATTGGAACAAGGAGAGATTGACCCCTCCCAATCTCTCATGCATCAAGTAGAGCCAAGTGTCTCATCTTGAGGTAGTTGAGTCAACTCACAATGAGAATCATTGATCCCACAATAGGCACCAGAGCTCCCTGACATCTTTCCACACCATCGATCCATTCCCATGGGTCCATGACTTGCTCGGTGGAGAGAATCAAGAATGGTGCAACAAGTTACAACACCAAACTTTGAGGCCATCTCAAGTACATGAAAGCCAAGAAGTCAAGGAAAGCACAAACAACTTCAAGATTCTACACTAAGGCTTCATGGAGCTCAGTTCATGGAAGTTGCAAGACCCAAGGTGGAAAACCTTTGGAGGAAATGACCCCCAATGACTATGAGATGACCAAAGTCTCACTTGGTCAAGCTATACACATGAAGGTGACACTCATCTTTTCAAGGAGTCTTCGACTTGATACTGGAGCGGAATGAAGAATACAAATGAACCATCGACCAATTGGAGGAACATGTGAGGACCTTGTCTTCATATGTGTAGTCATTCTTGGAACCAGGCTCATCATCCTTTCCTCCAGTTGAGGTAGTCTCTCCCCCATCAGCATCTTTGACCCACAAGCCCTCAAACAAGCCCAAGGATTCACAATGCAGGGGAGGGAAAATGACAAATGGGTGGGGAAAATCATTGAAAAGGGGAATGTTCTTTTTCTTAGGTCCTCTCCTTGTTCCACTTTGTTTCAAGTACCATCTCAAGAATCAAAGGCACCAGGGTGGAAATGGAGAAAGAAAAGATGATATGGAATAGTGTTCTCCCATTGACCTCTAAATGGGGAGTCTTGACTCCTCATTCTTGATAAGCAAAAAATGTGTTCATGACTCCAACCGAGAACTTTCCCCTATTTGGTTCCGCACCATGGTCAGCAAGGTGCGATGTACTAAAAGATGCTTTGGTAGAGCTCAAGTGTGTGAGGAAAATGCTCAAGGAATTCTCAAAGATCTAAGAAAATGTGTACAAGAGCTTGGGGCCCCTCCTATCAGTGAAAACACATCTTTGGAAGAGCTCATGACTCCTTTTCAAGAAATGGTTTGGAAAGAGGAAGAGATCCCTTCTCCTTCAACGAAGACACCCTAGAGTCACTCACAGAAATCCATGGCTCTATTTCAAACATTTCTCAGGATCACAAAAATTGGTTTACTGAGTGCAAGAGGCTAAGCCACATTCGAGGATTGGATCAACACATTGGGGTATGTGAGCATTCCTCAATCAGAGAAGATCACACCGGTAGTTGTCCATTTTGTCAGAGAAGTGAAAGGGCTTGAGTTCAAACCAATTGAATTTCCACGAGATGCATCGAGGCGGAATCTTCATCATAGGAAGGGTCTTCATCAAACAATTGAGCTACTTCATCCTTCTCCATTCTCTTTCTCCTTCTTCTATTCTCACTCTCCTTCTCACTCTCCTTTCTTTATTCTAATTCTTCATTGTGTGTAATAATGACTTTTTGTCTTATTCATTAAAGTGACTATGTAATATTTGTGTAATGTAAAAGTCCCTTTTGCAATTATAAAAAGGGGACTTATTTTGTCTTTCCTAAGGACATTTGAAAAGTCACTTGTAATGGGAATATGAAAAGTCATGTGGGGGTAGATGAAGAGATGGATTGTAAAGCTATAAAAGGAGATGACCTCCTCATTGTAAAGGGATGGTTAATTCTTGTTTACTAGCTCCCATTGTCTTTCTAGGAACAAGTGCCTTCATTTCCTCTATTCTCTTGTCTATTGAAATTTTGTCTCCATCTCAACTTATACTCCAAGAGCATTGTAAATTGTGCAACATGATGCAATAAAACTTTTGTTTCTTGTTGATTGTTCCTCTTTCTATGTGAATGGTTTCTTCTTATTGATGCAAGTGAAATACTTGATTTTAATGCAATAAACTCAGCTATGCTATTTGTTGGTTAAAATCCCCTCTTATTTCCCTTTCCTATCTCTCTCTCTAAGAAATTTCCTCCCTTGTATTCCATACAAGCAATTGCCACAAGTTTAGGGAAGTATTAAATGGAGCTGCCCCATTCAAGCAGAGGGACCTAGTCCCAGAGCATTGGTGAAATCCCATAATTTTCCCACTGCAAAAAAATTATTTCGCCAAATGTTTTGTTGCCACCATGGGGAATATTTTTTTTTCTCAGTGCCACATCAAATACCACAAAAATCCATAAAAAATATATTCCACAAAATACAAAAAAATATATCTAAAAAACCAAAAAAATTATTTCTGAAATATGAAAGTCCATTGAGCCTTATGCCTTCCACTAATGGCTATTCTTGGTCATCCCCTAGTCCTAAGACCTAAACTTCTCTTCCATACCCAAGAAGATATTACATCGGACTTGAGGGAGGTTATTTGGCATAATAGAGTAAATTTCTTCCATTACCACATGCAACTACAAGAGTTTTGGATTCTGAAGAAGAACATGCAAAATCTTTGGAAAGAGCAAGAAAATATCAAATTCAACAAAGGAGAGCTTGATAAAATTCAGATTTGAGTTGATTTAAAGTCTAATGGATAAGAGGTACACAAGATCTAGTTAGGCTAGTGGCATCACAAGACCCAACCTTTGAGCAAAACAAAGAGAAAATTTCAGACTTTCCCTTGATCAAATAAGGAGGAAAACTAATCAAGAATATCTTACATATTTTGATCTTTATTTTCCCCTTGTTGAAACAAAAAAGAACCATTAAAATTCACTCCTCCAAGTGAAGGAGAATAAGAATAACTAACTTATAAATATTTGTGGAAGAATTTATAGAAGAAGAAGAAGAAGACCACAAATGGCTCAACAAGTGCACACTTCCTTGGGGGAAAACATAGACCATTATCTCTCAACCCACCTTTTATGATTTATTGAGAGGGTCATAAAAGAACTTTCCCAAGTTCTATGGTGATGGAAGCAACACCTATGACCACATTACAAATTTCATTCATACTTCTTGTGAGTGCTAGGAGTAGGATATGAAGATGTGTCAATCCATCTATTTGTGGAATCTTTACAAGATGTAGCCCTGTGGACTGGTTCTACCATTTTCCGAGTAGGTATATAACTAACTGGAATGATATGAAGACCAAGTTTGAAACTAGATTCAAGCTTCAGTTAAAGATGCCCATGCCTTTTGGCCCAATGGTCTCAACTAAAAAAGATCCTTTTCAAACCAATGAGGATTTGTAGAAAAATTCAACAAAATGCTCTATAAAATCCCCAAAGTTGCCAACCTATGGAGGACAACAAGTTAAGATTCTTCATGAATGCTCAACTTCTTGAGGTTAGCTTTATGTTGAGAAGAACTCAACTAGCTGATCTAGATGAGGCACAAAATCTCACAATCGAGGTTGAAGATGACTTGATCATGTCGGGAAGATCAAAAAGGTCCGAGCAAGGAAAAGTCAAAGTTCTAATTCTACCTCCACGGACCCCTAGTTTAGAAATTAGCAAATGATCTGATTACACTTTAAAAAATAATTTGCACAAAGTACTTTGAGAGATGCTCCAAGGAAGAGTAATTTTTAGAATAGAAAAATAATTGTTTCACCTCCCCAAATACTTTCTCTAGAGGCTCCCCTATCAATAGAGCCTATGATACACATACGTGATGATGAAGAAGAAGAGTTATGGAGCCAAAGATGATGAAGAAGAAGAGAATGGGACTTTATGAATTTTGGAGGAGATGATGATGTGCCTCACATCTTAGAGGAAGATGAGGACAAGCTCTAGAGTATGGAGTTCGACAAAAGTCATTGCGATGCAGAGGCTCCAGAAGTCGGTGCGATTCCCGATTTCCCCATTAGGTGAGTTGTTTCCTTTTTCTTTTAAGCTTCAATTTGAGAATACCAACAATACTATGGAATATGAAGCTCTTCTCTTAGGCATGGATGCACTGATTCCATGGGCATTAAGAAATTAAAATTCCTAGGAGATGCGAAGTGATCGTGAAACAAGTGAAAAACCCACGGCTCAAAAATTATAGGAACAGAGTGTGGGATTGCATTGAATCCTTTGATGCTTTCTCTATACAAGTTGTTCCCCGTGAACAAAATGAAAAAGTTGATTCTCTTGTTGTGTCAACTTCTCTATTAATACCACACCCTTCCTTTGACAAAGAAAAATATTCTATTGAGATGATATGCAGGCCAAGTGTGCCTGATAATGCCAACCATTGGCAAGTGTTCAATGATGATAAACATATCCTCTCTTTCCTCAAGCAACGAGATAATTTTAACAACCTTTTCTTTGAAGGAAGTACTTCTTCATCCCGTGAGTCAACTTCAAAGGAAAGCAAAGGTGAAGCTAAAGAGGTTGATTCTAATGGAGTGCTCAAGCTAAAAGGTAATAAGATTCCTAAGGGCCTAGTCTCACTTGAAGAATTGTTTGATAGACATGATAGATTTGTGAAAGATAGAGCTAAGGAATATCCTAGGAGCACTGCTGATTTTGAGAAGGTAAATATCAGAATAGAGAAGCAACCTCGATTTATGAATATAGGAAAGTGTTGCTCACCGGAGGAAAAGAGAAACTTTGTTTCATTGTTGAAAAAGTATTCAAATGTATTGGCATATTCATATGATGAGCTGAAATATTTTAAACCAAAGAGATGCAACACTCTATACCTCAGAGCATCAATCAACTCAACTCATCCACAATGTTAGATTGATCCAAACAATTCAAATTTTCTCAAAGCTTGCAAAATAGCTTACTTTTTACCAATCAAAACCCTTCAAACATGAAAATTATGGATTAAAAGCCCAAATTAGCTTGTGTTATATGTGTACCTTGTTCAAAGGCTCTTCTACATGCAATCACAACTAACAAACTCATTCAAATCAATCAAAAACTCCAATTTAACTTATCTTTTCCAAAACTGGCTTTTTTGGCTTCTTAAGGGCAAGTTGATGGTGAAAATGCATTGGGAATGATTCACAAATCCCCAAGACAAACTAATACTTGATCTAGAAACCCATTTGGCTCCTCATGCTTATTACCAAATCTTATTTCTCAACTCCTTTGCTAAGTACCTTTTCCACTCTCCCTTCTTCTTCACTTGTTTAAGCTCCTTGTAGCCTTGTCAATCTAGTTTTTCAGGCTTAACTTTTCACATAGGGGTTACCTAAAAAAACCAAAACACATTTAAGATACCCTTTTCCATCATTCAACTTCTTGCCAAGTTTTAGAGGAAGACTTAAATGTTTGACCCTTCTTTCTCTATAATCTTTCTTTGCAAATTAGGCCTCGGCACGTGTATCGATCTAAGATCCTCAACTATCAAGTATTGTAGATGATTTGAGAAATTTCACACTCTGAAATGTCAAAAATCTAAAAGAAGAAAGGGTCATGTGAGTGTCTTGTAAATTTTAGGAACTAAATCAGCCTTAAAGGCTTCCAACAACAAATTGTTACAAAACCCTAGGTAGGGTTTTCCCCAAGCCCGAGAGGAGTTATTTCTAGCAAAATCAATCTAACTTGTCTTCACACTTAGAATCTTGTCTATAGGACAATGGTGACCTCTCACACATGTTTAGGTTGTTAGAGATTTAAAAGTAGTTAGATAGATTCAAAGTTCTTTCACTTCTTACATGCCCTCGTACGAGAAAACAAAGTTTGCAACCCTCTATGAACCAAAACTTTAAGAAAACCCTTCATTCTTCTTAAAATCTTGATTCAAACCACACATATAACTTGTCATTAGTTCTCAAAACACAGAACTTTGGTCCTATTGAAGCAAATGAAGTGACTTCTCATTCTAAGGTGGCAAATATGTGTTGACTATGCCTCAAAATAACTCTTTATAGGTTTCTAACAAAGTACCAAAATAAACTATTGCAAAAAACCAATGAATGCACTCGAGAAGCAATGTGAAAAGAGGTCTAATACCCTTACCAACAATGAGGAGTATTCTTCAATCAAATTTATTGTCTTCCTTCAAGCCGATTCAATCATGCATACTACCAATAGCTAAGATTGTGTATTTGCAAGAAAATGTCACAAAATGAGTTTCCCGATGGCTTGTACTCCTTAACTCAAAAAATCTTCTCCAAAATAAGCTCGAATTCCATTTACAAAGTTGTCATGACCTTTCACAATTGGCTTATTAGCAAATGAATCAATGGAACAAAAAAACACTTACCAAGATGTTGATCAACACACAAGATTGCAATCTTTTTCTACAAAAACATAATTCTTCACTCAAATTCGGTGTTTTATTACAAAGTTCTTCTCCTACACTTCTTGGAGCTCCTCAACACGTAAGAATGATTTTCATCACTAACTCTATTCGAGTTCTCCTTTTTGTACATTTTACTTAGAAACCTAATCGATGCTCTCCACATGTCATGTTTTCACAAAGATATGAGAGGGTATCATTTTTGCATTTACATATTACTTTGTTCACTATCACTTTGGGCTCCCTAAGACATGACTTGAACACCTAATACAATCCCTCTAAACACCTTAGACCCCAAACACACATGCTTAGGAAGCCAAAAATGGCTCATACTGAAGTTCATAAATTTAAATTTGCCTAAAAGGCGAGAAAATGCCTAGTTTGAAATTTTGAATATTTAGACTTAACTTACCTCTTTGAAATGAACTCTAATGACCCCTTAAGGACTACTAGACTCCTAACACTAACAATCAAGCCAAAATTACATTTCAAACCAAAATTGCAACCCTATGAGAGATGCTCCTACATCACTTCTCTATCCGAGATGACCTCAATTTAATTGCAAAATCAACACATAGTTTGAGAAAGCACTTGAAGGCCCTTCATCTCTTCTACTAAGAGGTTGGAATGCAAGTAAACATCAACAAAACCAAAGGCACAATATTTTCACTATGAAGAAAAAAGAAACAAATTAGCTTTCTTTTTAAATAAAAACCACTAGAAATCATGAAAGAATACAAATATCTTGAGTTGTACTTTTATGACAAGCTCAATTGAGATATGTGTAAAGTAAAAAATAGGTTAAGGAGGGTGGAAGACATTATTTTCATTACAAACTAGGTGGAGAAATGCAATATTATGGGTTTGGAAAACCAAAAACCTTGTTTAACTTGCTTGCAATACCGGTAGTACTTATTGTTGTGAAGTTTGGGGCAGCGATGTGTTAGATCTTAAGTGGAGACAAATAGAGAGAATTCAAAAACAATTAATCACAAGCAACTTCAAAATTAAAATGCCGCTTGCATATGAGATTATGTTCGTTGAAGTGGGAACTTTCCCTTTAAAGGCATCAACAACAACTTGGTTGTTAACATATTTAAAGGAGGAGCAAAGCATGAAAGTTCACATGTGGCTTATAAGGGGTGTAAAGGAAAATCTAGGTAAGAAGAAGAACGTGTGGATGAAATAGAACATTGTTAAGTTGTGGAGCCTGTTTTCATGTGTGAAAGTGTTGAAGACTGTACACTAAGAGTATTGTACACTTTTCATGTATCCTCACCGGGGTTCAAGGTGAGTCCCGGCCAGCGAGCGGCGTTCGGGGCGCGCATCGATCCGGTGAGGTTCGGGCGCGGCCCCCTAAAAAAAAAAATTGGGCCTTAAAACGTGCCCGATATATCGGGAAACGTGATTTTCTCATATGGGTGGGATTTTGACCCATAGGTTTATGGGATGGTTTTTTGCCCATGGTTTTGATACCCACGGTTTTGTAAAACTGACTTAAGCAGTTGTCTATTTATATGGTTTTATGCATATGATAGAAAAATGAAAAACATTGCGAGATGTGTTTTGAATTCGTGTGAATTTTGTAGAATTTGTTGAGCATAGCTCCAAACAGATCTGGTATTGTATTGAGAGAGTGATGGCTTGTAATAAAATCTGAGCAAGTGATTCTTGGTGGACGTAGCCCAAATTGGGTGAACCACGTTAAATATTGTCTCTTTCATTGTGTTATTTTATTACGCACTTTTATTTGAGATCTTTAATATTTTCTGCATATTAGTCTCTATTGTTGCGATTCTGTGAGGGATTATTCCGCATATTTTATCCATTATTTCCTAACAATTGGTATCAGAACCTGGTTTGGTTTGTGAAGTGTTGAATCGCAGGGGAAAGTTTTATCTTGAGTGGGAGCTATGGCAGATAATGGAAGATCTAGGGTTGATAAATTCAACAGGTAGAATTTCAGTCTTTGGAAGATGCGAGATGGAAGATTACCTTTATCAGAAGGATCTTTATACTCCATTGTCTGAGAAGGTGAACAACCCTCGAGCATGACAGTGATGCGAAATGAGATTTGTTGGATATGAAAGCACTTGGGACAATCCTATTTTGTGTCTTGCATCTTCGGTATTATTTAATGTTTGAAAAGGAAAAGACTACAAAAGAACTCGATGGATGCATTATAGAAGTTGTATGAAAAACCCTCTTCCTCTAATAAGATATTTTTAATGAAAAAATTGTTTAATATGAAGATGTCGAGAATGGTTCGATGTAGATCATCTAAATAATTTTAATACGATTGTAAATATGTTAGCTTCGATTCTGATAGAATTTGATGAAGAAGTTAGGGTTTTATTAGTTCTTTGCTCTTTACCTAAGAGTTGGAATAGCTTGATAATGGCGGTAAACAACTTGGTTCTAGCTAACTCAAAGTTGAAGTTTGAGGATGTTGTAGGGGTGATTCTAAGCGAGAAAATGCAAAGAAAAAACTCGTGAATCTTCTACTTGGGGAATGCTTTGACAGTGGAAACTCGAGAGAGACAAAGAATTGAGGAAGCCGTGGAAAATCAAATGATCGGCAAGGTCAAAATCCAAAAGCAAGATAGTATGCTTGCACTTGTGGAAAGTTTAGGCATGCAAAGAAGGACTGATGGGAGTTTCGGGACAAGAAGAAACAACGGGGAAGAAAACAAGGAGGCAAATGTGGCAACGGTAATGTATGCTTTATGATGCTTTGATTCTTTCTTTGCACAATATTACTGAATCTTGAGTTTTAGATTCGGAGGCTTCTTTCCATGCTTCTCCACATATGCATTATTTTGTTGATTATGTTCAAGGAGATTTTGAGCATGTTTTCTTGGTGATGATGAGCCTTGTAGCATAGTTGGAAAATGTTTTGTTCAACGTAAGATGCGAGAATGGGAATACTTAGCTATTGAAGGATGTTAGACATATGCCTACATTAAAACAAAATTTGATATCGGCGGGCGGTTGAGAAGTGATGGTTGTAGTGTAATATTTACAAAGTGACTCTTGGAAGGTTACGAGGGTGCTCTTGTGGTGGCAAGAGGTAAGAAGGTTGGTACCTTGTATTTAACCACTTATAACACTAATATTTGTAATCTTGTGGCTTCAAAAGTAGATACAACATTGTGGCATTATAGGCTTGGTCATATGAGCAATAATGGCATGGAGATCATAAAGAAGGATTTGCTCGGCTATACGAAACGGGTTTGGAGTTACTGTAAGGATTGCATTTATGGGAAACAAGAAGCGAGTAAGGTTTCTCAAGGTTGGACCTACAAAGAAGAGAGTAAATTAGAACTGGTGCATTCGATGTGTGGGGCCAAAATTTCGGTATCATCTCTTAGGGGTTCAAGTTATTATGTTACTTTTATTGATGATGCAACAAAGAAAGTTTTGGTTTATTGTATTAGAAACAAATATGATGTATTTGACATTTTTGTTAAATGGAAAGCCTTGGTAGAGAATGAAACAGATCTTAAGCTAAAATGTCTCAGGTCGGATAATGGAGGGAGTATTGCAAAAATGAATTTGATAATTAATGTTACAAGAATGGAATTCGCGAGGTAAAAAGATCATTCTGGAACTCCGTAGTAGAATGGAGTGTCGAAAGGATGAAACAGAACAATAATGGAGCGTCTTAGGAGTATGAGTTTACATGCAAAACTACCTCTTTCTTTTTGGGCATAAGCGATGAGCACCAGCCGTATACTTGATAAACAAATGACCCTCAAGTGCCTTGGATGGAGGCATACCCGAGGAGACTTGGTATAGTAAGAAAGTTGATTATTCATTTCTTTGAGTCTTTGGATGTGAGGTGTTTGTTCATATAGACAAGGATGATAGGACCAAGCTAGAGGCTAAGTTAGAAAAATGTACTTTCATTGGTTATGGTAGTGATGACTTTGGATATAAATATTGGAGTATTAAAGACATAAAAATCATTCGATATAGGGATGTGGTCTTTAATGAGAAAGCCAAATATAAGCGGCGATTCTGAGAAAACAGGGAAGAATCCAAGAAAGAATATGCAGTGGTAGAGGATCTTCCGTATGAAAAAGTGACACATGAATCGGTTCGAAACCTCCTCAGCAGGAACCCCAAACTCCTATATTGAGGAGGTCTTCTAGGTAAGTAAGAAGAGAACCCAACGTTTTTCTCCTTCTCTTTATTATTTATTACTCACTTGATAGTGGAGAACCGCATAGCTTTGATGAAGCAATGTAGGTAGATGTCGGGAAGAAGTGGGAGCAAGCCATAGATGAGGAGTATCGAGCTCTCATGGAGAACCGGACATGGGATTTGGTGAAGCTACCCGGCAAAAAACATTACATAACAAGTGGGTGTTTAGAGTCAAAGAGGAAGGAGGCAAGAAAAGATATAAGGCCCAGTTGGTGGTCAAGGGTTTGCATGAAAAAAAATGTATAGATTTTGATGAGATTTTTTCTCATGTAGTAAAAATGACTTGTTAAAACTGTTTCTAGGAATAGTTGCAGCAGAAGTCTTGCACTTAGAACAACTTGATGTAAAGACGCATTTCTCCATGGTGATTTGGAGGAGGAACTATATATGCAAAAGGCAACTAGAGGGCTATGAGGTCAAACGTAAAGAGGAGATGGTGTGCAAACTAGAGAAGAAGAGCTTGTATGGCTTGAAACAAGTTCCACGTCAATGGTATAAGAAATTTGATAGCTTCATGATGGAGTAAGGTTATATTAGATATCATTCGACCATTGCGTGTATACAAATAAATTTGAGGATAGCGGTTATATTATCCTTTGTTTGTATGTGGATGACATGTTGGTTGCGAAATAAAAACATGCGGGAAATAAAAGTACTCAAGAAGCAAAACTAAGTAGATCCTTTGCTATGAAGGATTTGGGGGCAGCAAACAAATCCTTGATATGAAAATATCTCGAGATAAGAAGGAAGGAAGTGACTTTATCTCGGAAAAGTACATTAAAAAGTCTCGGAGAGTTTAATATGCGGGATGCTAAACCGGTTTAGGACTCCTTTGGCAAACCATTTCAAGTTATCAAAGGAGCAGTGTCCCAAGACAATAGAGAGAAACCAAATGTCCAAGGTACCTTACTCATCGCCAGGTTATTGCGATTTGATGTATGTCATGGTGTGTACCAGGCCTAATATTGCCCGGTGGCAATGGGAGTAGTGAGTAAATTTATGAGTAATCCAGCAGAGATCACCCACGAGGGCGATAAAAGTGGATCCTTCTATATTTGAGAGATGGACCATGGGGACAGCTTTTGTGCTATAGTGGATCGACACCACTTTGTGTGGTTATGTAGATTCATATATCACTGGAGATGTAGACAAAGCGGGAGGAGCACAACATGTTATATTTACATTGTAGGTGGGACAACGGTGAAATGCTGATTTCACGACACGAGAGGTTGGTGGCTTTGTCAACCATGGCCAGCTGAGTATGTTGCTGCCACAGAGGCTAGCAAAAAAATGATTTGGTTACAACAATTGCTTTAGGAGTTGGGGCATAAGCGGGAGGAAGGAAAGCTACATAGTGATAGTCGAGTGCTATACACCTAAGCTAAAAACTTTACTTTCCACTCTATGACAAAGCATATACGATTAAGCTAAGTACAATTTCATCGGACAACTTTGGAGGAAGAGAAGTTGAAACTGGAGAAAATCCATACCAATCGAATCTTGCGAGATATGATGACTAAGGTGGTCACAAGAGAAAAAACTGAAGTTATGTTCAGCTTTGGTTGGTATTCACAAAACTAGTGAAGGGTTAAGAAGCTTGCTTAGAAGAAAACTAGTCTCCAAGTGGGAGATTGTTAAGTTGTGGAGCCTATTTTCATGTGTGAAAGTGTTGAAGAGTGTACACTTTTCATGTATCCTCGCCAGATTCAATGCCGAGGGCAGGGCGCGCACCCTGTAGCGAGGGTTCGGGCGCAACCCCCCAAAAATTGGGCCTTAAAACGTGCCGATATATCGGGAACGTAATTTTCTCATATGGGTGAGATTTTGACCCATAGGTTTATGACACGAGTTTTTGCCCATAGTTTTAATACCCACAATTTTGTAAAACCGCTTAAACAGATTTGTCTATTTATACAGTTTTATGTATATAATAAAAAACGAAAAACATTGCGAGATGTATTTTGAATTCAGTGTGAATTCTGTAGAGTTTGTTGAACATAGCTCCAAACAGATCTGGTATTGTATTGAGATAGTGGTGGCTTGTAATAAAATCGAGCAAGTGATTCTTAGTGGACGTAGCCCAAATTGGGTCAACCACGTTAAATACATCTGCTTTTTGTGTGTTGTGTTATTTTATTCTCGCACTTTTATTTGAGATCTTTAATATTTTACGCATATTAATCTTTCTTCATTGCGATTCTATGAAGAATTATTTTGCATATTTTATCCCTTATTTCGTAACAAAAATGAAATGGATGACTAAATGAAATATTAACATGTAAGAGCATCCACACACTAATGAGAAAATTAAAAGGTATGTGAAAGAAAAATACAATATAGTCATGTGGACAACCACCGAGCAAACGTAAGAATATTATATCATGTGGACACAACCACCGCTTAGGGCAAAAATCAAATATAAAGCAAAAATGTTGATGGCCCAATTAAGGACTTGTTCACACCATCTTAGGTGTGAAAGTGACATGTGGTGGCTTCTTCTAAGGAAGAGTGGGAAAAGAGAACATGCATGTTTTACTAAAGGGGTAGTGCAAACAAAATGACACTACATTATAGAATACACAACATATAATGACATTTGTATCAAGTATGAGGATAGTTTGAAAGTAGACAACCTAACATCCTTGTATGAGGGGAAAAACATGTCGAAACAACGAATCTTTTGCTCAAGATCCACAATAGGAGATCCAACATAAAAAAAAGACAATGGATTCTATGCAAAACTATTTGTATGGTTCAGTTGTGGCTATGGGTCCCCATAGAATGCTTGATCTCGCAAACATTATTAAAATCATCATTCATTCGTTCATATCTTACATCTTTCACATACCACATTGATTAGTATCTTCATTACATCCTCTCTAAATTTCCCATTGATTTGTGACAAATGACATTAATTTAGCTATACCATTGTGTCGGGTTTCAAAAAAAAATACCCTTTATTACACAACAAAGGTCCAGAACTTGGGTGATGTTGAGCTTTGTGGGTAATCTTGGTCTCATTGTCTTGGATCGTAAAGGTGAATTGCATGTGCTGTGATGTATAATCATTCATAGATTTACAAAAGACAAGTACAATAATTTAGGTATATTTACATTACAGCTGAATGTGTTGTTTGTATATTGGCATCCAAAACCTCATCAATTATCTTTTGAATTGAATCATCATTTTTCAGAATGGTGGTGTGAGTACTGTGAGGTATTCTGACCACTTTAATATTTTGACCTTCTGTTGTGGACCAATTTGATATAACAGATGACAAGCTGCACAAGTTCACAGTTCCATCGCCATCACCCATAGTAATTTCAGGCTGTTGATCAAAACCACCCTTGCTGTAGATCAGGGTCTCTGGAGTATTTATTCCGGTTCCAAAAATTAATGTTACTGGCACTTTGGGAGCCTCCAATTGCTGTGTCAGAGGCCGAATGCGAAATTTATATGGAGAAATGCCTTCAGCATAGCCTATGTCCTCGAGAAACTGTGGCATATCCAAAGCTGAATAATTTTTTGTTCTGCTATGACCAGTGTCTTATTTCCAAATACTTCAGGAACAGGTAGAAGCCATAGATTGCTCTCACAACTCCTCTGTTCTCCCCTAACAACTAAAGGGTTTACAGTAGGAATGTCAAGAGAATACCCAGATGCAAACGTTCTCATTTCCTGTATTGATCCTCCCCATGGTGCTGCAATGGCAATAAAATGTTTGATGTATTGCTGCCGCCATGACAAAGGTTGCTGGTTTAGCAAGTGCAGCACCCAGAGTCCTCCTAAACTGTGGGAAATAAGAATGACTTGCTTGTCACCATTAGATGTGAATACCTCTTCAATCAATTGTTGTAGATCATGTAAGTACTTTCTACCTACAGAAGATGGCTTTGTTCCAGTACCATACCGAAAATCATAAGGTGCACCAAAAAGAGACTTCCCATCAATATATCCAACATCTTCAAGAGATTTCACCAAGAATGACATATAAGGTGTGATTCTCCTACATAACAAACACGGTGGTAGTGAACAACTGAAATAATCTGTTGGAATGAAAAAGGTTTCAACAATATCAAATAATAGCCTAGATGATGGCATACATTTCAGCATTAAAAAGTGCGCTTCTATGAACATGGTTGGTTCGTTTTTCTAGCAGTGAACTGTGCATTATGACTGTTCATCACCTTATGATAGCCATTGATAGTGATCTGAAGGATTCTAAAAACAAAGAGTCTCCTTCTTTAGCACGATTGAACATAACAGAGAACTATTGCCCATATAACATTAAGATTACAAAAATTATTTTTCTCCCTAACGCAAAATGAGAAAGAAATTATATTAACATGTACAAATGACCAGAAGTAGGTCAATGGTACTAGTGAATACGTCCAACTAGAATAGAAAGTGCTAGGATAAAAAGATCCTACGAATAATGGAGAGGAGTCCAGTGGTTGTGCACCTTAAATTGAGGGGTGTATACAGCCATAAATTGAGGGGTGTATACAGCCATATAAGTACCATAAAATTTGAAAAAAAAATACCCTTTAATAGATTTTGTTATTTTTAATCTAAATATTTTCTTTTGAGCATTTATATTGTATGGAAAGTGGTTTTTTAAGGTATTTAAATCAAGTAGTTTTCCATACAAAGAAATTTATGGTGGACCATTTGTAGGGAATTATGTCATGCATTTTTTTCACTTATGTGGCATCATTTGATTGAGTGATTGTTTGATGTGATTTGATGTGACTCATTTTATTGACTACTTTTTTCAAATTTTAAGTGAGAAATTAACATGTACTAGTCCTTGACTTTACATCTACCCTCACCATTATTGGTCCATGCTCCACGAATGGCTCCTCTCCCTTTAGGACAGACAAAATAAAAGTAGACCAAAAGTTTTGAAAGTAAACCTGGGGAAACCCAATGCAGTAAGACTCCCAATCCATGTAGTTAGGGTAACAAATTACAACAAACAATCAGATCCATAACACTGTGAAAGGCCAATGCAAGATCTGAAAAATGCTCTACAAGGATTGTCTAGGGCTGGGGTGGCCAGCTAGGGTAATCCTAGGAGGAAGGATTAACACTTCACCTAGAATCTCTCCTACACCCAAGAGAGAAATTCTGTTGATAGCCATGGATAACCAAAAAGTGGTCAAGGGGACTGGAAAATTACAAATATATCACACATGATCAAGGAAGCGCATCATGCATCTCCACTACAAATATAGAAAGGATGCATATTAAAAAAACATTTAATATCAGGGGAGATGATGTAAAAGCTGGATTGCTCAGGCTTACATGTAGAATTGCAGCAGTGTCAATCAACTTTCACAACTATGAACAGACTCAAGGTTTGATGGATGATAACTGCTGCTGCGTGCATCTACAGGAGGACATCAGGTAGAATCTGTTAATTTAAGGAAAGCATTAATTTTTTGAAAATGCTGCCAGTTGAATGGCTTGCAATACCGTGTGGCTGAAGCAATTTCAGACATTCTAGGATTGCAGAGGTCTGTAAGATACCCATGAGAATTGTGAAGCTTGTGAAGATGAATACAACAAAGATGAAAGTGTTTCTATTTTTGGGATAGAATTGAAGGGTTTCCACTAAGCAAATGCCATATGGTGAATCGAATATGTAGAACAAGACTTACAAGATGAAGTACACTTTGTCGGTGTTCCAAAACTACAAGTATTCATTGTTTAGATGGAAGATTCAATGAATAACAAACGAGGACAGAAAGAAGCTAGAAGACCAAAACAGGCTCATTGGGCAGATAAACAATTTACATCATGGGGAAAACGTCATGCATGTATCCCTCGTTTTTCTTATGAACAAAAAATTCTGAATTGTAAGCATGCGTTGTTTAAATGGAAGATTCAAACGAATGGCATGGAAGGAAAGAAAGAAGCTAGAAGCGCACAACAGGCTTATTGGGATAAACAATTTAAAGCATGGAGGAAAGTTAAAACCATCGCATATGTATTTCTCAATGAATCAACATCAGTAAGAATGTCGAAAGCTATACTTAATTGGCAGCAGTGTTAGTCTCATGGTCAAGCTTGCTGATTAGCAATGGTAGTTGAGATTTTCATGGACAATGGAATGTCAGCAGTCTTAAGTGCTATCTCTAAAAACATGATTCAAATCCAATAGGCTCAATTACATACTTAAATGTCAATGATAATTGCAACTTCATGGGCAGCACAGTTGCTAGGTGACTTTGATTCAAGAGAGACCCACATACATGGCTTCTTGAGCTGCAGGTCCTATTGTGCATACGAAAAAGACAGGTAACTTCCAATGCTAGCAATGAATAGAAACTAGAATATTTGGTAATCCCACATCCAAAGTCAAAATAGAGGAGAAAAAGTTTAAGCTAGGTTTCAGGCCCTAACATAAGAATTCACAGTTTTAAAAGTTGTGTTTCAGGCTGATATCAAATTCAATTCCAGAATTTTTTATTTTGACCTGGTTAAGCTCAGGACTCAATTATAATCCATACTTATTTAAGATGCACAAGTACAAAGCTTGTCTGCTGAGAAATTCTCTGGCAGGGATATGAATCTGTCACACCATGCAAGCATTTTGACCCGGGGATTACACCAATCTGCAGGTGGCATCCCCAGGACCTGCAAACGGTAAAATTTAGAGATATACGCACCTGTCATTGGATCCCAGTGATACCAAGGTTACACCCCATAGTAGCAAGCCCCATAAATTGTGTATAACCCTAGAGTATACCCATCTCAAAACGGTCTGCCCAAACCCACTTAATTGCAGAGTTTTGATGTGATTCGCATACATGTAATTTGAAAAAACCTTGTTCCCACAAGAGGAAAATAGGCACCCTTACTTTTTCATAACAACTGCCCCACTCTGACCCCTGGCATAATGTGTAAACGATAGGACTTGTGCATATGTATTGCAGACTATAAAAAATAGTGAAATGTCCCTAATTCATTTAAGACACAAATCATATACAACAAATTAAAATTGCAGAATTATAAAGTAAGTAACACAATATCCTCCTTTCCTCTTACACTGTGAGATGAAACTACTAAAACATGGTCTGTGACTGTTATGATCTAAGCTCTGGAAAATTATTGTTCCATTTTCTTCTGATTTGAAAATTTCTGTTTTCGGTGATAAATAGAAGTCTGACTGGAAACTTGGAAGAAAAATGATATAACACTAGATATGCTTTCAATCTCTACATGTAAATCTACAAAAACTACAACCAAAAATATGTTTACTTTGAATAAAAGGCCTTTGGAAACTGCATTAAGATTTTCAGTGCAAAAACTTTTATTCATATTATGGACTGTGAAAACCTTAACCTTTATTTCAGTTTTGTTTTTACCTGTCTTATTTTAAAGTAAATTCAGTTTTTATTTGTGTCTTGACTTTTTCATATACTAGGTCAAGACTGCAAATATATGCCTGATTGCTACCATAAATTAATAAAAATTTAAAAAAATGTGTTTCTGTTCTACTTCATTTAGTTTACATATCTTGCAGCTTTACTCTGGTGTATCTTAGGATGAGTCCATCTACCAGTCTCAATGTATGGTTTGTGTGTAATTCCTTGTCCTGAAATTCATAATATGCTTAATGCGGGCAATCCCTTGTGGGTTGTAATCAGGATCCTAAGGCATCAATACCCATATGCTAAAACATGAGTAAAATGTGCATCAAAAACCAAATAAATAAAAAAAGAAAAAGAGCGCATACTTTAAGTCTGGGTCTAACCATTTGGTTGACACCTGAATCCATGGAGGAAATATACTCATCCTCATGCCCCATATAATTCATCCTGTCATAAAAACATTCTGTGAAAGGAGCCTCCAGATACCCATCTCAAAACTACTCCCAGTGCCCAAACTCACTTTTATATTGCAGAGTTTTGATGGTTTCCTCCTGTACATGTAATTTGAAAAGTCTCCTTGTTCCCACAAGAGATAGGCTTTTTGTATATGTGCACCCTTATTTTGTATGCCCAAAGAATGAGTATTGGGCTGTAGGCTGAGAGCCATTAAAAACACGAGGAGTAAGATCCAGAACAGACCAGGCATTGTTATGTTTCAGTTAAAATGTGGTAAAAAACATTGGAGTTCTTGATTTGGGCAGTGGTGATTGAGGATACAAGTAAAGCAAAGATGCCGAATGGGATGAGGCATATGTAAGTTGCAGACTATAAAGGTAAAGCTGGTCAAAATGTCCTGTTTATGAACTTCATTTAAGATTCCAAATCATATACAACATTCAACATTAGAAATTGCAGAATTATTAGAAATTTAAACATAACATTAATATTCTCCTCCTCTTTTTACATTTTGAGATGAAAAACACATGTATTTTTCAATTATTCAGCTGCAAAATGGTTTGACATGTGTTTCTTGTTCACCAATGTATAGTTTAATCTGAGTTGCAAGTAGTGATCCATAAAAATATCTGAAGGGGGTCAAACTCATATAAAAAAGGCACCTATGATGTGACACCTCATTGCGAGATACATGGGCATGCATATTATTCATGGGGACATGCATGTTAGACGGTGCATTCTATTGAAAGAATAGCCATCGACTTTGTATTATTGGAAAAAAATTGATAATATTTAAAATTTATATATAAGGGGTTCTACGGTGGAGAGGGAGGGTTTTTACATTCAGATATAAATAAATTCAATTATGTTTAAATGTGTTAAAGTATTCAAAAAGTTTCACAACCTGTAAAAATATGTTTACTTTGAATAAAAATGCCTTTTTAATATGAAAATGAATATGTGGTTTTATTTCACTGTACTTTCCTCTAATTATTTAAAGAAACTTTTAGATTTACATATTATGGCACATGTTGAAATTACACTTAGGATAACCTGTTTCACTTTGTTTAGATTTTGTTTTTATGGGTGTCTTATTTGTTAAAGCTCTTAAATTCAGTTTTTGCTATTTTTGTAAGACACAATTAATGTCTTGACTAAAGATTTTCATTTATACTAAAGCTCAATATTTAAATGTTCCCAAGACTATTCAAATCTCATTTTGTGGAGCTTATTCACCTCTTATCTTTTTGAATAACTCAGAATTTTGTGTTCTAAAATCAAATGTGCTTCATGTTCTACTTCATTTATTTAACAAATCAAACGCATCTTGCAGATTCTTATATCTATCTGTGTGGCAAGGTATCTTAGGATGAGTACCATTTTATCTTTAATCCAATTACATTCATGCACCATTTTAATGCCCCTATCCTTCATTTGTCTTTACCATTTAGACCTTGTCCTGAAATTATAAAAACTCATGCTTAATGCGAAGCAATCAAAAGCCGGTTGTGGGTTTCATACATAATCAGGATCCTAAGGCATCAATACCCATATCCGGACATTGCTGTTTTGAAAACATGAATAAAATGTGCATCCCTGTTCGAAAACCAAATAAATAAATAAGAAGAGAGAGGCGCAATGCATACTTTACCTTGTCTGGGTCTAAGTTTTTCACCTTCCCTCTCCTTCTTGCCTTTCGGGTCATTGTCGACACCCCAACTGTGGACCTCGTAGCGTCATGGACGACTATCCGGTTAAAGGAAAATCTGGTTCTCGGTTCGTCGGGCTTGCCTGGTCATCGCCATTAATAGGATTAATAATTATTATCATTGTTTTAGCCATAAAATCATAAAAATAATGTTTATAATAATATTATAATTTATATTGTCGAGGGTGATTATTATTATTATTGATAAATTTGTGTGGTTATTATGAATATGGCGATCATCATTAATCGTGCTTATTATTATTTTACTTCATTTAGGGTTTTTATTTTTATCTAGTTAAAACAAACAAAATAATATAAAAAAATTAATTAAAGTAAAAGTTTTAAAACTAAGAAAACCCATGATTTCTTTGTGAGGGCGGATTAGGGCAAAGAAGAGAAGGGTGGAATGCAAAAACACCAGGTTGGATTTGTGGGTGGCGAAACAAAACCAGGGTGTTTTCTTTGGACTATCCCCAAGAAATGCTTCGCCAGATGACATCTCATGGAGTGCCATCACTGTTGGGCCTCCTCCCAGCCTCCTAGCCGCGCCAACATTCTCCCAGGCCGCGCCACACACCTGCGTGGGAAGATCAAGCAAAATGGAGGAGGATTTTTGTTTGTTTGGTCGCTGCACATTGCTTTCCAAAATTCCACGCGCCTGAGCCTGCGTGGGCTCCCATCAAAGCCAAAAAGGCAAAGGAACTTTGTCAGATGTTGCAGTCGCAAGTGCCCTAGTAGATGCATATGTAAAACGTGGAAGCATGCGAACTGTTCGACTAAATGCGTGGAAGAAATGCAGTTCCATGGACTGCAATGATTTCGGATATGCACAAATGTGTTTGTTGAAAAGGCCTTAGAAACTTCCAAGCAAATGCATTTGGTACGAGTAAAGCCAACAAATGCATATGGTGCGTATAAAGCCAGAATCCACAGCCTTTTTCCAGCAACCTCCCAGCTGATTTTAGAACAACGCATGGACATCCATCAAAGCATCATGGGAAGATGATATCTTTAAATGTCTTGTCAGGTGCCCAGATCGGCATGTATGCAAAATGTGAAGGCATACACAACGCATGCGAACTATTTGACAAAATACCTGAAAGATATGTGGCCTCCTGACTGCAATGATAGCAGGATATGCAAAAAAATGGGTCTGTTAAAAGGCGTTGGACTGGTTGACAAAATGCCTCAAAGAGATGTGGTCTTATGGAACATACCCTGACCATGTAAGCTTCATTTTTGTTTAATTGGCTTTCAGCCATGCATGTTCAGTGCATGAGGGTTGTAAATACTTCGATGGCATGAGTGCCTCTTGTAGAATCATGCCTAGAATTAATCATTATGTTTGCTTGGTTCGAGTGAATTAAAAACGTGGTCTCAAGGCTTCATTTTCTTCAAGGCAGGAATTTGATCTTGATGCTATATGTTGAGTGTTATGGTTATGGCAGATATGTATACAAAAATGTCAATGTTTGACAAAATTCCTCAAAGAAATGTTGCCTCATGGAATGCCAAGATTGCAAGATATGCACATAATGGATCATTCAAAAGGTTTTAGAAATGCACAAGCAACTACTTACTCTGTTGGAAAACCATCAAGGCATAGAAAACAAGATGTTTTTTTTGCAATGCAACTTCCCTGGTAGACGTGTATGCCAAATGGTGGAGTTGAGGATGCTCGTGAACTGGTTGACGAAGTGCCCAAGCAAGAGACTGAACCCAAAGCCCGCGGCTTCGACCGACTTCATTCTCCAGGCATGGTTCTTCTTCCCTTACCTCTCATAATTCTCGTGTTTTAGTTCTCTTTTGCAACTAAATAGAATTTTAAATTATTAGATTTTTAATACAGTTAAATGTCCCTTCAACTCATTACAAAACAATAAAGTGTCATGTCGTAACTCTCGAAGTCTTTTATAACTCGTCTACTTTAAACCATGAACTATCACCCTCACTTCGAGATGATTTAGAAAACTCTTACCCATCTTGATCGCTCCAATATCGTTTTATCGACTGAATTTGACTCCCCATTGATAAAGTTGACCTTCTCCCTGTTTTAAATAGTTAAATTTTGCATTTTTCGGAGACTCACCAAGTACCCTTCGTAACTCTAGAAACGAGATGTGAAGTTTCATTCGTGTACCTTGGTATACGAGGAGTCACCTTGACCTTTGGTTTGACCCGAAACAAACATATGACATCCTTTTGACGCTCTTATAGGAGCCCTGTTACACTGGTTTACAACAGTAGAAAGTTGTTAAATCTAGAAAGTTGGCTTTCGTTTTGAACCACCATTTGAAACCTGAATGGAGAAATTACGTCCCGTCTTCGCAAACCTCTAGCATTTATACTAGACAAATGCATGGAACATTCAGTATAGGAAAGAGCACTTTTCGGGATAGTTTGGCGAAGCCATTTTGTAGGCCTCGGTCATCGGTTTTTGACGAGGTCAAACTGGACCAATTTCATCTTGTCACTCTAGAAAACTTGTTGCCATTTAAAAATGGTTCTCTAGTTCTCAGTCCCATCGACTCTGATGAATTCTCCTTATATAGGGGAACTAGTAGGAGATGTCTCGTTGCGTGCTCCTCCATCGAACGTTTGTTTTGATGCGGTTTTCTGGGCCCTCGAGCTAACTTTTGTCATTTTACAACTAGGTGAACTACGACCAGTGGCCCTAAAAACTAGCCGCCAAACACAAACCATTCGCTCTTTTTCAATTCCATCAGTTGCTATGAACTCTTGGTATATCTGGGGACACGTAGAAAGTTAATCGTGGTGTGCATGCTCATCGGAAGATAACCTTTGGAAGTAGTTTCTTAGCCTCCGAGCCCATTTTGAACGTTTTGTAGCTAGTGAGAAAATGTAAGAATAGAAAGTGCGGGACCTCGTAGGGTTGCCAAATCACCCTGAAAACATTTAAACACATGTAAATAACTGTTTAAAACACTATAATGAAACTTGTTGTGTGTATTAGAACTTTTGACAAACGGTGTTTTCTCTCTCTACCCTTCTCTTTCTCTCTCCTGGGTTACAAAAAGAAGCAAAATGAAATGTAATGAATACATGTCTCTAAACTTTTTTTTCGATTGCAAATTGTAATTTTTATCTTATGTAAATGGGAAACTGAAAAATGATAATTATGATTGATTAGGGTGGATGCCATGCCAACGATTTATCGCTGATATCATGCTCACGTGGGTTTTGCAGGATGGAAGAATGATGACAAAAAAAGGTGATGTGTAATTTAATTATTATTATTGTAATTTTTATAGGTTATTGTAAAATGAATAACTGTCTAATGTAGTCTCTTGTTACTAAAAAGTTATAATTGAAATTTGTTAATATGCATGAGATGCTAGTTTTAGGGATAACTTAGGAAATGTGCATCTAATCACCTAGGTTCAATTTGATTCTTAGTTGTGTATGGCAAAAAGGGTTTGATTTATACATAGTAAATTGAAATTGAAGTTAATATATTGTAGTACTTTCTCAATATTCAATAAACGATTAAATTAATCACTAGGTTATCTTCTTACCTTGCAAACATAATAAAGAGTTTTAATGGGAACACTCAACCTTAATAAAATATTCGTGCATAACTTGCCTGCATGTGTGACCCTTTTTACCATATAAGAAATTTAAGACCGTAGAACGAACTTAAGCTTTGCACTCGATGAACACTCTAGGTTAGGTAAATAAAACCCTAGTTGGAGTTTACCGTCATAGTCTTTATGTTTAGCGACATTGTCGTGAACCCATATTTTAGGAATGTCATGGTCCAACTTTATCCAGAGTATGCGGTTTCCTTCTAGTTTTGGTAATCGCGAGAAGAATGCCCTCTCTTCAGGTCCGACACCAGGCTGAGTGTTGAAGACCGCCTTAGAAGTCACCTTATGAATCCTTGTTCGAAGGATCGACTAAGTGGTGCTACCTTGGTTTCTATCAAAATAACATCTTGGTATTTTCTTGAACGTGGTTTAGTATAAATATGTCCGTTTGCCTTAAAATCATATTTAGTTGAGGCGTAGATCATTAGGTGCATATTGGAATTAAACTAAACCCTAGTGGATTTTGTATGTTAACTTGTGGGTAGAAAACTATAATTTAACTCCTTGTATGCGAAATTGAGTTGAAAGATGTTGATTCTAGAGAACCTTAGAAATTGTAATCTTGTCCCTTAATCCCTTGTTATGTCATTTTATGGCATTAAGGAATAAAGAATATTTCTTATGCGGAATCGTGCAATGCAAGGATATGGGATCTTCGTGAACACATATCACTTGTGTTCATGTGTAGTTTATAATGCTCCTAGCCATGTACTTCCTTAAGATGTCAGACAAGTGCTTTCGTAACTCTTTTGTTTTGAGATGATGCTAAGAATGAGACCTTAGTGCGATGTAAGAGCATATCATATAATGTTGCACACGAGATTGGAGATTAGGATTAAGGTCAATTTTGGAGTCCTTATAACTTAATTAAACTTTTTCATGTGTTGCAAAGAATATAAATTACCTTGGTGTGACCAAACGTCGAGAAAACAAAAGATATACATATAAAAATCAAATTTGGAATTCAACAAATTATTGAACTATAATAATAATGGTAGCGAAATAACTATTCCGTGATCGATGGATGTTCTTGGGGAAAAAGCTATTTCAAATCTATGTCTTCCTTAATCCCAAGATTTCATCTTGACATCACGTTAGGTTCACTTGTGTAGCAAGGTTAAATTCTAAACTTTGAATAAGCGTTTTGGGAAGCATAATCTTAACATAAGAATGAGAGAGTTAGAATTTTGTATAAAATTTGAAATATGGAAAATACTTATGTAAGTTATGAAGATTGGCATAAGGGTAAGGAGCAAAATCAAATGGTTGAACAATAAGTGAAAGGTGAAACGAATTTTTAGAACATGTAGGTGGAAAAAGGAAGAAAATTTTGCTTACATAATAATGTTATTGGATGTTTAACGTACGCTAGATGTAACCATGGTAATGTTGTGTGGTGTAAAATGTGGGCACTACACTTGTGTCTAATCTCAAAAACACAGCGATACCACGCTTGTTTAAGGGTCACATGGATTTAACAAACAAAGCATGGAAGACAAAGTGTCTATGTAATACCGTTGATTAGTGTAAGATACTAAGAATATCTAGATTAGAATGGCAGTGAGATATTTCCCCACTATAAATGTCAGAGGAAGTCGGAAACAACCCCAACAACAATGCAGTTATTCCACACAGATGAAATAAATGACCCTTCCACTATTTACATTAATGAACAAAATTAAGAAAATAGTGATCTATACTGTACGCCCATCATCCTTTACCACATAAGCAGACAAAAAGAAAATCTATTGGATTTTTTTAAAAGCTAGCATAATAAATGCTCAACACTTACCTCAACAACATTACATAAAATGGTGGCCAAAAAAGGTAGCTAGAAATAGAATCACCAAAATTTGACACTTTCTAACAGGGTGAGTGCACCAAGTTGGGGGGGCCAAAAAGCGGACAAAATTTTAATTTGTTTGGCTCAAGAATCACCAAAGCATAACGTGTACGTGTTATGCTTATTATAAATAAAAAAAAATGCCCAAGCCTCTATCATTTTGCCTCCCTCAAACGCGAGTTTCAGAGCTTAACCGTGCCCTCACATTTTTTCATTCAACTGGATCTCAAGCTCAAAGGATCATTTCTGGATCACCGAGAAGATCTGAATCGATGATGGCACCACGGAGAAGAGGTAAGCACAATTATTTTCTCAAAATTGCATTGAAATATGATAATTATAGATTAAAATTTGAATTGAATACATATTTTTATTGTTACAGTTAGAGGTCGAGGGAATCAACCACAACCAAACCTGTTATTCCTGTCATCCCTCCCGACACTCCCACAATTGCTCAACATCCCTCGGGTAGTCAAGAAGATTTAGCAGCCAAATAGTTGAAAACAAAATTGAAATTGAGGATTTAATCAAAACAATGAGGGATGCACAATCTACAAACCCCCACCACGCCTCTCTTGCAAACACATTGGAGGCATTACTTGTTCAAATTGACGTGGCAAATGGGGCAAATTGATCATTGGACAACTTACAGAGAGGGTTGTAGGGTTTATTATTCCAACAAATTGTCATATGTGGATGTAAAGAAAAAAGAAATTTCAAAAGATATCATATGCGCCTTATTCACGGACCCCACACTAATTTTCTTGTTCCGTTGACATGTAAATGATTTCCCATCCATTGGTGCAATAATAATTTGATTAAAAATAATTTTTGGGACCGATGGTGGATGGTGTTTGATTTTCCACCTTGTAATAACAATGAGGTGCCACTATACTTTCTAAGGAAACTCTATTGCGAGTTTATCCTCAATGAGATCCCAAATTATTTTGATTTCTAGATTTCTAGGGCCGAGGAAAAGGATCTACACAGGATCGACTAGGTGCACAATGTGCACCTATTCAACAAGGTAGATTCCCCACACAAAAGCCCCCTCACCCTGAGATTGTCCCTCAAGCAGTGAAGGAGATAGTAGAGATTGATACACTCCACACGCTTTAGGGGCTATCTGACCCTTGTTCGACATACGAGGGAGATTTCTGAGCCAGATGCTCGCGGAGGTACATAGAGTATTCCCTCAGGGAGTACTAGCATGAGGCCACATCTTTGCTCGTCATGTGGTAGCATATGTTTGGGGCCCGAGGAGGACGATACTTTCATGCATACTAATTTTGGTGCACTTGGTGCTAGGGGTGAACATGATAATGTCACTATGTCAGATGTCCTTTTGAGTGAGACATTTGGATTACATTCATCGGTGTCACCTTCGCAGGTAAATTTGTTATGTTTTGTTATGTGTGTTACAAAAAGTTTGGAGTACTTGATTTACTTATATATGTTAAATTTTTGAAATAATTGTATTTGTACATGTACATGCATTGATATTACAGTGCGCGGGAGGTGCATCTTCATCCCAGACCACAGGTGGCGAGGACCATGCATACACATACATTCACAGAGGTAATTTAGAATGTTAATTATGTAAAATTTTCACATACATGTGTGTGTGTGTGTGTATATATATATATATATATATATATATATATATATATATATATATAATTTTGAAGTCAAATATATGTATGTTCTTGTATGTCCATCTAACTCACGTGATATACATGTTTGATAAAGATGTTGACTTCACTAGACACCCCACCATCTCTGCGACAAGTAGATAAAGGTGTTTCCATTGCGATTTCATCTACAACAACTCACTGAGGTATTCAAACAACACGTAAATTTTGTTAAATTTCTCGTGTAATTCATATTATGTTAAATTACATGTTAGTAATGTCTTTCATTGTAGAATTATTAAATTATGTTAATAATTTCCTTCATTGTGTATATATAGGGGGTTACTTACGACAGTAAAGCCACTGTTCATTTGATTCATAGGCATGGCGGGGTAAAAACAATAGTTCTATATTGATAAAATTAGTTAAATATTGTCATTATGTAGATACATGTACTTAGCTCTATTTTTGCTAATTCGATGTTAGATTTTTGATCTTATGTGTATGTAGGGAACTTCACCCCCTCCATTTTGACTTTGAGGGCATGGACTCCTCCATCTCATCATCTTCATACCCCATGTTAAATGTATGCACTGAAGAGCTCCCGATGACTCATCTGAGCATGAGATGCAAATTCGGCGTGATCGACAACTTGCGGTAAGTTTGTGTATTTATGTTAATACTTTCATTCTAGCATGGTCTTAAATACATGTTGAAAACATATATAAATTAAGTTTTGACAAAAAAACATTGTTTGCATTTATAGGCTCATCTACAGGTGAGTATTCAGCGGAAGAGGACTTGAAGCATGGGCTCGGATGATCCAAAGTCATCTCATGGATCTCCATCTTCATCTAAGGGAGGGCCTTCTTTGAGCAAGGCCAAGAGAGGGATAGATTTTGATGAGTAGGAAATATATATGTCTTACACATGACATTGTTTTTGTATGCCTATGTGCATGGCATTGTATGTACGCCTATATGGCATTTGAACTTGATGGTATATGACCTATTTGGGAATTTTTGTATTTATTATGCACATTAAAATACTATTTGGAACTTGATAATTTTGTATGAGACCTTACGTTTAAGATTATTTTCGCATGAATCTAATATGATGTGCACTTGACAATATTTAAGACATTATGGATTATTTTTTCATTTATTGGTGATGTACATGTACTAGCATTTTCAATGTATAATATGCATCAAACTTTGGAAATCAATATTTATATAATGTATGTATATAAAGAGTTACCTAATCTGAGTAATTATTCATTCAATTTATCAATGTGTATATGTGTATTTACCTTACTTGCACTTCTTCTTGCTCATGGTCTCTTTGTATTGGTTCTATCTTATCATGCACTTACTACATTCTTCTATGCTTCGTAGTCTTCTCCCTGTTAAAACACCCACAATCGTCACAATTTGATGCCTTTCATCTGTTGATATTTTGAGAATGTCTCTCCATATACATTACTCCAATGCTTGAGAATGTCTCCAGATGCAATGACATTCTGATTCGGACACTCAATGATTCTTGATTGTCTAATCTTGTCCAATTCATGTTATTACCTTTAAATCTGTAGGCATTTCAAGTTATTTGGAAATCACATCACACCCTTCACTAGGCTTGATGACTACCCCTATCCTTTTAAGGTGACTTTTGAAAGCATCCATGGGTTTATCATAACATAAATTATCAATGAATGGAAGGTCACTAAGTCGTAGGCCAGTTGACTCCCATCCAAACTAAACAAGAAATATTTACTAGGTGATTGATAACTCCCATGTGTGTTCTTAGACATACCCCTATCAAATTCATTCTTAAGCCAATCTAGTCATTCAGGGCTCTTAAGCGACTACGCTCGGACGAGGTACCCGAAAGCATGGGGAGTGTAGGGAACCAAAATGAATGCTCCACTAGCATTCACCAGGCCACCCCGACATGTGTTGGCGTAGTTGGTTTGGTCCCACGAGCTTCCGTTTGCAAACTACAGCCTCTGGCAGCCCTACATTGACTCAGACTGCATTATTTCACACATTTGCAAACAATAGCACAATGAGAGAACCGGATGGAGATGGAGAAAACCATGAGAGGCTTTCAAAGAGGTCCCCACCATGGAGCTTTTAGATCTAATGAGATGTCTCTAGGTGCCATGGAGTCTGAGAAATCACCCATCGAAGATATGGCGTGATTGGGCCTCAGGGCTCTTAAGGGACTATGCCCGGACGGGGTAGCCCGAAAGCACGGGGAGTGTAGGGAACCAAAATGAAGCCTCCACTAGCATTCACTGGCCACCCCGATGTGTTGGCATAGTTGGTTTGGTCCCACGAGCTTTTGTTTGCAAACTACAACGTCTAGCAGCCCTACACTGACTCAGACTACACTATTTCTCGCGTTTGCAAACAATAGCACAACGAGAGAACCAATGGAGATCGGAGAAATCCACGAGAGGGTTTGATAGAGGGCCTAACATGGAGTTTTCGGATCTAAGAGACATCTCTAGGTGCCACGGAGTCTGAGAAATCACCCGTCGAAGATATGGCGTGTTTGGGCCTCAGGGCTCTTAAGGGACTACGCCCGAGACGGAGGTAGCCCAAAAGCACAGGGGAGCGTAGGGAACCAAAATGAATCCTCCACTAGCATTCACCTAGCCACCCCGACATGTTGGCGTAGTTGGTTTGGTCCCACAAGCTTCCGTTTGTAAACTACACCCTCTGTGACCCTACACCGACTTAAACTACACTATTTCATGCGTTTTGCAAAACAATAGGACAACAAGAGAACCGGATGGAGATGGAAAAAAACAACGAGAGTATTTCATAGTGGGCCCCACATGGAGCTTTCAGATCTAACGAGACATCTCTAGGTGCCACGGAGTCCGAGAAATCACCCATCGAAGATATGGCGTGTTTGGGCCTCAGGGCTCTTAAGCGACTACGCCCGACAGAGGTAGCCCAAAGCACGGGAGCGTAGGGAACCAAAAAAATGCTCTAATAGCGTTCACCAGGCCATTTGGATGTGTTGGCATAGATGGTTTGGTCCCACATGCTACCGTTTGCAAACTACAACATCTAGCAGCCTTACACTGACTTAGACTACACTATTTCTTGCGCGTGTTTTACAAACAATAGCACAATGAGAGAACCGGATGGAGATGAGAAAACCGCGAGAGAGTTTTGTAGAGGGCCCGACATGGAGCTTTTAGATCTAACGAGACATCTCTAGGTGCCACGGAGTTTGAGAAATCACCCATCGAAGATATGGCGTGTTTGGGCCTCAGGGCTCTTAAGCGACTACGCCGGACGGGGTAGCCCAAAAGCACGGGGAGCGTAGGGAACCAAAAAAAGCCTCCACTAGTGATTCACCTAGGCCACCTTGACATGTTGGCATAGTTGGTTCGGTCCCATGAGCTTCCGTTTGCAAACTACACCCTCTGGCAGCCCTACACTGACTCAAACTGCACTATTTCACGTGTTTACAAACAATAGGACAGTGAGAGAACCGGATGGAGATGGAAAAAACCATGAGAGGATTTCATAGTGGGCCCCAACATGGAGCTTTCAGATCTATGAGACATCTCTAGGTGCCACGGAGTCTGAGAAATCACCCGTCGAAGATATGGCGTGTTTGGGCCTCAGGGCTCTTAAGTGACTACGCCCTAGGGGGTAGCCAAAAGCACGGGGAGCGTAGGGAACCAAAAAAAGCCTCCACTAGTGTTCACCATGGCCATTTGGACCTGATGTGTTGCCAAAGTTGGTTTGGTCCCACGAGCTTCCGTTTGCAAACTACAACCTCTAGCACCCTACACCGACTTAGAACTTTGCACTATTTCTCATGTTTGCAAAACAATAACACAACAGAGAGCCGGATGGAGACAAAGAAAACCACGAGATTTTTAGTGGGCCCCACATGGAGTTTTTAGATCTGATGAGACGTCTCTAGGTGCCACAGAGTCTGAGAAATCACCCGTCGAAGATATGGCATGTTTGGGCCTCAGGGCTCTTAAGCGACTACACCCTCGGACGGGGTAGCCCAAAGCACGGGAGCATAGGGAACCAAAATGAAGCCTCCACTAGTGTTCACTTGGCCACCCCAACATGTTGGCATAGTTGGTTTGGTCCCACGAGCTTTCCATTTGCAAACTACACCTTTGAGCCCTACATTGACTCAAACTGACACTATTTCGTGCGTTTGCAAACAATAGGACAATGAGAGAACTAGATGGAGATGGAAAAAACCGTGAGAGGATTTTGTAGTGGGCCCCAATGTGGAGCTCTCGGATCTAACGAGACATCTCTAGGTGCCACGAGTTCGAGAAATCACCCGTCGAAGATATGGTGTGATTGGGCCTCAGGGCTCTTAAGCGACTACTACGCTCGATTATCAATACTTCATTAAGCGCAGTTTTTCTTGCTTTTAGATGTTGGTGTTTGGAACTACCTGGTTTGATTTGTGAAGTTGAAGCAGCTGGGATTAATAAAAATAATCAACTTGGCATGTTGTCCTTAAGATTATCCATGATTCTATCGACAACATCACATAGATCTTCCATTCCAGTTAAGTTGTGATCCTTCCACGCTTCCCATTTTTCCTTTTCTTCCACTCATATCTTCTCTTTAAGTTCTTCCAGATGTTTTTGGGTAATCAAATTGACTCTTTATGACTTTCAGGAGGCATTTCTTCTTGAATCATAGTGACATCTTCACCTAATTGTTTTTCTTCACGATGTTCATTGTCATCTAAAGTTGAAGACTGAATATTTATATGGCCTTTGGCTTCTTTTTGGGCACAAACAACCTTTTGTAATGTCCAAAAAAATTCAGGCTCTTCATTCTCTGTTTGATTGAAGATATTCATTCTTTCAAAATGAACAGTTGGAACATTGGTGGTCTCCCCAAAAAACTAAGTTCATAGTCTACATAGTTGCATCCTATGGCAAAATCATTGAACATTGGTGGTTCCCTACGCTCCCCATGCTTTTGGGCTACCTCGTTCGGGCGTAGTCGCTTAAGAGCCCTGAGGCCCAATCACGCCATATCTTTGATGGGTGATTTATCGGACTCCATGGCACCTAGAGATGTCTCGTTATATTTGAGACCTCCACATTGGGCCCTCTACAAAATCCTCTCACGTGGTTTTCTCCATCTCCATCAGTTCTCTCGTTGTGTTATTGTTTGTAAACGCGTGAAATAGTGCAGTCTGAGTCAGTGTAGGGCTGCTAGAGGTTGTAGTTTGCAAATGGAAGCTCATGGGACCAAACCAACTATGCCAACACATCGGGGTGGCCTAGTGAATGCTAGTGGAGCATTCATTTTGGCTCCCTATGCTCCTCGTGCTTTTGGGCTACCTCGTTCGGGCGTAGTCACTTAAGAGCCCTGAGGCCCAATCATACCATATCTTCGACATGTGATTTCTCAGACTCTATGGCACCTAGAGATGTCTCATTAGATCCGAGAGCTCCATGTTAAAGCCCTCTACGAAATCCTCTCGTGGTTTTCTCTCTCCATCCGGTTCTCTCCTTGTGTGCTTTATTGTTTTAAACACGCGAAATAGTGCTGTCTAAGTCAATGTAGGGCTGCTTAGAGGTTGTAGTTTGCAAACGGAAGTTCATGGGACCAAACCAACTACGCCAACACATCGGGGTGGCCTGGTGAATGCTAGTGGAGCATTCATTTTGGCTCCCTATGCTCCCGTGCTTTCGGCTACCTCATTCAGGCGTAGTCGCTTAAGAGCCCTGGGGCCCAATCACGCCATATCTTCGACGGGTGATTTCTCAGACTCCATGGCACCTAGAGATGTCTCATCAGATCCAAGATCCATGTTAAAGCCCTCTATGAAATCCTCTCACGGTTTTCTCCATCTCCATCCGGTTCTCTCAATGTGTTATTGTTTGCAAACGCACGTAAATAGTGTAGTTTGAGTCAGTGTAGGGCTGCTTAGAGGTTGTAGTTTGCAAACGAAGTTCATGGGACCAAACCAACTATGCCAACATGTCGGGTGGCTTGGTGAATGCTAGTGGAGCATTCATTTTGGCTCCCTACACTCCCCGTGCTTTCGGGCTACCTCGTTCGGGCGTAGTCGCTTAAGAGCCCTGAGGCCCAATCACGCCATATCTTCGACGGGTGATTTCTCGGACTCCGTGGCACCTAGAGATGTCTCGTTAGATCTGAAAGCTCCATGTGGGACCCTCTCAAAATCCTCTCGTGGTTTTCTCTGTCTCCATCCGGTTCTCTCATTTGTGTCTTATTGTTTGCAAACACAAGTGAAATAGTGCGGTCGAGTTCGTGTAGGGTTGCCAAGAGGCTATAGTTTGCAAAAGCGGAAGCTCATGGGACCGAACCAACTACCCAACACATCAGAGTGTCTAGTGAATGCTAGTGAAGCATTCATTTTTGTTCCCTCTCGCTCCCGTGCTTTGGGATACCTCGTCCATCAGGCGTAGTCACTTAAGAGCCTTGAGGAGGCCCAATCACACCATATCTTTGATGACGGGTGATTTCTCGGACTCCATGGCACCTAGAGATGTCTCTCTCGATAGATCCAAAACTCCATGTTGGGGCCTCTATGAAAAATCCTCTCATGGTGGTTTTATCCTTCTCCATCCGGTTCTCTCTTTGTGCTATTGTTTTGCAAACACGAAATAGTGTAGTCGAGTCGAGTGTAGTGTAAGGTAGATGATGTAGTTTTTCAAACGATAGTGTGTGGGACCAAACCATCTCGGCCAACATGTCAAAATGGCTCTTGGTGAATGCTAGTGGAGCATTCATTTTGGTTCCCTATGCTCCTCGTGCTTTTGGGCTACCCCGTCCGGGCATAGTCCTTAAGAGCCTTGAGGCCCAAACACGCCATATCTTCGACGGGTGATTTCTCGGACTCCGTGGCACCTAGAGATGTCATATCATTAGATCCAAGAGCTCCATGTTGGGGCCCTCTACAAAATTCTCTCGTAGTTTTCTCCGTCTCCATCCGGTTCTCTCGTTGTCTATTGTTTGCAAACGTGAGAAATAGTGCGATTTAGTCGATGTAAAAATGTTGCTTAGATGATGTAGTTTGCAAACGGTAGCGTGTGGGACCAAACCAACTATGGCCAACATGTCCAAATGGCTTGGTGAATGCTAGTGGAGCATTTTTTTTGGTTCCCTACGCTCCCAGCTTTTTCGGGCTACCTCGTCAGGGCGTAGTCCTTAAGAGCCACGAGGCTCAACCACGCCATATCTTCGACGAGTGATTTCTTGGACTCCGTGGCACCTAAAGATGTCTCATCAGATCCAATAGCTCCATGTTGGGGCCCTACGAAATCCTCTCATGGTTTTCTCCGTCTCCATCCAGTTCTCATCTTTGTCTTTATTGTTTGCAACGCGAAATATGTAGCGTCTGAGTCGAGTGTAAGGCTGCTTAGATGTTGTAGTTTGCAAACGGTGGAAGCTGTGGGACCAAACCATGCTAGGGCCAACATGTCCAAATGGCCTAGTGAACGCTAGTGGAGCATTTTTTTAGTTCCCTATGCTCCTGTGCTTTCGGGCTACCTCGTTTCGGGCGTAGTCGCTTAAGAGCCCTGAGGCCCAAACACGCCATATCTTCGACGGATGATTTCTCAGACTCATGGCACCTAGAGATGTCTCGTCAGATTTAAGAGCTCCATGTCAAGGCCCACTACGAAATCATCTCATGGTTTTTCCATCTCCATCCGGTTCTCTCATTGTCTATTGTTTTTGCAAACACGTGAAAATAGTGTAGTTTGAGTCGTGTAGAGTTTTGCCGAGAGGGTGTAGTTTGCAAACGGAAGCTCGTGGGACTAACCAAATCTACCAAACATGTTGGGGTGGCCAGGTGAATGCTAGTGGAGGCTTTTTTTGGTTCCCTATGCTCCTCGTGCTTTTGGGCTACCCCATCCGGGCATAGTCGCTTAAGAGCCCTAAGGCCCAAACACGCCATATCTTCGACGGTGATTTCTCGGACTCTGTGGCACCTAGAGATGTCTCATCAGATCCAATAGCTCCATGTCAGGGCCCTCTATGAAACCTCTCCATGGTTTTCTCTCATCTCCATCTGGTTCTCTCATTGTCTATTGTTTGTGAAACGAAAATAGTGCGGTTTGAGTCGTGTAAGGTTGCTAGATGATGTAGTTTGCAAACGGTAGCATGTGGGACCAAACCGTCTGGGCCAACACATCCAAATGGCTTGGTGAACACTATTGGAGGATTTTTTTGGTTCCCTATGCTCCTCGTGCTTTCGGGCTACCTCGTTTGGCGTAGTCTCTTAAGAGCCCTGAGACCAAAACACCTTATATCTTCGACGGGTGATTTCTCAGACTCTGTGGCACCTAGAGATGTCTCATTAGATCTGAGAGCTCCATGTTGGGGCCCACTACGAAATCCTCTCACAATTTTTTCATCTCCATTTGGTTCTCTCGTTGTCTATTGTTTTTTAAACGTGTGAAAATAGTGCGGTCTAGTCGGTGTAGAGGCTCTTTAGAAGTTGTAGTTTGCAAACGAAAGCTCATGGGACCAAACCATTGGGGCCAACACATCCAAATGGTCAGGTGAATGCTAGTGGAGCATTCATTTTGGTTCCCTATGCTCCCTGTGCTTTCGGGCTACCCTCTTTGGGCATAGTCGCTTAAGAGCCCTGAGGCCCAATCACGCCATATCTTCGATGGGTGATTTCTCGGACTCCGTGGCACCTAGAGACGTCGCGTCGAGATATCCAACCTCCATGTCGGGGCCCACTATGAAATCCTCTCACATTTTCTCATCTCCATTTAAATGAGTTCGGTGTAAGGTTTTCCATTTCCAATCACCTAATAATATAGGTGGTTCATACAATATAGGTGGTGAAATGAGAATTTTAATAAGATATTTTTACAATATAGGTGGTGAAATGAGAATTTATGTTTGTTGTTCCTTTCTAATATTTAATTTTCTTAGCTTCACTTGGCTTCGAGAATAATAAATTCTCTACTGATAGTGCCAACCACGTGAAGGTGGAAGCTTTTTTGGCACCACTAACCTACATAAACATGTTAGTAAGCAATTAAATAGAATTTTAAATCATACAAAATTTAAACAAAATCATTTAAGTAAATATTCAAATTAAATTCATGAAGAACATACCTTTGCAAATTCAATCTAATGAACCACAAGGATCAACTCTATTCTTGACAGTAACAAGAATTGCTTCATGATCTGATTCACGAACCTTCCATAGATTTTTGTTTGATGGCCGACCTCGATATTTGATCAATTTAATATTTGTTGCAAGGACCAAATGTGAATAGTGAAGTATCTTCCGATGTACTTCATAGTCTTCAAACAACCAAATGTTTGATTTTTTTATAGGATATCATCGAAGCCAAGTTCTAGTGACTACCACTGATCCAGTGGGATACTCAAGGTCTTCACCATCAATGACTGTGAAGTCAATTTTTCCCCTCTACACAACGAGATAAGAAGTAGTATGTTCCCTCTTCGTTAAATTCTCATCGCAATAACTACAAAAACGTGCCCTATGTATCAAAAAGTAAAACTATTCAGTCAATTTATAAATACATTAAGAGTTGACCATTTAATAATTTATAAATCTAAAACATGGCATGTACATATATGTATGTACCTTGTTGCACTAAATCAGAGACTTGGTCAAAGTCAGGTGATGTTGTCATTTGATCTGAAGACCCTGCAAGTTGTAATGCTCATGGAACTTGATGTGTGTCGAGTGGAATTAGAGGTCTACAAGTCCATTCATCCACCCACTATTGTGACTCACATTCATTCCACATGCAAAATCAATGCATGATATACAAAAACATGTCATGCACCTAGTATAAATAGTCCAAGCATTTGCATCTGAACTACGGAATGAGTGCATATCACTTGATCCTGCAACTGTCATATACAATCTTCAAAGTTTGTCAGATGTTGTTGCTCTATCAACCAAAAATATCTACGAAACCATTGATCTCTCTTGAGATTCATGGCCCATATTCTTGACACACCAATCAACAATACTTTTTGCATCTATAAATTTAGCACCATCCTTGAACTTTAACTCTTCTCTTGCAAGTGCTCTTTTCACACATGCTCCTGCACCATCATGCTCTCCTTTTCCATGCCTTGCCTTAGTAAAACTCCAGATATGTTGTACATTTGTTTCTTTGTGCATCTTGCTTAGCCAATAAAACATCATGCATTCTTGAATTGTGATGTGCAGTTGTCTGACCAAATGTAATGTTGATCGAAACTAATGTTCCTCTCATTCAAGTTCACATAAAACTTGAAACACCCTTGTACATATTACTGTAGAATGTGTCCGATCATCAATGATGTAGAAATGATACTCTCTTAATATTTTTTGATCTTTCTCAGTGCTTTTAGGAGAGTGCATGAATGTTATATGCATGAAAATAGAAACTTGCACTGAGTTATAATATTGAGACTAAACCTCCATTTGTGGCTGCAATGTGTAATTCTCTGAAGTCAACTACTAAAACAATAGTACTAAGTGGGAATGTGTCCTTGCTTAACTTGAATTGTTCATCCAACCATCGAGCTCTATGTGTGTGCCTTGCATACTCATAAAAATTTCCTCTCTGAATTTGACCATATATTTTGATCCGTAGTAATTGTTTTGTAACAAGCTCACACCTCTTAGATTCTTTTCCATCTTTTAATTGATATGCCACCGATTTATATTTGGTGAAATCAACCAATTCTTTTCCTATTGAATATGTACTCTCCTCGTGGATACAACTTTTCAGATTTGGCAAGCCACCGCATACATTGCACGTTCCATCCAAACATGCTTTGTTATAAAAAAATTGTCTTGTTGATTTTTCACAAAATATTGTCGAAATAAATTCCCTTGAATATTTTTGTGGACATTTATTCCACACTCTGCAACATGATGTCGTATGCAAAAACATGTATTTATTTGACAAAAAAACATCATAATGCATTGAAAATTCAACATGATGCCTAAACAAAAAGTGGTACGTGAGTGATTGATTTTCACATAAAAGGGTTTGCTCATTTCAAAGAATCTTTGGCTAATGTTAATTTGTGGATTTTCATTTTTAAACTTAGAGAACAATTTTGTTTGAGTCATATCTAAGAAATGTTTTGCACACAATTCACGATTACGAGAACCTATTCTTCTTTTTACTATATCTCTTCTATTCGGTGACACCCTTGTGTTCTCATTCCAAAATTTTACAATTAATTCTTTTAGAATATCAGATGTATTCTTGTCTTTTCGTGGAAGTCTACTAGAGAAAGCCCAATAGTCAGTGTTATTGACTAACTCAAGACGTTTACGTCTCTCTATTGCTTTCATTAGTGTTTTTTTGTTTAGCTTCAAAGCACTGCTTGTTTTTCTAATCAAGCGTTTATTAACTGTTTTATCACTTACTATACAATTAGTTAGTGCACGTCATGTAGCATTACTATCTTTGGTGCGTCTTTTGCCACCTACAGTTTGGTATGCTTTATGTATGTTTTCAACAATTGACACATTTTGATCAACAAAATTAGATGTTCTTAACCCTAGGGTCTTCATTATAGGTCTCATCTTAATTAATTTCATCAATGAAACAAATAATTGACATCTTTGTGTGTCATTTAAATTCTCAAAGTAATTATCCCAAATTCCACTAGCTTTTCTTCTCGCATTTCTTTCAGACATTTTGTTAGGCATTGGTTTTATAATGTTTTCATCAATTTCAATTAAGTGAATTGGTTTTCTTCGTGAAATGGAAGGAGGTGTTCTTAGAGGTGAAGATTCATTTACAAGGTTACTTTCTTCATTCAATGTTTTCATACAAATTTCAAGGTTAACATTTGGATTCTCAAGTAAGGGTTCAACAATTGGATTCATATCAATTTCTTCATCCATACCAACATTATCATTCAATTCAATATCATTATTCATTGCAAAATCATTATTCTCTACATTTTCATTATGTATTTCATCCCAATTTTCTAATACATTAGCTACATTTGATATAGCGGATGTACCTTGCCCTCTTTTCAAGTTTTTGCATTCTCTTCAATTTCTTTATTCTCTTCTCTTCCAATTGCTCGATGTCTTATTCTTGACTTTCCTCTTGTCCTTAGCTCGACGTTTATCGCCCATGATTAGAAAAAATCAACTAGTGGGGTAGGGGACAAAATGAAATACTAAAAAATCATGCAAGAATGTAGAGAATATTGCGACAAAAATAGAATGTTTGCAGAATTCCCATGAAAGAGATGAAAGGGACGTTGGGGGCCACAATATATAAAACAAACAAAAATGCGCATACGCATTACATAACGCGTACGTTTTTGTTTTCTCTTTTCCCAAGCCATGCCTCAAGGCTTGGGATCCAGTTTGGATCCCCAAGCCTGAGGCATGGACCTGCACAAACACAACAAACAACAAGTTTTTACAAGAAAATGTAAAAATGACACTTCCTCTATGATAAATCAAAATAAAACAATTGATCCATTTTAAAAAATTATACCACGATGTAGAGCAGAGTCTCTTCTTTCTAAAATATAATTTTCCAAATTTTTTGACTAATATAAGGTTTCCATATTATTTATTTTCTAACTATGCCTTTTTATAGCTATTTTTTGAAGTGTAAATATGTCTATCTTTCATGGTGTATCTTTTTTTTGGGTGATCGAAATTAAAAAAATTATACTAGCCCAAACTAGGCATAATTCTATACATATTAAAAAAAAAATCTAATTTTTGATATTTTTGAGGTAGTTAGGGGGGGCACGGTCGAGCTCCGTTATTTTTCAAAACATAAAATTTTTGTACTAGAAAAATCATAAATAAAAAAATATTCGCTAAAAAAATCTAAAAAAAAATGGAGCCCAAACTAGATGCTCCTAGCTATCTTTCTACCAAAGGGTTTTCAAAAATACTAAATGGTGCTCAAAAAATGGTGGGGGCACGAAAGTCACTCTATTATGTTTTTAACAAAAACATGAGCATCTATTGGTATTTTAGTTGTTTGACCCACTTAAACTTATCCGTTTTCAATAAAATTTAGTAGCTTAGAAACTAGACTCAAAATTCTATGATTCATATTTCTACAACATCTTCCAATTTTGAGTGTAACTATTTCAAAAAAATTCATAAAGTTGAAGTTTTTTTTTTTCAGAAAAATGCGTCCACTTAAGACCCCCTTTTGGCCCCCAACTTGGTGCACTCACCCAAAAGGGCATCTTCAAAGGTGGATGCCTCCGACGAAATATATGAGGCCATTATGTACAAGTCACAAATTGTGTTGTCAATCATATAAATAGTTTATTCTCTCTATATTTTCAAATGTGTTATTTATAAGGTTCATATACCATAAAAGTGTCACCTATGTGAGTATGTATAGAGAAGAGAGACCGTGAGTGGCAATAATTTAATGGTTTCAAGGATTTATGTAAAGAAGGAAATTGGGGAGTTGTGTAAGGCAATCGGTGATAGATTTGATCATCTATATTCTAATTAATTCACATAATCTAAGAATAGGCTTGAGTTGCTAACATCTATTTCTATAGTTATATCTTAGGTCTCCTTCCATCAATCCAATCTATAAGACTTTGATATGCCTTCGTGTTGAATGCTTATGCTATAATCAAAAGTAATATTAAAAATTAACTATAGATATTTAACATATTGCTAAGTTTATAGAAAGTAGACATTTCTAATATTAGCAATCACACTTGAGTAGTGCGATATATATGCCAAAAGGGAGAAGAAGAAGATTCAAGAGAAAAGGAGACAAAGATAGAGTTAGAATAATAGGTTGAATAAATAACCCAAAAGAAAGTAACCTAAGTACAAAGAGAAATGGGAAAACAAAAATGAAACTTGGAAAGTTTGAGAGGATGATGGAAGGAGAGGTGGGATAGGAAGAGGTAATAGGTATTGTGAAAGTGAGTGTAAGGTTGTAGTTGATCAAGCGGCCGACATAAGGTTAAGATATTACAACATTGATTATTCATCTTTTGTGGCTTTGTAGGAGGGGAGTTTTGGATATCTTAGAATATCATTCAAGGAAAAGGGAGGGGAAATTCAAATATTGGATAAGGAAGGAACTCTAGATAGCAGTGTAGGTAGGCCCTTATCTTTCGGGATTACCAATATCAATAGTGCCTTTATGAAAAGTAAGACCTTGAGATGTGTGGATAGTTAGAGCCCAAGTCATTTTGAGTGGTGGCTTCATGTGATACCCTCTCGAAATAGGGGATAGGAATATGGGAAGGTTTTTTAGGATCCTAGATTGGGCCAATATATCGATCAAAATTCACGACAACAAATAATGGTAGGTCATGTGGAGCAGAGGAAGCGTCATAAATAATTTTGACAATAGATCATGTTGCACCATTGATAAGACCTATCTCAGCCCATAAATTATATGTGAGCATGAATTTTTGGTTCCTGCAAAGGAGAAATTTTTGTTCAAGCTAATCATCATCTGGATCTCCTAATTCATTACACATGGTATTTAGAGCAAAGGATAGGGTAACATGAGAGTTAATTCATTTCAACACTTGGAGGTTATGTTGATCAACTTTCTCATTCCTTATAAAGAAATGGGGCACTTCCTAGAAGGAAAGATGTCATGTTGAGAAAGTGAGGATTTAACACACGACATGAGAAGCTCCTAGGTCTTTAAACACATGAGTAACATTGCATATGTTGAGGAGTAGTTTATGAAAAAGAAACCTATGTAGGAGATGTAGTTTGTTGGCGAAGATGGAATTCAAGGAGGTGGAAGTATGAAATGATTTTCAAAGGTTGGAGAGCAGTGCAATGTGCAATACATGTAAGATGACATTGATAAGTTGTACTCAATTGAAACACATGATAAATATAGAAAAACATAAAAGTAAATCTTTTTATGGATAAATTCAATACTAACATTATCAAGTGTTAAATTACCAACTTCAAATGTCTATAGGAGTTAGATGTCTTGGTGTTGCCACCATTAATTATCTTACAATAATTTTCTCATAGATGGTAACTCTTCCTTAGTGGAAAATCCTTTTGGGGATGCCTCCCTGATTATATTTTTTTGAAAAGGAATGACACTTACCATTTAAAACTTAAATCCCCAAAAAAGGGGGTTATTGAGATAGTTGTGGATGACCTATGTTCTAAGCCTTCATTATGGATAACCTCTATCAATTTGACACCAGGAATGTCTCAAATATTTTCTTGTTTAGATATTAATGGTTGGCCCTTTTTATAGGTCAAGTGTTTTTGTAATCAAGTCTAAGTGTTTCATTTTGATGATAAATTGATTCCTATCTTAGCCCAACTTACTCCATTTAGATCAGATCATGACATTGAGATCTCAAGAACAATACAATAGAAGTACACCTACAATCCTATCTTCTATAGTATTGTCTTGATTTTGAGAAGATACCAACTTTTAATGGTTTATATAGGCATTAAAAGGCATACTACTCTCTTAGATCACATTTATCACTTCTTTTACTAATTCCCCACAATGAGAGATAAGTCTTTGGTCTTTTGAGAGTCTTCTTTAGTCCTATGTATCTTCCTCTAGATCATACATCCAAGACAATGAATTAACCTGGATCTTGAATATTTTCATAGATGCTTAAGAAGTACCTTCATGCCAAGGATAGGGTGTATTAGATATTTCATACCTGATAGATCATTAAGACATCATCATTGAGAAATCATGGTACCATTATTTCTTCATGAAGTGTAAGATCTTCTTCCTTCTTCAAGTATCATGTCTTCCTTCCTAATTACATTGTCAAAAGACATATTTAGGTCTAACTTATTATCCCTGAACCTTCTAGGAAATCTAATGACATTTTTGGATACCCATTTAAGCTTTATATATTTCTACCAAATTTCAAAGCTTAAGTATTTAAGGGTCATTCCCAACCGAGAATGCATGCTCTCTAATTAGGTCTCTTAATTAAATGAGATTGAGATTTCATCACAAATCCAATTAAACATATATTTTATAAAAGTGGTTAAAACCCCATTTTTACATTTTCCATTTTCTTATATAGTCCAAATTTCAAGTCATTTTGAGGTAGGAATAATAATTTATCATGATTGTCCCGAATCCATGTTTAAGGTTTTTAAAAACTGAAAATGCAATCTTCTCCTAAAAATTATCACCTATAAATTCTAACCAAATCCTCCAAACGTTTTGAATCCTCTTGCATATGCTTGAGGGGTATTTATAGATTATTATTTCCAAGTTTTATCTTAGAACACTTCTCAATTCATAAGCTATGACAAATTCTCCCCTTATACCTTGTCATAAGGTCTTTAGAGCTCGAGAAGGGAATTTTTAGAGATATTTTCTTGTTTAATCATTCTCATGGTCTAGGATCAAGTTTAAAGCTCTGTATTTACACTATATACCTTTCCAGCTCATTATGCCACACATATAAATCTTAATTCCTCCTTAAACATGCATTTACACTTAGAAAACCATAAAGGAATGACACAATACAATCAAACATGAAGACAATAAGCACTTTTCATTGTAATTGGAAATCATACCAAATGTAGGCCCTTCATATAAAATTTAGGAACTTAATGAAATATATATTCATTATCATAATCTTTCCTTCTCATCCATGACCACTAACATGGTATTCATCATTACATAATTCATGCTTCCAACACCCTTTGCTCATCTTCTATGATATTCTTCAATTCCATGCATCCTAACTATATTCTACTATCCTAATCTATTATTACCATGGAGATATTTTACCATCCTACTATGAAAAAAACCACACTTCTAACTTATCTTGATCTTTATTCTCTCATTAAGCATTCTATCCTATAGTTGTTGAGATAATATCTAAACTTAAAAGCTGAATTTGGTGGGTCTTTTTTTTGAAAACTAAGAAAAATTTCATGTTCAACTCCTATATGACATCCACTATATCCTATGATACATATTTCATCCTCCTCCTACGTAGTTTAATCAACCAAATTCCACTTTTACTCTCATGTAAATGAGGATTTACATATAAATTCAAATACAACATAACAGTTTTTGAGGAAACAAATTCAAATTCCTAGTGCATAGTGTCCATTCCTTGAGAAGGATTATTTTAAATTGTTCATGGTTTTTGAGGCATCATGAGATGCTCCTACATCATAATCCCTAGGTAAGAGAATATTTGAACTACAGTTCAAATGTCTTAGGCTTCCTTCTTCAATTTCAATCTTCTTTGTATGACTAGGTCCCATGGTCTATCTTGAAGTATCTATGTTTGATCTCTTTGATGTAGTCTTTGTCTCTCATATTCTCTCTCTCTCTCTCTCTCTCTCTCTCTCTCTCTTCTTGTATATGCTTCTTCTTATCTCTTTCTCAACTACAATACTCCATGTCCATAATTCATCATCATTCATGTCTTCTAGTTCTTCTTGTTCTTCTTGGTTTAAGAGATTTCTCATTGAATTAATGATGGCATTCATCTCACTAACTTCTTGGTATTCATTCAAAACATAAAAAGAAATATAAGATGTAAAAACTTGATGTCATGCAACCCCTTGAGTGTCTTCATGCTTTTTGGTTCTCTTATTTATCATTTTTTCTCCATGATCTTGCTCAAATCTGCCTTCACCATATTGTTTTGCTCTTGGCTTGACTCATCTTTAAGCTAATCATTAATGCTATTATTCTCATTTGAACCTATATACAACCCCTTGTAAGTATTTATAAGATCTTCTATTTTCTCTAACTCTTCATTCAATGTAACATCATCTATATCTTCATTTCCTTCATCATATTTATTAGCTAAGTCTTTGTTTTCTTTCTCCAAATCATGTTTCTCATTAGCACACTCTTTCATTGTTTCTTCTTGTCTCAAGAAATTTTCCTAAGTTTCATTCAAGAGGAATGAATCCTTTTATTCAATTTACTCATATTATTTACCATCACCTAATCATGAAATTGATCTTTGCAAGCTAACTTATATCCTTCTCCCCACTTTGCATGTAGGTTAGCATAGGCATCTCATTCCATAATTCATCTTCTTCTAAACTGAATTGAAACAATGATTCATAGGTAGATTCACAAGTTTCATGATTCAAATCATCATAAAAAAATGTTTGGCTTCATTTCCTTGTAATGTTCTTGTGCTTATGGAATGATTCTCGCATGTTCATTCTTACACCATCATCCTCTTTCTTGCTTGCATTTGTTTCAATCCTCTTCCATTGACTTCTTGTGTTGTTATCATTCTCTCAATCTCATTATCACATACACCTTCTTGAGATGTATCTCCATCACTCCTTGTGTTCTTAGCCACCCATACTTGAGTCTTTGCCTTCACATCTGGTTTCTTGAGCCATTTAGGAAACTTATAACCATGTTCTTGTGCTAACTTTGAGAGATCAAATTTCTCTTTCCTTCCACCATGTTGTACACCTGCATTTGCATTAGAAATAAGAACAAAATCAGCTTTAGAAACAAAATTTTCTTTCTTGAGAACCTATTTGTTTGATGTGTACTCTTTCATGGTTTAGCTCCTTGTAATTTACTTCTTGCATGCATGATTAAAATCAACATTTGGACTCTTCTCCATTCCTTCCATAGGTTGTTGTTTGATGACATTTCTTCTCAAGATCTCATTGTTCACCAACATCTTCTCTTGATGCATTTTCTTTACCTCTTTTGGATCATCTTCTGAAGTATCATAAAAGTCTCAATCTAATTCATTTTCTACACTTTCTTTTTGTTGTGTTTTATTAACATCTTCTTCTTTCATAAATGTTTCAAAATACATGTATTCTTCAAGAACTATCACAAGTTCATTTACTTATCCATATCTCTTCATATATTATTTTTTGACTCATTTTTACCGTCATCAAGGTCATGTCTTTGATCTTCTCAAGACCATATTTCACACTTGTATATACAAACTGAAACACAAAGTTAGATAGCATAGAAAGATACCAAAACATCTTCACAAGTGCCTCTTTCATGGAATTTCTCTTCTTCTTATCACTTTCTCTCTCAAGTTATTCTTTTGGCACTTATCTTATGTTCTCCACAATTATAACTCTCTTCACCTCTTCACAAGGTAACTCATTCTTCCTCATCCTTCCATGAGTACCTTTCTCTCTTCCAAGGCAATCAACTTTTTCCTTTTCTTCTTCTCCATCAGTAGATTGACTAGCCACTTTACCTTCTTTCTCATCTTCCATCCAACTTCTTGGATTTATTCTTGCATTTACTCAACCATGAGCTCTACCTCTGTTATCTTTTTCTTAATCTCCTCTACTTCCCTTTTGGTACTCTTCCTCTTTTTGTTTTCTCCTCCTCTCTTTCTCTTTTCTTTTTGGTTCTTATTTCTCTTAGGTAGTTTTCTCATCATTCTTAAGATTTTCTCAACATCCATCTTACCTCACCCAAGTCTCTTTCACCTCAATCTATTGTAAGATCATCTAGGATCAATTAAATATGCTCTTATTAAGCTTCACAGCTCTTTTCAAGCCTTTCTTGGCTTCTTCTTCTCTTAAGCCTTAATGGATTGACTACCTTGAACCACTTATACCCTACAATTGATCACTGAAACAAAAATCAGATCCAAAGAGCTTAAGAAAATCAATTTTTGAAACTTCTCATACCTTTTCCACTTGCTTCACCCACTATAAGAAACCTACAACTACCAATATTCACAAAGTTCTTCAATTGTTGCAAGTACTGATTAGAAGAGTACAAAACAAAACTTATCTTGCTAAGAGCTAACCAACTCTTATACCAAAAAATGATGCCTATCTTAGCCCAGGTTACTCCATTTAGATAAGATCATGACATTGAGAGCTCAAGAACAATACATTAGAAGTATACCCACAATCTTATCTTCTATAGTCTTGTCTTGGTTTTGAGAAGATACCAACCTTCAATGGTTCTTGATGGTTTATATAGGCATTCAAAGAATAATAGTCTCTTAGATCATATTTATCACTTATTTTACTAATTATCCATAATTAGAGATAAGTATTTGGTCATTTGAGACTCTTATTTAGTCATTTGTTTGCATTCAAGAACTATGTATCTTCCTCTATATCATACATCTAAGACAATGCATTAACATGGATCTTGAATCTTTTCATAGATGCTTAAGAAGTGCCTTCATGCCAAGGAAAAGGTATATTAGAGATTTCAGATATTTCATTAAGATATCATTATTGAGAAATCATAGTATCATTATTTCTTCATGAAGTGTAAGATCTTCTTCCTACTTCAAGTACATTGTCTTCCTTGCTACTAACACTATCAAAAGACATATTTAGGTATAAATTTTGATCCATGTACCTTATAGTAAATATAATGACAATTATGGATACCCATTTCATATTTATTTATTCCTACCAAATTTCAAATCTTAAGTCTTTAAGGGTCATTCCCAACTCGGAATGTATGCTCTCCAATTGGGTCTCTTAATAGTATGGGAATAATATTTCATCACAAATCCATTTAAACATATCACTTAGAAAAATTATTGAAAACCCATTTTAAAATTATCATTTTACTTTTACAGTCCAAATTTTAGGTTGTTTTGAGGTGGTGATACAAATTTATCGATGATTGTCCGAATCCATGTTTAAGGTTTTTAAAACTAAAATGTAGTTTTCTCCTAAATACTGTCACCTATAACTTCAGATCAGATCCTTCAAAAGTTTTTAACCTCTTTCATATGCTTTAGGGGAATTTATATATTATTATTTCCAAGTTTTATCTTAGAAAACTTCATAATTCATAAGTTATGACAAATTCTCCCCCTTATAACATGTCGTAAGGTCTATTAGAGCCCGAGAAGGGAAGTTTTAGAGATTGTTTCTTGTTTAATCATTATCATGGTCTAGGATCAAGTGTAGAAGAATTATATTTACATTATGTACCTTTCCAACTCATTATCCCACACATGTAAAGCTTCATTCCTCCTTAAACATGCATTTACACTTAGAAAACCATAAAGGAATGACACACTATAGTCAAACATGAAGACAATAAGAAATTTTCATTATAAGTGGAAATCATGCCAGTTGTAGGACCTTAATATACATATGAGGAAGTGAATGAAACATATATTCATGTTCATAATCATGTCCTTCTCATTCATGACCACTAACGGGTCTTCCTCATTACATAATTCATGCTTCCAACACCCTTTTCTCATCTTCTATGAGCTTCTTCAATTCAATGCATCCTAACTATATTCTACCATCTCCTATCTACTTATTCCCATGGAGATATTTGATCATCCTACTATGAAAAAAACCCACACTTCTAACTTATCTTGATTTGTATTCTATCATTAGCATTTTATCCAATAGCTCTTGAGATAATATCTCAACTTACAAGTTGAATTTGGTGGGTCTGTTTTGATAACTAAGAAAAATTTCATATAACTTATTCAACTCGTATATGACCTCTACTATATCCTATGACACATATTCCATCCTCCTCCTACGTAGCTTACTCAACCAAATTCCACTTTTACTCTCATGTAAATGAGGATTTACATACAAATTCAAATACAACATAATAGTTTTGGAGGGAAACAAATTCAAATTCCTAGTGCATAGTATTCATGCCATGAGAAGGCTTATTACAAACTTGTTCATGGTTCTTGAGGCATCATGAAATTCTCTTGCATTATAAATAATGGTTTTACACCTTATTTTTTTAAGGTGAGTATTAGGTTGGCATTAGAATTTTGCAACGAATGTTACAATCATATTTTACTGATTAAAAACAAAGGTAATATCTTTTTAAAATGATTTAGTTGTGTTTATTTGCATGTTTGTGTTATGATGTTTATTTGCATATCTATTTAGTGAAACAAAATCTTTAACTATTCGCATAAAAAATCAATTTAAAAAAGGAAGGGAACAACATTTCAAGCACTTCATTTTTCTTACCTCTTTTAAGGTAGAATTCACATTTACAAGGGGTTTTGTGCAATTCACACGAGCTAATTATATGTGGCAAAGTAAGTTTTGTAAGAGTTTCTACATATTATAAATGAAAAGAAGTGGCTAAATGTGGATCTCATAATGTGTGAAACAATTTTCAGATGTGATCATATGTTTACCTTTAAATTCCTATACAAAAATGACAAATGTGACCGACAAGATATTTTAAGCTCGAACAATAATTCAACTACAAATCTTTGAAAGGACCGACAACCACTACAGTGTTGAGCATGATTATAATAAATATGTATGTGCATTTTTAGGTCCACATTACTTGACATCATCTTTTACCTGATGCCAAATTACCTTCCACCAAAAAGATAAGAGTTTTGTACCCTTTCTACCAGTGAATTGGAGTGACACTGTATTGTGCAGTGTGGAGTGGAGAATCCCTCTTATCTCCTCCACATGTACCAATCCATCATATTTTAAATGCTTATGCACAAGAAAAATCTAACGTGCTCTACATGGTCTCCAAATTATCCCATGAGACACACATGTAAATTCCCATTCCATCTACGAGTGTTCTAACTACCCAGAAAATACCGAAAGGGATGGAGTGAAGAATTAGAACATGGAGAAGTGAGATAGTGGGAGAGGAAGAGAGGAGAAGAAGTGGTTCGACACATGAGAATTTAAAGGGTGGGGAAATAAATGTGGTGAACCAATGCGAAATCTTCCTTCACACAAACAAAAAAATAATTGGTAATCGGATGCAAGAGAAAGGGGATGCGGAGTGAAAGTCAGTGATCCAACATACGTAGTGTCACATAGGCCCATGGAGGATTATGTAGACCATTTTTAATAATTAAAATCCTATGCAAGTGTTGGGAAACTAGAGATGTGCAAACAAAGTTTCGTGGCTTGAATTACAAAACCCAAATTAAATCCGCTTTCAGTGAAAAAAAGGGTGAAACTTGAGTAGTATGGAGGCTGGAAACTCTAGACTTGAAACCAGCCGTGGCGAGCCAGAATTTCATCACCACCACAAAGAAAGAATTGAAATCAATTCCGTTGTTGTTTGATGTGTTGTTAGCTTTCATGTTGCACTTTATCAACTCGAAGTCGCTTGCATTATCCACATGTATGCAACATGCTTTTTAAAGGAAAAATTTTCAAGACAAATGACATGTTGGCTACGTAGCCTTCATTTAAGTTGCATGTGTTCCATTGAAAAGGTCTTGGAGAGAGCTTTCTATCAGACATAATATTAGAGGGAATGGTTAAGAGATATGGGATATCTTTGAGACATAATTTTAGGTGTGTTCATGCTTGTTTTTCCTAGTTTGTTTGTGCCTAGAATATTGGTTTCACACAAAACAACATTTGTGCAAAATCTAATTATATGCAGGGTTCTAAAGAAACCCACAAAAAAATAGTGGATTGTGTGTAAATGATGTCTCATGAAATGATCCAGACTATAGACAATTCTTAGTTGAAAGAGATAGCTAGCAAATGTTGAATTTAATAGGAAATTTATAAAGTGTGATGAAATTTATACAAGACTTGTCCAAATCCATATAATATTACAACTACATAACATCGTACTATACAACTTGAACATGCAATGATCTCAACATTTCCATGGTGTGGTGGTGAATCAATTCATTTACGGAAAAAAATGGATGACAGAAGGCTTTTTGGGGACAAAAAGAATCATGTGTCATAAGAGTTTCCCATTCAAGGTAGGGTCCATTTTAAGATCCCCATCTAAAACAAATTATAGAATGGGTGGAGAATGTGCCAAAAAAATATGTTCACATTGTTGGTGAATCTTGGAAAGGAGGGTTTTGGGATGGCAATGAATGTAATTTATTTCAACCATGAATGTTTGTATATCTATGTTACTATTTGGTAATCAAAATCTATTAGCATATGGTAATAATAACATGCAGACACATGACATCATCACAAATGAACCCACTCGGTAACAAGTAGTAGTTGTCGGCTGATAAGAGAAACATGTTGATGTGCGTCAACCTCGTGGATGCTTCGCTCGATGAATAAGTTTCTATTGTTGTTTGGTTACTACCAGCGCATTGGTGGATGTCAAATAAACGCATCACGTTGTTATCATTTGGCATCACAAGATATATTGGTGTACGTGATATCCTAAATATTTTAAAACATCTTCATATTTATAATTCTAGCTGGTAACAACATGAGATATCAATGCCATTTGGAAACATAAATGGTTATACCAAATGACATACTATTGTGTTGATACATGGTATCTTATTTGTGTTTCCACCCAGAGAACATTCCCATGTTATCGGTTTTATATTCCTAGCCTTGACCAATGGACCCTTCCTTTCCTATACATACCCACCCCCATTTATTTTTCCCATTTACACTTACAGGTTTCTCCAAACTAGAGTTTTTCAGAGCATCTACCACTATTCCAAACGGTTTGTTCTATGACCCACTTCTAGTATTATCTACACAAATAGCTCTTCACGTCACTCATACACTCGGTACTAATATAGGTATCTTCTAACACCTCTTTTTTTCAAAAGATCAAGAATCATGGCACCAAGAAAAAAATCAATTAGCACTTCATCCTTTGTTTACAAAACCTATTATATTTGCAAAGCTACTTCAAATTTTGGAAGACACATAAATTAAAATTCAATCCGATTGGATGAAAACTCGGGATTCTATTGATTACTTTACATGCCTCAAGTAGAGACATAAATCAAGTTGTTAGATAATTTAATGCATACATATAATAGTTCTGATGGCTCTTTCCAAGTTGCATTACCATCCCACCAATTTGTCATTAGAATAACCCCTGATGATATTCATCATCTAATGGGGCTACCCCATCAAAATGCATTTCATGTATAAAAAAACCATTCTACCTTATGAGGAAAATAAATTTTTAGAGTCTCATTACAAGATTCTTTTTGAGGATGAGGTTAATAATCCCTCTAAAAGAGGGATTAACACACAATCAATCAAATACCCCTTTCTCCTAGCCATGGTGGAATTTTTCCAGGCCCACATCATTTTATAGGGAAGATACATTGACTTTCCTTACCTTCTCTAAACCCTTTTCGGTGTTAGATTTGATTGGTGTTCATATCTTTCAACAAGGATTCTCTCTAACCTTGACAAAGCCATTGTGAATCCTAGTGCAATTATTTCTTCTTCTTGTTTTATTCTTGCTTTCTATTATGAGGGTTTTCACACATTAAATCAAAAACTATTCCAACTTCACTGCATGAGAAGATGGAAAAATATGCAATGTATATGGACCGACAGTTGGTGATAATTTTGTTTTTAAAGAATTCTATCTTGATTCTTTTCATAAAAATAATCATTTTTAAATCAATTTTGAAAAATATATAATCTATTTTCAACAGGTCAAAGAAAGCAAAACAATGGCTTGATGTGTTGCGGAAGTTCATGCACATAACCTTGTTGGGCCTGAGGGTCTAGTGAAAACATTGCATTTGATGTCACCATGAATGATGACTCTATGGTTGTCACTAGCACCCAACAACCTAGAAGTAGAATAAAACACATGTGCATTCCGATTAAATCGTCCCATAACTAAGACACAACACATACTCATGCCAATATAGGTTTTAATTAATCCACAATGCATAATCATGTTAATTTTTATTAAATATGTTTATAGACTAATGATAATCTGAGTCTTGATAATTATTAGTGACATGCCATTTTCTAAATGTTTGGCACATCACCCCTGGACCCATGGTGTCTATTGTTGTAGACACTTTGCTTACATACTTGAGCAACATGAGATTTAGTCTGTAGAATTTCTTATCCCTTCAAGTTCATGTATGAATAAATTGTATATTTAAATTTTATTTATATTAGTATTTGTTTTAGGATTTTATCATTCAATTTAACTGGTTTTCCTTAAAATCGGGGCTTGCAATGCCACCACCCCCTTCTAGCCAGTGCCACAATATATTGATTATGAAAAACAAAACAACACTCAAAGCATAAAAGCCCATATTGATTTCATTCTTTTTAAGTGCTTAGTGTTCTCTTGTTTGAATTTGTACATATAACATACTGATATTGTTAAATTATTGATGCTCACAAAATTTTTACAACCTCAATCTCATGTTCAACCCATGACCACCCCCTCTATTCAACACTTAAGGAGTACACCATGCCCACCTCCCCTTCGTCTCATGGTAGGGGAAAGAGGATAGTGTTCCCTGAAACAAGTAGGGGACACACAATTATACCACTTGAGTTCCCCAACTTTTCATTGGGTGGCATGCAGAGTGTCGAGGCACTTTTGTTTTAAATAATATAGATATGGATGAGGAGTATCTTGGATTTGATAGCCTTTATGACATGGTAACAAAGGGAAACATAACGATGATTTTATTTAGTCTGAGAAAAAGATGCATCGGTGCCACAACAACAAGCCACTTCAGATCCTCCTTCACCAATTGGGGAGGAAAATTTTGATGATGATGCAAAATAAAAAAATTTGGTTGACATTCTTATGGTTGATAATTGTACAACCCTTGTGATGGAAAATATTGTTCTTGATATTAAGGAATTGAGGATATGGGAGATCAGAGTGAAATCTCGATCAAAGAAATTAATGAACGATATCATAATTTTTCACATAGGGAACAACTTTTTTCATTGATAAAAATGAACCAGTTAAGATTGATGTTTTACTTTCTCAAGCACAATATTGTCACCAATAATAATTATAATAATGATAATGTTTTAAATATAATGCTTAACATATTGGTGAATTTGAATGTCGAGGCACAGTCATATTACAATAAGTGGAATAGAGACAAAAAACTTGTCACTATTGCAAATGCAGAGAAAGACTTGGCCTTGGTAAGTACTTAATATTTTGAAGATTATATTTTATGTTGTTATAGTTTATCTACTTTCTAACTATGGGATTTTTACATGCATTCCAAATACCAGACATTGAAGAATGAAGTGCATGTGTTAGATGAACACCTTAAAAATCGGAGAGAAGTGTACATGGTGCAATAGCCTTCAAAGAGAAACTTGTTCATTAAACAAGAAAAATAATACATTACGAAGGATTATAAAGGAGCATGGATTGGATCCTGATATTTTGTTGAAGAAAAAAATTGATGAGGATCCTACTCTCCTTTTAGCAAGAGATGTAGCTAGTGAGGATAGGAAAAATCTTAAAATATTAATGCAAGCTGTAAATGAATTAGTCCAGTCTGGTGTTATTAAAGATAGTACAAATGTTGATGTTGTAGAAGCTTACTCCAAAAGGATCCAAATGAAGAAAACTATTGATGTCAATCATTGTATTTGTTAAATGAAAACATTATCTTATTTTAAAACTTGTATAGTTGATGAATAGTAATACATGGATTTACAATTTAGTTTCAAACTTGGATGGACTCAATATTGAAAACTTGGATGTACATTTTTCTCTTGAATCTTGATGTATAGATAGATTATACTTATAGTGTATTTTCAAATCGGCTGAATTAAATACAAAAAACATTATCTCTAGACTCCTATGTATTTTATTAATCCCCAAAATCTTGATGGATATATGGATTATAATATATTTGTGAACATGTGTGGATTCGATATTGAGAAATCAAAGATTGAACATACTTTCCTAAGTAATGTAATTAAATTTTTTTACATCATATTAAAAAATAGAAGTGATTTAAAATTTCCAAACATTATATAAAAATATATGTAAAGGAAAAATAACTAAATGACGAGTCACAATATATATTTCGAAAAGGAAAATTCTCAAGTGTCTGTAATTGAAACAACCCTATCCTTAATGGTCCATCACATTCAACATTATTTGAATCTCCATTAGTTCCTATCTAATTGATAGATCTCCACTCGAAAGGGATGTCCAAGTAGCTAATGCTCTTTCATATGGAAACGTATCCACTCCATATCTTAAAACATACAGTCTCAAACAAGTTTCTAGATTTTTTTCCAATATATTGCAAAGTTTTGATTCAACAAATGTTAATGCGCTAAAAACCCTTTCATCTTCAACTCACCCCAGAATCTTTGTTTGTATGAGTTCATACATTTTGAAGTATTCACTTATAGTTTCTCTCAAAATGCTATTGTGATAGAACTTTCTCCACAATAGTGTAATAGCTCTCTTTTTTGTTGGTTTAGTAAGAGTCTTATATTGATCACTCATTGTCAATGCAAAATGTGTTGACTATGATATGAGTAATTTTCTATTCAATATACCATTCAATTCTTCTCTATTAATATCTGAATATTTGTAAAACCGGTCCATTAGTTTGGACATATATTTTGTAAAGAGTTGAGCTATTTGTTCTTCACCAATCATTGGATTCCAAAAATTGGGATTTACAACTCCCATGGCCTCAAGCAGATCACTATTCTTAAATCACTCTCTAATCTCATAAGATAATGTTTTAGTTATCGTCATCAATTTTTTCCATGTGTCGGACATTGTGTAGACACCCCATTTCACATCTATCCTAAATCAATTAATTTCCTTCCTCATTTCCCACAAAAATACACTTGAATTAATCAAATATAATTTGATTAATTATCCATTTCAAATCTAAAAATAATCTAATCCTCACAACATGTCATTATTCTCCATGTTTTCCACTATTGAATTAAAAATTCAAATTCAAATCCTCACCCACCATTCGTGGTCCCCACTCACCTAAAATCCTCCACTTATGAATTAAAAATATAATTCAAATCCTCACCCATTCTTCGTGGCCCCACTCACCTAATATTGCCCACATTTTCAAACCACCCACTTAATCTTGCCCACATTTTCAAACCATGATTACTTAAATTAATCTAAGCTAATCACTCCCTCAGTTATAATCAACCTTACCCCTCCCCTCTAAACACACGGAGAATAAGCTTTCATGCCATATCTAAGTTCTTGCATCCTTTGAGCAAAGAACATCATTACGACTGTCCTAATGCCAAAATAGCCTCATAATCCTTTTTCCCATCCAGTGCAAAGTAAGAGGATCGTTGTTGCAGGAAGGTCTTGCTCCGTCTTGAAGAAAAGCACCTACATATCACAAAATCAGGGCTCAATCCAAGTTTCCTAGCCCATTCCGAGGTTTGCTACGGAACGCGAAGGAGGAGGTATGATTATTGGTATTTTACTTCCTTGTTAGTAGTGTATTTTTCATAGCTTACATTCTGGCACGCCCGGTTACTTTCGATCTATTACCATTAATTTTCCAATTAGTGGTTTTATCTGTTCTTTGTTTATTATTGTTCATTATTATTTCATTTTCTATTCCTTATGGTCTTCTTTGGTTAACCTTCACGCTTTGGATAGTGTTTTTGTTGTGTGGTGTATCTGCAGGTTATAGCAACAATGAAACTCTGAAGCTCATTCTGTCTTTGATCTCCTCGGCGCTTGGTGCTTAGTTCCCAGTTTTGATTTTGTTATTTACTCATCATCTGTAGAAACACATGAACTAGCCATTAGTTTATTATCTTACTGTCATGGGACAACCAATCCGGAAAATGCATTTATTTATTTATTTTTGCTAAAATAACTGCTTTGTAGGAAGTTAATCATTTTTATTTTCTTTTATTTTAATCAATCATTTTGTGATCTAACTCTTTCTTTCTGTTTATTTTTCTTTTTTAACCTTGCTGACAAAATTTTAGCTTCTCAGGTGAAGTATAGAAGTCAGAAAATAAAAAAACCAGCTCCCGGACGTTTTTCTCACGTTTAAAATTTTCATTCAGAGCGTTCTCGTAGCCCATCTTCCGGAAGCCATAACTTTTGCTCCCGAACTCGGAATGAATTCATTTTTTTTTTAACGGAAAGGTATTGAAAAGATATATGCAATGCAAAAATAATTTTTAGATTTAGACTTACAAAAAAATTTAGTTTCATTTCTTCTAACACTGTCTTTTAACAAAAAACAACAAAATTATAGTTTTATTTATTTTTATTTTTTAATTTTTATTTCACGAAACATCCTCACACGTATGCTCTTTCCTCGCACTTCAAAAGTGATCTTGGAAATCAGAAATGTGAGGCCACTCAAGTTTTAGAAAATAATTTTTATTTTTAATTTTTTGCCTTACATTTAAATTTTCCACGAAAACACTTCTCGGTAACGTTTTCACCCTCTTCTTTCATCATTTTTATTTTTTGTGAACATAATCATTATCGCTATTTCGCAATCATGATTAATTGCAATAATTATTAATATTTAAAAAAAAAAACTATTTTAATTGTATCCGCGTATGCTCTTTTCTTGCGCCTTCGAGCGATCTAGAAAATCAGAAACCGTCACAATTTTTAGTTTCTTGTTCTAACATTGCAGGATCCTCTAGCTTTGTTTTCCAACTGTCATTTTAATAATTATTTTCCTTTTTCATATTCTTAATATTTTTTTGGTCGTTGGTTGTGTATGCTCTTTTCCTGCGCCTTTGAGCGATCTGGCAAATCAAAAACAACCACGATCACTTTTCTAACATTTCATTTGCAGGATAACTACTAATTTGTTTTCTGTAGAACCGCGTTGCTGGAATATTGTCAAAAACAAAAACAAAAACAAAAACAAAAATCCCACAAAAATACCACCATTTAAAGACAATTGCTTTGAAACAAAAAAAAAAAAAAACAAAAAAGTACATTCAGTGCGCAATTATTTTCTGCTAGTGATTTATTTCAAGTTGGAAAGAACCCTGCGTTTAATCACTTTATCATATTGTTTTTGCACGTAGACAAGGTGGATTTCATCACCACCAAAGCTACATCGGTGACGTGGACTTGACTACCACGCACTAACAGCATTTGCATCTGCATTGCACTTTGAGACCTAGTCTCATCACGGCGTCGGTATTTACCTGCGCTTGCTCTTCACTTACAGTAATCTTGTGCAGTGCGGCGCTATGTGAGTCACGCCTAAATAGCTGTAACAACAAAGTTTGGGCATCGTCCCTGTAAATCTTTAGGGAGTTATAAGGACACCATACACATTCATCCCTCCATCACCTTCCACCTTTTCACAAAACTTGTTCTGGATGTGGTGATTCACTCTGAAACAGTAAGTAAGAATTGGTGAGTCTCCTCCAGTGCTCTAAGGGTTCCCCACCAATTCGTCCCCGTACATGCAATTAGGTATATCAGGACTAGGGTATATCGGAGGACGCATCTTCTTGGAGTAATAAGAGCCTGCATCCACCATTTCACAACATACTTGTATGATTGCATGAAACAATGATCATTCCTGAAGAATTTACCTCATAAGCCAAAACAATTGAATCCACATGATTTTGCTGTTTGAAAACACAATAGTTTAGCATTATTTTATCATAAAACTTGGTTGATATCAATGTGTTCATTGTAAAAGTTGGACCTAGTTGTGTTCCACAAAAATCGAGTTCTCGACCATTCAATACCAAGCGAAAACATCGAAACAATCCAACAACACAAACCAAAACATCACACCAATTTCATTAGCTCACTTTAGCCAATAATACATCTCTGTCGTATAGCTTGTCTTCAACTATATCCATAAATATTGAGTGACTTGCGTTCACTCCTTATCTCATCAATTGTCAGAACATTCTTTCTAGCTTGTTTCAAGCTATATCAAAATGACATTGAGTGACTTGTTTGAGTTCACTCATTATTTCATCAGCTATCGAGTTTAACAAAATCCCATCCGACACAAATCCCTTCAAAACTCATTTTGAGTTCACAACTGTGTTGAGTCACTTGTTTGAGTTACTCTTCCTATCAAAAATCCAGAGCTTGTTAAAGCCAAACCAATCAACATATTCATCATAGCTTGTTTGAGCTACATCCCACTTGTATTGAGTACCTTGTTTGAGTGTACTCCTTACATTTTCGTCTGTTAAGCTTGTTTAATCCAAACCAATCAACATATTCGTCATAGCTTGTTTAAGTTATATCCCACTTGTATCCCGAGTAGCTTGTTTGAGCTTACTCCTTATAGCCTTGTTAAAACTTGATTGAGCGAAAACAAAGATCATAATCAATAGGTTGATTTCTTCATCGCACATTTCTTCATTCTCCCTCTCTTTCAAACATGAAGAATTCACGAAAAATATCACACAATGAGCTATTAGAACAAATTAATAAGATGACAACACAACTCTCTCATATGGCTACCCAAATCAGTGAGCGATCACCCAAAAAGCCGATCATACAACCTCACAAAGAAATCAGTTCACGTAAAGTCCAACGTCAGTTTACCCCCCTTGGAGAAAGTCTCTCTAGTGTTTTTCATCAACTAAAAGAGGCTAAACTGATAAGATATCCAATTACAAAACCCTTTGTCAAAGGGAAGCTAAGCCATCTTTGATCTACAAACCTAACACATCTTTGTGAATTTTATCGCATTGATGGTCATCACATAGATAAATGTGTACGATTTAAGAATTACGTCCAAGACTTAATTGACGAATTTACGCATCTCTGTAGAACTTGATGACAATGCTCTTACTGACCAACGACACATCGATACCACAACTTTCCATGAAGAGGTGACTACTGCATCAAACTCCTATATATGTTGAAATTCCACAAGATCATGACGATGATAGTCAAGACTCTCTAATTCCAAACCAATCCATATCTTCTTCAAATTTTCTTCCATTAGTTCAAACATACATTGAACTGTTTTGGACAACAACATTCTTCCAACATCTAATGAGCACTTGAACTTATTTCAAGACTCTCTTTCAGCCCAAACATATATTGAACCTGTTTTGGGTGACAACATTCTTCCAACATCTAACGAGACCTTGATCTTGTTTCAAGACTCCCTTTCAAACCTTGATATTACTGTAGACACTACAGACGAGGTTCCATCAACAGGTACCATTAAGTTTGATTCTATTCTTCCAATATTGGCTCTTATGCCTAACATCTCTAGCCTTTTTGTCAAAACACAACCACATCAAGTTTGCACACTTGCAATGAACTGTCATGACCATTATACTTTCAACGATCGATCTTGCAGGCATCTCATCACTAATGATTCTCACCTATCAAGACTTCTATGTGCATATATTCTACGAGGTATGTATACCTAGGAATATCTTTATGCCACCTTTTCCATCTTTAATTTTGAATCTATCGTCAAATCAATTAATTCATGGACAAATGACAGCAAAAAAATAAAACAATGCAAATTGGAGGCCACTCCCTTCTCCCTTGTTTATGGTGGGGAAGATATTTTACATGTCAAGGTTGAATTCCCATCCTTTAGAATATCCCTCAAAGACGTAATCAATAAAGATTATTATCAACATTCACGCCTTAATGAACTCGAACTTCTTGATGAAAAATGACTTAATGCCCTAGATCATCTTCAAGTATATCAAAATCAGCTACGACATAGCTACCATAAAAAATTCAAACCTAGAAAATTTAAGGTCAATCATTTCATTCTCAAAGAAAATCGAAAGAACACACCCAAAGAACGAGACAAACAAGAAAAATTTGAGCCCAACGAAATCATAGATAGTTTTGGGTTTGGAGCTTATAAATTGGCCATTGACACCGGCCAAGTCCTTGAAAAACCCATGAATGCATTCCATTCAAAGAAATTTTATTCTTGAAATAACTCTATATTCCGGGAAACAACAACGTGTACATTGTTCCTTTTGTCTTGCTTATTTCCGAATAATTTAAATTCATTCATTTCCATTGGCAGATATTTTCTTTATCAAAATCACATCTTCATATTTATCATCATGAGACAAGTGCTAGTATAAATCCTATTAAGTTTGTGAGCATCATACTTCTTCCATTTTCAGTCACTTTCCTCTATGGTCATACCTAGAAGCTTACTGATGGTAATATATCCCCTTCTAATACATTCTCTCTTTCATAACAAAGCTCTAAACTTCATTACCCAGTTCGTTTGGTCGTCCATCTCGGTCTTGATGTTGAACCTCGCGTCCTACTAGTCGTGTAGGGCTTTGAGATTGAGGCGAGATGTTTCTTCCCAAATACAAAGCACTATTGTAAAAAAATCCATCAATTCAATAACTTATGAATAATTCATTGTCACATCTTTCATCCTTCATAGTCTTTGGTGTTGAGCCCACACTTCTTACTAGTAGTGTGAGACTGGGAATGGAGGAAGGTGCCCTTACTTGTCTACGTCTTGTCTTCGGTGATAAACCCTTGCCTCTTACAAGTGGCATGGGGCAAAGCGTAGAGGGTCATTCTCATACAAGCATAAAAACATTGCAAAATATTCCAAAAAAAAAAAAAAACAAAAACAAGAAAAACAAACAAAAGGAAATTCACTCGCCTATATTTTGCCTTTGGTGATGAGCCCTTGCTTCTCACTAGTAGCATGGGGCAAGGCATAGGGAGTCATTTCAAAAATACAAAATCTTACAGTGCTTACAAATTATAGAATCCCCAAACACGTAATTTAGATGCCTAAGTGAAGAGAGAACTATCCCTTAACCTCATATCTTATCAATTAGCAGGCCACATAACTGTCTAAGTCTAGCATGTGACTCATAAAGTGAAAGCCATTTTTGAAACTGGTTCAGTACCATTATGAAGAATGGAGTCACAATTTCCCAAAGGGATTGTTGTTAGCATTTGTCTCTATATTCATTATCCACCTCCTGCGTCCTTCTTGATTCTCGGTGATGAGCCCACACATCTTACTAGTTGTGTGGAGTCAAGAATGGAGCTGGAATTATTTTCATCATATCATCACCACCATATCCTGCCAATGGAAAGTGAATTTATGTTATTTTGAGCATAAGTTACAATGCGGAACACGGTACATCGTCTCTCAAAAATAATTCTGCACTCTGGTCCATAAATTGTCAATCATAATGTAAAAATCCAAAAACATTTGAAAATCGTAAAAAAATCCAAAAACAATGTAAAAATCTAAAAATCCAAAAACATTTGAAAATCATCAAAAATCTAAAAACAGTGTAAAAATCCAAAAATCCAAAAACATTTGAAAATCATCAAAAATCTAAAAACATTTGAAAATCGTCAAAAATCCAAACATAGTGTAAACATCCTAAAAATTCAAAAACATTAGAAAATCCAAAAATCCAAAAACAAAAACATTAGAAAATATCCAAAATACAAAAACATTTGTAAAATTTTCAAAAGACCAAAAACATCCACAAAATTGTAAAAACTCAATAAGTAACACAGTTCATCCTTTGAACTATTATCCCAAACGAATGGTCCAACCACCTTATGACTACCAATTTCAAACCACTTCTCCTCGCGTGAATCCTCGCTTGGGAAAATCCAGCTCTCATTGTTTCCTTGTTTGAGGAGACTGACCCAATCCTTTGTACCTCTGCTTGGGGGCACATCTAATCAATCATCACTGTGGAACACGTTAGGGACATGTTTACTAGTTCTTGTGTTGCATTATTAGTGGCAAATTATTAATTGTTTTTTTGTATCTTGATATATTACAGGGGGCATCTTGATTTTATATATCCTGGTGTTCTCTGTAATATTCTTATGTTATCTGATTGCATGTCGTACTGGGGCATCATACTTTCTTGATGGCCTTTGTCTATGCTCTCTTCCATTTGCATATCGTACTGGGGCATCAAACCTTTTTGATGGCCCCTGTCTATGCTTATCACGCACATTACAGATCTAGTCATCTTGATCTTTTATATCACGATGCATCCTGTTATGTGCTATATTAAAATTAAGATGCTTTTCGTCACGTGAGTATCTTCCTGCATGATCAAAATCTTACTTTGCACCCCATCCATTCACCCATACTAATACATTCTCCAGTTTGCGAATCCTACTTGATCACCGTTGCAGTTTGCGAATCCTACTTGACGATCTTTCTCAAGTAGCATTCACTATCCAGCAGCTCCTTCTCCCCCACCATGATCACCATGTATTTGATCCATTCATTCTCACTTCTCATTTTTACTCCTCTACCGCTTATACTCATATTACCCTTCTCACCATTCCTGTCCCCTCTCACCCATTGGTATTCTTTCCTTTCACCCGTTTTCTTCCCACTTGACAATCTTACTTAATAACCCCTTCTATATGGAATCCTCAGTGGAGGTTTACCCTCTCCCTAAGATCTTCCCGCTGTAGAAGCTTCTTCACCACCTGCCCTCTCATTAAATAACCATCACCACCAAACACATCTTCCAACTCCACCTCTTCTACTTCCGATTCCCGCATCATTACTCTCACCACGTGGGCATCCCAATTAAGGATTCCCCTCACACTCTCCGCCCTCCACTGCATATATTCCTTCATCCATTCATGTTACACTCCTTTGTGTCCTTTATTTCTTATTATCACCTCATCTCATATCATATACCACTTAGGCATACCTCACTCACTCTTTTCTCATCCTTCCCCAAATCCACCTTATGCCTGGTCATCCTACTTACACGCCATCGTAGTATGGCAAATTCACTTGAGGGTTCCCCTTCAGTACATTTTGTCATACCCTATTCCCACCAACTCTAACATCATCCTTCTTCTTCCTCAGCTTGGCGATCTTACTTAACCATTCCAGCCGCATGGCAATCTTACTTAATACTTCCACTTAAGGTTGATCTGCCCTGTGGCCTTCCCCCATCCCATCATATTTCGCCCATCTTATTTCTCCCACCTCTCATCGTGATCATCTTCTTCACCCTACCATTCCACCCCTATTCCCAATATCATTTTGTCTTTCTCTTTGCATATCATCCTGGTAGGTTGGGTGACCCTACGAAACTTCTCCAGCAGTATGACGATCTTACTTAAGAGATTCTCTTAAGCATGACATGTCATCTTACACTCGCCCATCACTCTCGATCTCACCACCATATTTCCTCTTCATTCCCCATCATCACATCTTTTTACCACCACTATCACCCTCCTCTCGCTTGCAAGCAATCTTACTTAACCACTCACCCGGATGGCAATCTCACTTAAGAGTCCCTCTTAAGGATGATCTGTCTCCTTGCCTTTCCCCATCACTACCCACCCTTCACCCTTCATTTTTTCTCGGCATTCCCCATTATCACATCCTTTCACCTCCTTTTCGATTCTCGCAAACACCACTTCTCGCTTGACCATTTGTCATCTCCAGTTTTGCTCACATGGCAATCTTACTTAACCACTTCCGTCACATGACAATCTTATGTTAGGGTCCTCCCTACACTTAACTTGTCATCATGAACTTCTCCCCCGCCTCATTCTTATTTCACTTTATTGATCGTTTCTTCCACCTGGTATCTCCTATTACCCACTTTTTCCTCCTACTATTATCCTTTCTCCACATATCTTCTTACAACATACACCTCATCTCTTCCACCTACAATCACATTCTTTTCCCCCATTTTCCCCTCCTTGATCCATCATCCTTCATACCATTTCTTCCCATTCTTTTCATGTCTTGGTTCTTCATCCTCACCTCGTTCATCCTCATCACCCCCATCCTCTCCTCGCTTTCACTTCATCCCAACTCCTCCCTCCCATCTTCTTCACTCTTTCCCCTTCATCTTCTCACATTCCCCCTACATTTCTACCCACACACATATTCACCATTATTGTTAATACTCCTATATCATTCTTTCATCATCATCTTCTCTTCCCGCACTCATAATTGTCAACGGGTTTTCCCTAAAAATTATCAATCCGCATTCCGCACGACCTCATTCACTCCCTTGGACCTTCTAGAGTTTCCCTTCATTCCTTCCCTCCTCTAAGCCCACCACTCATTGGCAACGGGTTTTCCCTAACGTCCCTTTGTTGGCGTTACCCTTTCGATCCTCAGCCTTTTTTTATTCCATTTTTCTCACCCTTCCCCACCACTCATCCCTTTCATTGGCGTATTCCCACTCATTCGCTTTCCTTTTTATTCATTTTTCTTTCACCCTTCCCCCACTCATCATTGTCAAGGGGATTTCCTAACGTCCCCTCATTGGCATTGCCTCTTCTATCCCCCCATTCTCTTTTATCTCCTATTCTTTTCCCTCACTCCCACCCTTTCTTGTCGCTTCTTACCCATCTCTCCATCTCCTCTTTGACCTCTTCACTATCTTTACTGTCTTCATCATACATCCTTTTTCTATTTTCCCATCATCGTAGTATCCTCATTTCATTCTCTACCACTTCCCCTTTTCTCTACCACCCCTACCTTTTCGTTCATTCTCCGTATATGTTTCTCTTCCTTTCTCTCCTCTTTTCACACTTTCCTCGCCCCTCATAGTTTCTTTTTTTTCTCTCCGTTCTACTTCTTCTTTTGTCCTCTTTCTATTTTCCTCTATTTCACCCCCTACTCCCACCTCATTTTCTCCTTCTTATTCATCCTTTCCTGTTTCCTGCTTTTTCACTTCCATGCATCCCTCTTTACTATCTCTATTGCTTCCTTCATTTTGCACATCTCTCTCTTTTATCCCCTTCACCCTCTACTCTGTCACTTTTTTGTTTTTGCCTTGTTTGTCCTTCATCATTCCCTTCTTCTCCTATCATCCCTCTCTCTTATTTCTTTTCATTCCTTTTGTTCCCCTCCCCTATTTCCCTTACTCTTCTCATAATCAACCCCCACTCCTATCCATTCCCTTTTCTCTTTCCCACACACCCTCACACCTAGCATTCAAGGTCGATTGAATCCTTCCTCCATTTACATCGTGCGGTCATTCCAGTCTCTTCCACTCCATTATCGTCCTCTTCTCCACCGAATCCATTTCCCTTCTTTTTTTTCGAGAGTTACACATATATTTCATTCTTGTCAATCCTCTCGAGGGGGCATCACCACATCTATCCATAATCACATCTTCTCATGACATTTTTGTCTTGGAGGATACCATGACATCCGTCACTCACCACTTTCTATTCTCCCCAACAAACATTCACTCTACCTTTTAAAAAGTAGATTGAATTCTTCCCCCATACCGTCTACTTTCTTTGAAAGGACACTACTTTCATAGTACCCTTCCAAAGAGGGGCAAATGTAGACACCCCAATTTCACATCTATCCTAAATCAATTAATTTCCCTTCCTCATTTCCCACAAAAATACACTTCGAATTAATCAAATATAATTTGATTAATTATCCATTTCCAAATCTAAAAATAATCTAATCCTCACAACATGTCATTATTCTCCATGTTTTTCCACTATTGAATTAAAAATTCAAATTCAAATCCTCACCCACCATTCGTGGTCCCCACTCACCTAAAATCCTCCACTTATGAATTAAAAATATAATTCAAATCCTCACCCATTCTTCGTGGCCCCCACTCACCTAATATTGCCCACATTTTCAAACCACCCACCTAATCTTGCCCACATTTTCAAACCACCCACTTAATCTTGCCCACATTTTCAAACCATGATTACTTAAATTAATCTAAGCTAATCACTCCCTCAGGCTATAAATACAACCTTACCCCTCCCCTCTAAACACACGGAGAATAAGCTTTCATGCCATATCTAAGTTCTTGCATCCTTTGAGCAAAGAACATCATTACTCGCCTTGTCCTAATGCCAAAATAGCCTCATAATCCTTTTTCCCATCCAAAGGTCACGAAAGTAAGAGGATCGTTGTTGCAGGAAGGTCTTGCTCCGTCTTGAAGAAAAGCACCTACATATCACAAAATCGGGGCTCAATCCAAGTTTCCTAGCCCATTCCTAGGTTTCTTCTACATTTTAACGCCGAAGGAGGAGGTATGATTATTGGTATTTTACTTCCTTGTTAGTAGTGTATTTTTCATAGTTTACACATTGTAACATCAAATAAAAGGCTTGTCACTAGTGCTTCCTCAATATCAGAACCTAGGATATAACGATCTCTTTGGAAAGTGTACATTGGTATATATTTTCCCATCAACTGAGATACAAAGATGACCGTTGATATTGAAATTTAAATAGTTGTTGGGATATTTTGTATCTATTAAGACCTTCTAACTATTGAATATTGGCTTTTGAAACCAATCTTGGCTAGAATATAAGTTATCCAAAATCATACATACATGTTTCCTTAATTTGATAAAATCAACAATGTATATAGATATTTCTGAGCTTGTTTCACCAAGCTCGGGGTTCATTTTAAGAGACCTCTTGAAAATCGGAGGTGGAAAATACCTGGTGAATATCCTTGGAACCGGTTTCGCGGGAAGGCGAATTTTTTGGGGGTCCGACAGTAAAATTTTCACCTGATTTTTAAGTGGTGTGACAAAAGGCTGCAGACGCATGCGGAGGAGATTTGTTGTCGCACATCAACAAGGTTGTTGACGCGCGCATCGGCCAGAGGTTCGTTGACGCGCGTCAACAACCTTGTTGACGCGTGTGATAGAAAATCCTGCATGCTGCGCGTCTGACCTCTCCGCTTTTGGTTGCGCGCGACAAAATCTTTGTTTCGCACGTCAATAAAATCTCTCTCGCACATCTACTTCCTCTGCACTCCTATCGCGCGTCAACAAACTCTCCATGTTGCGTGTCTGCACACGCCCCTCTGTCTCGTCTCACTCTAGCCTCCGCCTCCTGCGCGCTTCCATCGTACATGATAATACATATGCCCCAAGTGGTTTGAGTGAGCTAGTAGTATTCTACTTGCGAATAATCTAGGATTATATAGGGGATAGTTTCAAGGGTAGGCGGCTTACCGACTCTTAAAAAAATTAAACTATAATATTTAGGCGAACAAGTCACTTGACTCGCGAAATTCACCTTTTCAATTTTTCAAAAATAGAATATTCGCCATATTATGAATATTCGCCACTAAAATTATCCCTAACCAAACTTTTTATTTCCTTGACATTGGAAAAATATCGCATAATTTTAATAATGTATCCAAATATGTCAAGCGTGTTAATAATTAATAATATTAGTGCTCACCTTTATATGGGCTGATAAAATGATATATTGTGGGTAGATATATATTATCTCGTGTTAGTTGTATTTGTTACAACAACTACATGTAAAATAGGATTGTGGACAAATTGTTGGTAAAGTTGTTTCCTAGATTATAAGAGCAAAATAAGCTATATATTTGTATGTGTACCCGAATATGAAATATAGAGAAGAAATCATTTATTTATTTGTGTAAATATGCTACTGTACCATCATTTGGTATCACAACAGTTTGGAATCCATTATGAGAGTCCTTTGAATATATTAAGCTTCGTAGTTCACGTGCTCATTTCTCCTGAAGACCGTTGCTAAAGCCTATGCGAAAATATGACTGCAACATCGACTGGGATCCAATAATGGACGCATTTAAGGCATTTTATCCAAAAATATCTTTCATTCTTCTTGCAAGATCTGTCGCAGCAACTGCCGTGGATTCAATGCCATTATAAAAGTGTTGATTACTTGCCAAGTCATGTGTTTTGCATCCTTCATTAGCTGCATATATTTATCTCTGGACTGGCGTGACTCATTTGCCTACAAAGTGAACACGGTTTTACTGAAAGTTGTGGTGAATCTGGTTCGAGGCTTCCATTTCAGTCCTCTAACACAACACAACATTTAATAATTTGACAGTCCGCGTTCATGCATATTAGTATTTTCCACGTCAGAAGTGAAGAAGAGATATTATAACCTGTGGAATACATGTGGTTTTATATCCTCACGTGGACGCGTAGTCAGATCTGTATCTTGTGAGTTAAACCAATCAATACTTTGTGTGGTGCTATTAAACACGTATAAAACCTGTTCTGTGACTTCAACGCATTGGATCTTATATTGCATTGGAGATTCATATTGTATGAATGGAATGAATCTGATCCCTTCAGCATTCGATTCTATCCCGCCCACGTCCAATCTCTGATTGACATTGCATTGGCTTTGGCATCGATTCACTGGTATTTTGGCTTATTCCAAATGAATTTAACTGTGGCTTTCCTGCGATGAATTTTCTTGCATTGAAGTGTATTAACATTGCATTGGCCACACCGACTTTCATCCAATAGTGCATGAGTTGTAGACTACGATCCAAGCATTGATTCGATCTATGCTTCGTGCTCATACTCTCTTTTTTGTCGACCACGCCTCCATTGCTGATTCGACCCCCTTCACACACCTCGAAAGCCATATCTATTTGCTTACATAAGCTCAGAATCGGTGCTACATATTGAAGAGTTTCTTACAGCCCGTGCTAAGTAAAGTAGTTATTTTTGCAATTAGTCAATACTATTAGTTTTATTATGTGTTATTCTTCTTTTACGTAATTGCTATTGTTTATCTCCATCATGGTTATAGTGTGAGAGTTGATTGACATATACACATGATATGTTTGAAAATTGTGAATGGGGTTTGTATGTCACCTCATATGGCTAGTTGAGTGTTATGAAATTAAGTTGTCCATTCATATATTTATGTAGTAATTTGTTTGTACTCTAATAATAGTGGTTGTTTGAGTCACGTATTTCACATTATAAATCAAAATAGTGTTCTTTTCATTATTAAGTTTGTTTTATGGTTAGTCAAACCGTAAAGTGAGTTGTCTTTTTAAGTAAGTGTCAATGTCAAAGTCAATTCATCCATAAAGTCAATTTGTATGCCATACGGCGTATTGTAAAAAGTTAGTGTGTTATTTATCATTTTGTCTTGTTATGACCTAGTGGTTTTGTTTCATCAAAAGAGTCATCAAAACAAATAAAAATAAAAAAATAAATCATTACGAATTCATTTTAAGTGGAATTCAATGTCTCGTAAGTTTGTCAAAATTGTGGGGGATCTCTCTCTCCTAGAAATGATTTGTATGATCATATTCGGCCGAGTTAGCAACATTATTGGAGGACGAGCCATCGGAGGATGGAGGTTGATCAACGACCTCTCGTCATTCACCAACGATGAGGTTGCACACTGCAATGGTGATAGTGTGTTTGTGAGTTTGCTTTCAATATTTGATTTCCAGTGTGCTTCTTTTTCGAGTTCCTAATTTGCGTGAATAAGTGGAAAGTTCACATTGAGGGGAACATGGTCTCAATGTTCCATTTCCTTTTCTTCATTTTTCAGATTTGTATTTAGTGAGTAGTAATTTCCTACATAATTCCTGATGTGAAAATATAGTGGAAAAGATGAAAGCACAAGAAAAAGCAGCATCATGATATTTGGGTTGTTGGTTGTCTTGTAAAACCATCTGTATGTTTGGGTTGTTGGTTGTCCTATAAAACCATCTATATGTTTTGGGTTGTTGGTTGTTCTATAAAACCATCCTTGTTGAGGTTTTGGGTTTTCCTAAAACCATCTAGATCATGAGCACACACGGGTGGCAAGTCATGTGAAAGAAGTGCGATTTTTTTCTCTTATGTTCGCACTAAGGGGGAGAAAGTTAGGAATTAATAATATTAGTGCTCATTTTTATATGGGTTGATATAATGATATATTGTGGGTAGATAAATATTATCTTGTGTTAGTTGTATTTGTTACAACAACTACACGTAAAATAGGCCTACGGACAAATCGTTGGTAAATTTGTTTCCTAGATTATAGGAGAAAAATAAGCTATATATTTGTATGTGTACCCAAATATGAAATATAGAGAACAAATCATTTGTTTCTTTGTGTAAATCTACTACTATACCATCAAGTGATATAACAGATCTTTTGCCTTGTCAACTTCTCTATGATTCTTGAACATATACCCTACTAATGACTTGTATTCCTAAAAAATTATGCAAGTTGGATCATACAACGATATCCATCTTGTGTCAACATCTTTCAACAATTTTTTACCATTTATAATTACAACAAAAAATATGAAACTCCAAAATATTTTAGGACTGCTTGACATGTATGAATGCAAATCATGTATAAGCTCTTCCACTTTAGTGACATTTTCAAAATTACTTACAATCTTGTAAGCAAGATTCATTCTATGAGCCATGCAGTGAATAGGTATCATGTACGGAGAAATTATTGTCTGAAGGTGAATACAAAGCCTAGTTTTGTGACCTTGCATAAAAATTACCCATCAGCCCACAAATCAGCTTCGTAGAGATTGAATGATCGTCCATACCAGTTATTTCTTTCAAATTTTTAATAACTAGTTTGCAGAGGTTCTCAGAATTATAATTCTCCATCATTTTGTTCATAGCTAGTAGATGATTTTCCCTCAAATGGTTATTAAAATTGAAAGTGTAGACATGCATGAAAACCCATGATGTATTGTCTACTGCTGTGACCTCATCAATCAACAATGAGATAAAATTCACATTTTTACCTTCTCTCTCAAATCAGTGATTTCAATTTCTACCATACACTTTTCCATTTCCCAAGCACTTGTATCTAACCAATGTGTTGTTGGAATGTTTGAAACCCATTACATTGAAATAATATCTTATAATCAATGAGATCTAAAATAGGTATTCCCTTTTTTAAATGTTAAATATTGTTTAGAATTGTATAAGTTTTGCCTAAAGACTTACATTAGCAGCTTTTGCAAATTTAGCCTTTATTGTTCCACCTTTCTCAACAAGGTCTTGAATATGTTTATGATGATTTTCATATTCTGCTACATATCTCATATGTAAACAATCTTCCTCATTTTTCCATCTAGATGTTTTTTATTATTGTTCCATCTTCTTTATTTTTCAACTCATATACTTTCCCATAATGCTTCTCTATTATGTCCAACTTCAATTGCATTTTTTGGTCTTTTCCTAGTTTCCAACTACATATAGTACATCTACATTTGGTAGGAGTATCAGTAGTGTTTTCTGGTTCAACAGGTTCAATAAATGGATATTTTTCGACCATTCAAATTTATAAGTCCTTCCTAAAGTCCACTTCCCACTCTTACGTTTCTAATGTCTGTTTCTGGAATATTTATCTGAAGTTTGAGTTTGATGGCAATTGGGATTATCACTACTATCTATGTGAATTGAATTACTCTGCTAATTACAAATTTCATCTAGCGTAAAGTCATTGGTAGGGTTTTCTGCATTTGAAATAAATTGAGTTTCTTATTGCATCCTTCATAAATCAACATATAAAGTAACATCAACATAATAAGATTCAAAATTACCTCTTGGCACTAGTGTAATTGTGGGCTGACTAAAATATTTTGAAATTTCCATGTCACGTTTTCTTTTTCCTTGAGCTCTTTTCTCATTTGCACTAGGGGCCATCATATGGGTGATTTTGAAGTCTACACATGTGACAAAAATATATAAAATTTTAAAATAAAATCTATAAAAAATAAATTCAAGACATTGTGAAAAATAAAGCTCATGTTACATGATAACATGGTAACATGGCTTAGGCTACTGAATAGGGTTATGTGAACACACTATCGTGAATGTTTGGTTTTATACATTCACGTCACCGAACGGTAACCTAGATTTAGGTTACCATCTAGTAACATGTGTTTGCTACCATCTCGACATTGTGCAATCATCTTATTGGGTGACATCATGTATTTAGGTTATTGTCTGGTAATAATTCTACAAAAATGCCTTAAAAGTTCAAACTTTATCGCTTACCTTTTTCTCTTATACCTTCGATTTTTTGGCTTATACTTTCAGATTTTTCACAGGCTTATTTGCTTTTACCTTTGGCTTCACTCTAGATCTCAAAATTAATGAATTTTGGAATTATATTTTATTACTACATTATGGAGAATTTGTTATGTGACAATTTCCCCACATTAAGAAAATATTAAGTTCTAAAAGTTAGTGATTAATTAAAATAAAATAAAGTAATTATTATTATAAAGTTATTTTACAAAGATTGAATGTTATTTAATTTGGAAAGAAAATAATTAAAGGATTAAATAGTAAAAGAAATATATATTGAAACCCCCTTTAAAATAGGGTGGGGATATGTACTTAAAGACCCCTTTAATATAGGGTGGATAAAATAAATAGAACTTCTCGGATGTGTTGAGAAGGGTAATTAAATAATTAGTGGGTACCATTTGAATTATATATATATATATATATATATATATATATATATATATATATATATATATATATATATATATATATATATATATATATATATGTTGTTGTTAAAAGGTGTGTTGGTTGGAAAACCTACTCGGTGAAAATTATTTAAACCTGATGGTGTGGGGATTTAATACCCATATGAAAATGTGTGCTCAAGTATATTTTTATTTGATACCGAGTGAAGGAAAGTGGTGGGCATTAGAGAGGGGCACTCTAGAGGGTGTCCTAACTAGGGTACATGAAGTATAACCCAAGATGGTTCTGGCTTTAGAGAAAGAAAAATATTTTTTACATATTTTCTCCTGATAATGTGGCCATAACTTGAGGTGTTAAATCTCGGGCATCACCTAGGAGTTACTTAAGCCACACACAGTCCTCCCAATTGTTATATGTTTAACCTTTGAACTATTTTTTAAAAATATACATTAGGATGGTTTTATATGGTAAAGTATTAGATTTATGAATTGGGGAAAAGTTATATCACAAAATTAATCCTATATATAATAATATATTATAACATAATGATGAATATACCAACATTGGTCGGCCCTTAGTAAAAGCAGGTAAGGTGAAATTAGGGTCAAATTTATGGTATGAACTTTTGTGAACTTGCTTAGTATGGTAGTAAAACAATCACCAATTTCAAACTTCAAAAATCCTAATATTTGTACATTTACAAATATTCACCCCTAAAATGAACTCGCTCTATATCATGACTTTAAAAACTTCACTTTTAAATAAATTAGTAGGTTTTGTTAAGAAACAAGTATCCATCCTTGGAACCCTATTGTGACTTGACACCTTGCAAAACCACAAATGTTAGAGAGAGTTAATGGATCCCTATCTTATCCATCCATTATTATTAGAGCCTTAGGATTTTAAGTTTGGAAAAGAAAACATCAAGTCTAATGCATTTCAACAAGCACTATAGTATAATGTAAGTTTTGAGAAACCCTTATAACATTCATCCTCTAATCATTTGATAAGCAAATTGTAAATGTTCTTCTCTAAATGCTTGAACTCTAGTTTTGGTATGTGGATGCATTCTAATAAATGAATTATTTGATATTACACCTTATCATTATTTTTTCTTCTATATTTCATTGTTTGAAATGTACTAATGCACCTAGGTCTTTACACACCTCTTGAATTCAAATTAGAACCTTATTATCATGTATGATAACACATGGGAAAGAAAATCACAAAAGGTCAAAAATTGAGGGACCAAGAAAAATATTCAAAATGCCCACAAAAATTTGTCCATAATCATACAATGTCATCATAGTTCACCAAAACCATAAGCAATGTTATCATAGCTCGAAAAAATTAGAGAAGCAAAAAAACAAGGGAAAAAAACCAAACCAGAGTTAGAAGAGATTTTTTAAAAAGAGATAAAACATAACATAATAGAGGAGAATAGAAAGAAATATGTTGAAAATTCAAAAACACAAAAATACATATTAAAAATATAATCTAGACCAATAATCAATACATATACAATAATATTAACACCATAGAAAATAACTAGTCTACTGATATATGATTTAAAAATCAATACATAAATATATAACCTTAACATCTTGAGCATCTACATTCCATAACCACAGTTAATAATTCTTTAGAATTATAAATGTGATTTTACATTATCATCGATGGTAAATTGAATTTACCATTTAAAAGACATTTATCTTTCTAATTTCTTCCTAGGTTTTAAAGAAAAACCTTGACTCAACAATAGTTATATCTATAATTATTTCTATGTTACTTGTATAATATGGGGTGAAATGAGAATTTAGTTAGAGAAGTGATCATCTCTCGGTTAACTTACTTAAATCAATAGATATAAGAGAATCATGTTTAAATTTCAAAATTCTTCACAAGGTAAAAATTTGAGCATTAAGTCAACTTATGACCCCAAAATTTATTTTGTGGATGTTGGTAGGTTGTTTGGATTATGTTTACATGTAAAAGAGGATTGTCAATGTTATGTGAATGGTTATTGTTGAATCTTAATTTTGTGACAAGTACTAGAGTGTGCAAGGACAAAAGGCCACCAAAAGGCACACAAAGCAATTATAAAAGGCATCATGTGTAGGAAGAGACACAAGGTTTGACATTTTGAGTGTCAACAGAAATCATGGAGGAATTCATGATGCCACTAAAGTAGAGTGATACAAAAAAATCTAGGTCTATAGGAAATAATTTATCAACAAAAAAAATAGTGGAGTGTTTCATTTTTTCACATTATTATCGAGGTCTAAGTCATGTTGATAAGGTCTAAGTCATGTCATGAAGGTCCCAATCACACCGTGAAGGAATAAACCATGTCACAAAGGTCTAATTCATGTTTTGAAAGCCTAAAATAATGTTAGAAAGGACTACCAAATCTACAAAGGTTATTAATATTGTAATGGATTAAACCGTAGAGGAAGGAACATGATTTCTCATAAGTTTGATTCAATTTGACTTACTTTTTATAGGTCTAATGGGCCTTATCTTTTTAAAATTGTTGTAATTTTAGGAGACTTTATGCTTGAAGATGCCTTTGGGTGACTTGCACACATATATAAACAAACCCATTGTGAGCATGGAAAAATGAGCTAAAATGGAAGACAAACAAAACACATATGTAAAACTTCCAACCAATTATTTCCTTGCAAACCTCAAATAAGGTTGTAGGAGGATTTGAGCTTATAAATGGTTGATTGTGGGTGCTCTTGAGAGTGATCACAAAATGAGAGAATTACAATGCTATGAACACAAATTTTAACTTAGATATAGCTCCTAATATGCAGATATTGGATAATAGAATTGACGTGAGTTTTCGTACAACAATCCAAGAGGGTCAAGAGAAATTTTAAAGGGATAAGCATGCTATTTTATAGAGGCTAAGTCATGGTCTTAGATTAATTTAAAGTGTTTGAATGAACATGCTAAAATTAACGGTTGAGGGGGTTAAATAGTTTGAATGAGTTTATTCCCATGAGGGCCAATAAATAAATTAAGTTGCAAAAGTTGCATCTAGAAAGGTGGTTATATATTCAATTCAATATCCCCCATCTTTCTAGGATTCTAGAAGTGTAATTGACTGAACTAACAAAGTGGATTCCATGTGGGGTCCAAAGGGAACACAAGTGGTAGTTCACTAGGAAAATAGGTGTATTTTCCTAATTAAGTAACTAATTTAATTAGCTACAATGTGCAAGATAACTAATTAATCATTTATTTAATAAATGACAATTAAGCTAGCTAAGGTGCATTAGAGATTAATTTAATTAATCCTAACAAGGTGAAATGATTAATTAATTAGATTAATCAATCGTAAAGGGATATGAACTAGGAAGTGAATTGTGATAATACTAGGAATAAGTGTGTGAATTTAGGGTGTCTACATTTACCCCTCTTTAAAGTGTTATTATGAAGTAATAACATTTTAAAGATAGTAGATGTATGCAGATCAAAAGATAGTGAAGCATTTGGATGCCCCAACAAGAAGGATAGTAACAGAATGCCCCCTCAAGTTGGTGGGTGATGCTTAGAAAAGTAGTGGACATGATCGTTTGATAGGAAGATAAAAAAAGGAATAGGAACAAGGATAGGAAGGACTGTGCTCATAGCATGAACGTCATTTGGAGAATAAATTTAGAGAAATCTATTTTTTTGCACAATAGATTTGTCACCATGATTGTGAAAGAATCGAGATGGATAACCCTGATGTGTGTAAACAAACACACACACACACACACACAACAAATAAAATATAAAAAGGAAAAAAAAATCAATATACACAGTACGTGTAGGCATCATGGTTATAAAAGAACCAAGATGTTATCACACTACTTGTAATTGGTCTAAAAATTATACATCAACAATACAACACAATGTCGAAAAAGAAGACAATCAACTATGCCCCTAATGCATGCCACCATGATGATCAAGTAGATCAAAAATGCCCCTAAAACAAAATTAATGGAATGTGTGGGAATTACCCTAGGTGAACTTATATCGCGAAGGATAAATAATTTTGACTTGCCCCAAGCAAAGTTAGGAACTATGTAAAGGGAATAAAATGGAGTGATAGTCATAAGATTATAATGATCACTAGGGTAGTAGATAAAGATATGAATTTACCACGATTGTGGTGAAATGTTGAAATATCCACGTCGAGGGTTTTCCAATTTTATGATTTACATGATAAGTGAATGTTTTTAGAAAAACAATATAATTTTTTTATTTTATTGAAATTTTTAAATATATGTTTTTTTTTGGATTTTTGTAAGTTTTTGAAAAATTTGAAATACAAATACAAAGAAATGTAAACAAACCTGAATACACAACAAAAGGAAAACACTCCATGGCTTATTTAATAAACCAGGAGGAAAACACAACACGTGTAAGAGGTCAAAAGACACAAAATAAGAATTGCAAACAAACCCAATATGAATAGGAATGAACCACACCAAAGTTATATGTGAACTAAGATGTGAATAAATTTCCTACAATTGGTCTACAACAAAGGTAAACAAAGTATAAAAAAAATAACAAATTGAAAGAAGAAAAAACATCATCATAATGTTGAAAAACTGCAACAATACAACACAATTTGCAATAACAATGTCTAATGACACTCCGAATGTTTTCCATATTGAAGAACTAGACAAATATGAATGCCCCTGAGCGATAACTTAGAATGTGAGAGGATTGGATCAGATTGAAGAGTGGAGTTGGACTCCAAAATATGCTCTTGTCGGATCTCATTGATGTTTGATATTTATTAGATTAAAATGTGAAATCCAAGTGTGACCCAGGAAAAGCTATATTACGAAAGTGTAAATGATTACTTTCCTCTAGCATATGTATACACCACCAGAAAAAAATGATTAGCAAAAGATGTTCTAGAATGATCATGAGGAGTGATGTCAAATGGTGAAATTGTTGAACTATATTATTCAATTGTTGAAAGTTAGTCAAACATTATCTGAATGTTTTGATTTTGACAGTTTTATATTGTTTTTGGATTTTGGAACAACGTAATACTATTTTTGTATTTTGGAAAAAATTTATATTTTTTTATATTTTTGAGCATATTTGAATTTTTATAAGTTTTTAAACTCGGTAAAAGTGCACTTTCGAATGCATGTGCAAAAATTAGAAGCATTCCATTCCATTGGCAACAATGTAGATGATAAAATGATAGGGTGTTTCTATCCACTCATGACTCATCTCAACTAGAAAGATGTGAGAGCTCATCACTTTGAGCAAAGAAAGATGTGAGAATAAGATGAATAATGATACAAAAGTGAAAATGATGAATGTGAAGAACATGGTGTAATAATGATCCATATGACAAAAATATAACTCATCTCCAGTCAATATTATATCACCAATTCCAAGATGATTCCACTTTATAGGGTTTGACTCAACTTAGATCTATAGATGACCTACTTATTGATAAGATCCGATTAAAGGAATTGTTATCCATATTTCACCCCTGGGAAAAATATTGGATTAGCCATGACTTCGCATAGAAGGAACACGAGAAAGCATGTTCGAGATCTATAAATAGGTCGTGAGAAAGACTCAATAATGGAGTGGCGGGGGATGAGAAAGATTAAATGACCCTATGTAAAAGAAACAACTCTTTCGAGCCGTTTCCATGTCTTAAATCCATTTTCCAAGTTGTAGAAGGACCCAACAATGGAATAGCAGGGTCAGAATAGAAGGGGTAGTGCCACGGAGGAATAGGAGCAAGAAGGGGAAAAATGGTGAAGTTTCAAAGTTTTTTGGCTCAAGACCATTTAGGAAAGAGTCAAAAATTGACTAAGTATGGAGGATGCCGCAGAAAGAAACACATGTCCCAACAATGCTTCTCAAAAGGTGAATCCAAAAAGGAAGCCCAAACGAGCATCAGGATTCTAAGCATCTAGATCCCCAAAAAGTTATGGGACCATTGAAAAGTCTTCAACTGAAAGAGAAGTGTGCCGGTATCGACTTGACACAAATCGAAATGGGAGCTCAATGTGGAAACTCAAACTTACGCCAGCCCTCCACGTAGAAAATGGTCAAACAGAGTCAAAAGGTGGATAGGGCGGGCCTCAAAATTGGCTAAGTATAAAAGTGTAAGTAGAGAATGCCAAGTGTCAGTGTGGTGCATCTCCAAGAGTTAGTCCCAGGGTGGAGACCCAAATGAGCGTGAGCTCGCCATGTAGCCCAAAGTCAAAAAGGGTAAGAGGGGCGTTGAAAACTCCACAGACTAGTGGAGACCGACAAGTGTCAACTCGATGCTCCTCCAAAGAAAATTTTGAATCGGGCTTTTAAGCAAGCACGGTGTCGCCATGTGTCCAGTCTAAAAAAAGGGTAGAGTCGGTTGAATAGTCAATACATAGGCCAGGCCGGTGGAGGCTGCCAAGTGTCTAAATGGTGCTAATTCAAAGATTGAATAGAGAGAGGGTTTCCAAATGAGCGCTAGGCCACCGCTTTGTCCCAGTCAAAGTAGGTCATCGGGGGAAAAGTTGGTTTTTTTCCCCTTGTTTACCCCAAAAGGTGTAAAAGTTACAAAATGGGTCGTGACTCTGCCAAAGGAAAAATTCAGCATTTGAGCCCAAGTCAAACCAAAGTGGGGAGTCGGAGGAAAAGGTGAAAATTTTCCTTTTGACAAAAAGCACAAAGGAAAAAATTGAAGCACATCTCCCCGGTCAACCAAAGGGTGCCATGTGTCCAGTGGAGTTTCGGGCTGTAGGGGTTTTTTTGAGTTTTGCGTTCTTTTGAAAAGGGGAAAAGATAAATTACGGACCCACAAACCCAATTTTTTCTCTAATCTGGATGCCACGTGTCCCATATCAAAAAGGGGCCCATTTTTCAAACTATTTTCCCGCCCATTTGTATGGACTCGATACAAACTTTGAAGGGGCATATCTTTCGACTAAGGGCTTGAAATATTGCAAATTTGACATTGTTAGAAAGATCTCGGCCCCGTCTACGCCATGGAAAGATAAAAATTCATTTTTTCAAGCCTTGGTAGGTGAAAAATGGAAAAATGTCTTCAAGCCTTTAATGTAGGATCTCCTTGCCTCAACAACCATATCAGATTCAATTTGTTCTACCATTTCCTCTTCCTTCAAGGCGCTAAAGCAAAGATTGATGCAGTAAGGACAGATTTGGGGGAAGATTTTGTCAAAGGCATTAACAACAGTGGTTGAGCTTTGACCTATTTTCCCACTCCTCTCTCTCTTTCTTCTCTCTGATTGAATCTATAAATGCAAGGGTGGGATTCATTGTAAAGGGTTGGACATTCCTTGTTTTATAGGCTCCCTTTTCCTTCTAGCAAAAGAATTTGTGGAGTTCAGGCCTTCCATTAAAGTTGTAGTATGCTCTTTTTCCTAGTTGTTTTTGTAATGCATCGTATCAATCTATAGAGCAATAAAACATGTTTTTGATCGATTCTAGATCCTTTCTGTCTCTTTTTCTTGCATTTGGTCTTTCATTATCAATATGGTTATCTATGCTTGATTATTACATGTATTTTGTTGGTTTGTGTCTATCAGCAAAACTAGTTTCCATCATTCTATGGTGCATCACCTTGTAGTTTAGTTATTTCTTATTTCTTATATCTCTTTTATCCCTGTCTCCTTGGAAAATTTTAGATTAGGTATAGAAATAGATCCTCTGCAAGTCCTCATGTATGCACCCAAATAGAGGAATAGGAACCAACCTTTAATCTGAGAGCTTATCCATCTTACAAGGTCCCACACTTAGGGAAAGTTCAATGTTATGTGGATCACACCAAATGACTCTTCCTTAGAAAATCAGATCTATAGAACTCATTTGGGGGTGTTGTGATTTTACACTAATAGTTTTGACATGCCCGATGGGACGAGAGAAGTCTTTATCTTGTTACAGTAAGATTGATGTACACTTGCTATGATTCTAACTTTAAGAAGCCTTGAAACTATACATCTGACGACTCCAAAAGAGACAAATCCACTGGTTTCAACAGTCCAAGCAAGTTCATGAGAAGAATACAAACGTGGTCAACAACCAGAGAAGAGGGATTATTTTTCTATGTAGACTTATCCCTAGAGAGAGGGAGGGGAGGAAGAAGGGCCCAGAGGTCTCTATCTCCACCAAACAGAGCCTTATCGACACCTCCTCCCATCAAGACGTTCTCTCAATCAAGAGGGGTGCTTAGGATGATCAGAATGGCTAAGCCAAATATATGTCAATTTCACCATCAATAACCCACTCGCTCTAATTTACAAAATCGGTCCCGATACAGCATTAAAGAGCATCCCATATTTCACTAGGGAAAACCAAACTTCTCCTGATGATCATGTCCAAGATATTGCAAATGTCTATACAATCCACAAAATCCATGAGATGGACATTGCAGTCAACTTTCTCACCTCTTCACTCAAAAGGAAAGCTTCACAATGGTTTAAGAGCCTTGAGGTAGGCTCTATTCAAAATTATGAGGTAGGCTCTATTCAAGTTTCAAAAATCAAAGATTTACCATTTCCTATGAATAGAAGTAAGTTGAGATCATTTTTAGGCCATGTGGGTTACTATAGAAGGTTCATCAAGAATTTCTCAAAGATTACACAGCCACTAACCCAGTTCTTGAAGAAGGATGTTACTTATGAACCAGGAAATAAGGCACATGAAGCTTTTGGACAAGCTGAAGGAGGCCACACTGGTGTCTTCACTGTTTTAAAGAATCTAGATTGGAACAAGCCATTCATTGTGTACTGCGATGCCTCGAGATGCAGCACTAGAAAGTACTTTGAGCCAAAAGGATGAAAATGGGAATGAACATCCAATTTACTTTGGGAGTAGATAAATGAGCGATCTTTGAGGTAAACTATATTATGGCTGAAAAGAGGCTCTAGCTATCATTTTTTCTGTAAAGAAGTTTAGAAATTACTTGCTAGGGCAGAAATTTATAGTTGTAATAAATCATCAAGCTCTAAAATATATTGTCAATAAGCCTAACCCATCAGGGAGGATAGCAAGATGGATAATTTTGCTACAAGAATTTGAATTTGATATTATAGATAGGCGAGGAAATAAGCATGTCAATGCAGATGCACTCTCTCGAGCCTATGATGGTTTAGGATCATCTTGTGATGATGATGATTTCCGATGTAGCATTGTTATCCCTTGACACAATCCCTAGTGAATACATAGATATTTGGAATTATCTGAATGAATTCAAGTTTCCTGATGGTGCCAATGCAAAGACTAAGAGAAAGATTACTCAAGCCAGTCGTCCATATTCTATTCTGCATGGAGTATTATTTTGAATAGGACACGATGGAGCGGTCTGAGAGAGAGGCAGATTGGACGTGATCAAGGAAGGAAGCTGCTAGAAGAATTCCACAATGGTACATGTCGAGGGCACTTCTCTGGACAACTTACAGCAAGAAGGATCTTGGATGCAGGTTATCACTGGCCCACTCTTTTTAAAGATTGTTATAATTATTGTAAGACATGTGATATTTGTCAAACACATGGTAACCGTAAGACTTCATCAGCTCCATTATGCCCTATTCTTCCACTTGGTCCCTTTGAAAAGTGGGAATAGACATTGTAGGTTCAGTTCCAACTACCTCACGCCAAAATAAGTATATTGTAGTTGCCATGATTATTTAACCAAGTGGGTTGAAGCTAGGCCATTGAAAACAACTTCTATGGATGAAGTGGCAAGGTTCATATATGAACACATTGTCACGATTTGGTTGTCCATTAGAAATTGTAAGATCAAGGAAGCCACTTCATTAATGAGGTGGTAGAAGCCCTAGTCAATAAGTTTTCTATTAAGCACGGAAGGCAACAACATACAAACCAAGCACAAATGGGCGGGTGGAGCGAACAAATTTTGTGTTGTGTCAAATTCTAGCAAAAGATGCATCCTTACGGTACATAAATGGGATAAAAGGATTCATGCAGGCATTGTGGGCATATAGGGCAACACAAAGTCAACAACAGGATACTCCCCATTTCGGTTGGCCTATGGCATTGATCCGATTCTTCCTATTGAGTTTGATATTCCCCGTGAGAGTTATGAAAAATGAAAGGATGGATGAAAGTGATTTAGTAAAAAGAAAGGTTGGTACATCTTCATTTGCTCGAGGAAATGAGGGAAATAGCAAAGAATACAAGCCATAAGAAGAAAATGAAGCGAAAGGAATACTTTGATCAAAAGATCCTTTGGTCTCCATTTCATGTGAATGACTTGGTTCTAGTATATGATTCGAGATACAAAAAAAAGAAGACAGAGAAAATTTCTTCCAAAATGGATGGGGCCATACAAAATAGCGATTGTGCATAAAAATGGTACGTGCACTGACATTTGGAGGAATTGGATGGTACTCCTATTACGAAATGGGTCAACCCGACAAGTTGAAGATTTTCCAAGCACTGAATAGTCTACTCCGGGACGGAGTAGAAGCTAGAAGGGGAAGATGTCGACACTAAAATTTTCCTCCGTAATTTCTATTTCATTAATGTATGTATTAGGAATAGGATGTTGTTAAGTGTAATTTAGTAGTAGCATCGATAGAAGATAAAAACACTTTGTCGATCTCACGGTGCCATGATAATAATGTGAAGTCAGTACTGTAATGAGTCAAAATACAATAGGAATGTTGTAAAAAATAAATATTTGTCGTAAGTGGTCCGGTAATGTTAAAATGTCAAAGTTGGGATAAGTAGAGAAGTAGGGTCTACATGATATTGGTAATAAGGACAAGGAGTGAGGTCATAAATATTTTGTGTATTTTATTTGTAAAAAGTCTAAAAATGTGGAACCCATGTGAAATGATAAGGTTTATCTTATCTTAAAAGATAAGCTTACATGTATACGAGATAAGAGTTAAGGTATGGAATATGATTCGTCGAGTGGATTTCTTATCCTATCTTAGAGATAAGATGGATAAGCTGGAAGTTCTATAAATAAAGAGGCCACCCCCTCATTTATCATAGAAAGAAGTAGTGAGAAATATTGTATGAAGTGTGTAAAGGAAGCCATCGGTTTAAAGGTGTGTTGAAGAAGCCATTAAGAGGTGTAATTGTAAAGTTTCTCCCATAGTATTAGTGGAAGGCAAATGAAGTCAATAACACTTGAAGTACCTCATGGGTGAGATTGTAACAATTTCATGTTAATATTATAATTTACTTTGATATTTCATATTTTCATCATTACGTCTTATCATAGTCGATGGTATTCTTGTGTTATGTTTGTTGTTTTGTTTCAGATTACATCCACCAAACTAAAGGATGTGCATTAGTAAATAATCATAACACGAGGAGTTCCCGTGAAGAATTATCATAGTGCCACATTGGTGATGACATGACACATGCAATAGATATTTGGTAGTAATATGTGTTGATGAATAATGTGCTAGAGTTTCTATTTTCAACATACTTATGTCAAAAAGAAGAAAAAAACCAATTCTTTTGAACTAAGAGGAACATACATTCAATTAATTCATTGAAGGATCAAAATATTATCTTCAAAGTGGGAAATTGAGTACTTTCCCATGAAGAGGTTAATCCCCTATAGAAATACACTTATGAATGGTGTATGAAAGAAGGAACACACATAAGTTCACTTAAAATTAAGGTATGCCAAGATGACATAAGGGGATGTTTAAGATGAAAGGGATTTTTTTGGAACAAGTATAACTAGATAAGGGGAGTTGATTGTGGATATTATAGGTGCTTTATGGAGAGAATATATGGGAATTAAGGATTTGAAAAGGATTTCTATCACCAAATTACAACACCCCCAAATTACTTGTATGTTCTTGGGCATTTAGTGTAATTGGGTAACATTGTACCATCTCTAAAGTTGTGGGACTTATGAACCTAAGATGGTCCTCTCAGGAAAAGGTTGGCTTCCTCTTTCTAATCCTAATGCTAACCTACTCCTAATGCAGAAAATAAAACCTATCCTAAAAATTCCAAGGATACAGGGAGAGAGAATACATGAAAAGGGAAATCCAACACTAAAGAGGTGATAGCACTAAAAAAAAGGGGGCGAGATACTCTGCTAAGGGAGAAAAAGAAGGAAAATGTACTAGGGAGAGGCCAAACAACTGTGACACAGACCCTAATCTCCATTCACCATCAAATATCCATAGAACACAATAGAATGAACCTACAAATGAGAAATACATGCACAAAATAGAACAATAATAATGGATAGGAAAAGAGATACAATAAAACATGAGAAAGGGTTGAAAAACACCACAAAAACATGAATTTATTGCTCTTAGAATATACACAGTCCATTACATTGATATAATAGAGGCAAAAATACATCTCAGGCCCATGTGAAGGATTAAAACTCATTAGAATTGAGGAAAAAAAAACTTGAAAGAGTTTCCCCAGCTCTCATAATGTCTCCCTTTCAAATGAGGGGGTCAACTACATTATATAGCAAATTTATCTCACCTGCCTCGCATTAAATTCTTGACATGTAGTAGTTAAACTACCTTAAACTAGTGTCATTAATGTTCTTCTCACACCTCCAACCTATGAGCCATCTAAACACATGGTTATATTGTTATCCAACCTCCCTGGGCTTTACAACTATACAAGCGTTTGACCAACCAGACACCATCCATCGGCCCTTTGACTCGCGAGCCATCCAACCATATTGGTTAGATGACGGTCCAACCTCCGGTTCGTACAACCATGTTAGTGAGTCACTCAACCTCTAGGCTATCCAACCCCCAAGCCATCCAACCCCTAGGCCATCCAACCCTCATGTCGTCTAACCCATGGTCGTCCAACCCTAGATCGTCCAACCCCTAGTCCCATGGTATCCAACCTGACCTCCACAGGACCAACTTGCGAAGGCGATATCTTGAGCTCCCAGATGAATTTTGGGATGAAATTTTATATGATTTTGCCTAGAAAAACCCATTTAATCCAATGGTGATGGTATCAAGATATATGTTTGACTGAAACACATCCAAATTTCCCCTTCTTCCTCGGGATTTCCAGTTGTGCGCCAAAAGAACGAGTTACCTAGGAAAGTGTATGATGTTTCAAGATGTATCAACTTTTCCATCATGTAGGGCATGGAAAATGAATTTTGAAGGAATTTTTTTGGACTTAAAATTCCTCACGTGGGTCTCAGAATATTTCTTTGGATATCAAGTCATCTTTTTTACCATGCATGCTCCTTTAGGCCCGAAAGCCCGCTTTTGATGAATCGCTCCAAAACCTCTGAAACTTCCCAAAACCACTTGTAATGCTCCCCAAACTTGAAAAATCTGTTGTATTATTCCAAATTTCATCATGAATCCCTATCCAATTCTCAAACCCATCCTCTCAAGTTGTCTATATTTTACCGGTGGGGTAAAAATAGATAACAATTTGGCGACCTCTCTGGGGACATCTACCTGCTAGATGTGTGACTAGTTGCCTGGAGCATCTATTGGGCATGGATTCAACTTGATACACCTATAAACTGATCCAAACTTTGAAATCTTGTCCTTGAGCCATTGAAACATTTCTTCTTGAACCTAGAACTCCCTGTTATTGCTTGGATTTTCCATCTCATTTACAAAATTCTCTGAATTAAGGCTTTGTGAGAGTGGAAAATTGTCAAAACTAGAATTCTTTTTTATGCAAATATGATCTATGGGATGAAGGATGAATCCCTTTAAAACTATCCCAAATATTATTACTTGCCAAGTGTGAAGGAAAACCAATTGAGGATATCTTGACAAGGATGAAACATGCGAAGTTTTAGAGACACAAGTTGATTTGGAAAGCTAGAAGCTGTTGTTAAAACCTGATTTTTCCATGCATGCCTTGACTGAAATGTTGAAGATAGAAATGCCCCCTAATTCTAATTTTTGATGCAAGAAGAGGCATAGGATCTCAAATGTGACTGATCTAGAGAGACATGAGAGATGAAAACATTGAAAAATTGTCCCTCAATCTGATTTAGTTTCTCTACATTTGGATTTACTTGAAGATAGTAATTTTTTCTTGCAACATTGAACCCCTTACTACAACACATTTCCTCCCAAATGAAATATGATGAACTTGTGCACACAAAATGTATAAATATGAAGATCATACATGCCTCAAGTGGAACATGCAAAGTGTGCATACACACTTGTTCTACTAAAAAAACTTACTCTACCCTACTCTAACCGAGAGAAAAAGAGAAATCAAACAAATCTTGCACAAAGTATAGGAGAAATAACTTCCCTTCCTCACAAATTGGGACCATGTGACTGATTTTTCAATTGAACATGGTCATGTACATGAGTGAAAAACTGAAAAGAGGCCAATTCTCCACCCGACTAACCAAAGTATCAACATCAATAAAAAATAATACATACTCAAGTTGTTCACTGTTTGGATCTTGGAGGCTTGGTAATGACATTTGGTGTTCTAAATATAATCCTCATACTCATAAATGAGCATGACTGGTTATGGCTCCTCATTTTGCTCCAATGAAGCCAAGTACCTGATGGGGCAAGGCCTTATCCACCAAGTTTTCCCACTTTCTAAGCTCCGTCTTTAATAATGAAGTCCTCACGTAAAATTTTTAGAAAAGTGGGGTTACTGTGAGCTGATCTTTTCTTTATTGCTCATCTACTAAAAACTAGTCTTTTCTACCTTTGATAACTGATGGGAATGGTGTCATCCTTGTTCTCCTTTTCCTCCTCATTCATGGTAGATTCATCAATGATTTTACTCTATAAGCTGAAAGAAAGAAGCCTTCAATGATTACATATTCATCTAGAGCTTCTGAATCTAACTTAGAAGGATTGTTATGAAAAATTGTTCTTGAACATTCACTTATATGGCAACAGACTCTTGTTGTTGGAAGATGAATGATGGAGAAATAAGGGTTGTGATTTCCGTTGGCTCTTCCTTCATTAATGCACTCTTCCAAATTTGATAAATATTCCTCTCATTGTTTTCTGCCTTGTTAATGATCCTCCTTCCATGATGACCTCTGAATTTTCAATTTGTTCACCATGATTCACTTCCTCTCTCAAACATGAAGTTTGATAACTCAAATTCATCCAAAAATCATATTTTTGGAGAGATGAAGTGGGAGAAGGGACTGCAATTTTTGTACAACTTGCTTACTATTCAAGGCCTCCGAACTAAATTGTCTTCCTCCATAGTACTTGATCCTCTTTATTTGTACTTGGATTTGATTCTTATTCTTCACCAACTATTTTTATAGCTGATAATGATCAAAACTCTTACAAGTATAACACCACTATGGGACACTACACTCAAAGCACATGGATTGTTGATAATCACTTTCATGTTCTTGTTACTTTATTTCTACAAATTTAGTCTTTCACCACCTGTTTCTCTAACCTTGACCTATTACGAAGCCTTAACCATCAAGGGAATTTTTCAATTCCAAATCTTAGATCCCAATTTCTCAAAAAAAATTTATCATTTCTTCTCTATTGGGCTCTTCTTCTTGTTGTGCCTCTTGATTGGTTTTTGAGTTTCTTCCCAACATGGATTTGGGAATGCAAGAGGAGGGGTGGGTTTGGGCTTAACTAATTTTTGCATTGTTAGTGGTGGAGGGGAATGTGTTATATTATGCTCTTGTGGAGGGGACTTGGGTTTGGAAGGAAAAGGGAAGATAAATTTAGATGGGATGGGAGAGTGGAAGATGGAGAAGTGGATTCCACAACATGGGAACATACAACAAGCTAGAGTCTTGACACTCAGGATGAAATGATACAAATTGGGAAGGATAAAAGGAAAACTATGAGGTAGTGGTGAACTTAACCATTGACAAGTTTTCCTTACACAAAGCTCATAAGATTTGATCTCCTCGATCCCTATTTTGTAAGTAATGGCAGCATTTCGACCATGAATTCAAGATTTTACTAGGGTTGGAATTTCTTGGAAAATGACCCACCCATAAACAAGGTGCCCAAGCCAATCTTGAATGATTTCATTTGAGTTGTAGCCCTTGACTACACCATATTAGCCTCCATGCTTTGAATCTTCAACTTCACATCTTAATATCTCCGTGTATGAAATAGCCTCCATAGTCTGCATATCCTTTCTCTTCAATAGCTCCATAGCTTGGTGGATAGACAAAACCGATCTGAATCCTACTCATGGGAGTATGCATATTGTTCATTTTCACCATAGCATATATTTGGAGGTGATTTATGATAACCTGGGAATGAATTTTGCAAATCGGAAGTGGACATGCTATGAATGGCATTGTTGTTGCTGCAAGTATGAATTCCATGATGGAAATGAAGCCATGACTACACAAATTCATGAATGGAAGAAGATGAAAGAGATGGAAATAAATGGATGGAAGTGGATGGAGAGGAAAGTGTATACTCGAGAGAATGGGTTGTTGACCGAGATGGAGTCACTAGATGTGCTTTGCATGTGCCTCAAAAGGATGAGATTCCAATAAGATCACACTAACTTGTTGAAATGAAGTGGTAAAGGTGCTTCAAACTTGTTCCCATCAGCATGCCAAAATATTTATCACAAAAATTATAACACCCCCAAATTTTTGGTATGTGTTTGGCATTCAGTGTAATTAGGTAACATTGGACCATCTCTCAAGTTGTGGGACTTGTGAACCTAAGATGCTCCTCCGGAGAAGGTTGGCTTCCTCTTCCTAATCCTAATGCTAAACTACTCTAAAAGCGGAAAAAAAGACACCTATCTAAACCTATCATAACACATTCTAAAGAGACAGGAGGAGAGAGATAATACATGAAAGGGAAATCCTACACTAAAAGTTGATGACACTAAGAAAAAGGGGTGAGATACTCTACTTGAGGGAGAAAAGAAGGAAAATGTAGTAGGGAGAGGCCAAACAACTATGACAAAGACCCTAATATCCATTCTCCATTAAATCTCCATGAAACACAACAATTTGAACTTGCAAATGAGACATACATACACATAATAAAACAATAATAATGGAGAGAAAAAGAAATATAATAAAACATGAGAAAGGGTTGAAAAACACCACAAAAACATGAATTTATTGCTCTTAGAATATAAAAAAATCCATTACATTGATAAAATAGAGGCAAAAACATCCAACAGGCCCATGTGAAGGCTTACACTTGTTAGAGTTGAGGAAAAAACTTACAAGTGTTTCCCTAACTCCCAAAATGTCTCCCTTTCAAATGAAGGGGTCGACTACATTATATAGAAAATTTGTCTCACCTAACTTGCATTGAATTCCTAACGATATAGCATTAAAAAACTTGACTTGTAGTTAAACTACCTCAACTACCACCATTAATTTTCTACTCATTCACCTCGGACACCGAAGCCATCTTAACCATGTTGGTTAGATTGTCATCCAACCTTTGGCCTATACAATCGATAAAGTCTCGACCATGACAACGAAATCCCTTACGACTTGGAAGCCATCCAATTGTATTGGTTAGATGTTTTTCCAACCTCTAGTTTACACAACCATGTCGATGAGTCACCCAACCCCGGGCTTCCAACCCCCAAGTAGTACCCCCAAGTCGTGTAACCCCGGATCGTCCCTCAACCCCAACCCCTAGGCCATCCAACCTCCTAGGACCAACTTGCGAAGGCGATATCTTGAGCTCCCAGGATGAATTTTGGGGTGAAATTTTATATTATTCCACATAAAAACAACTTGATAAATCCAATGGTAATGGTATAAAGATACCATTTTGACTCAAACACCTCCAAATTTCCCCTTATTTCTCAGGATTTCTAGTTGTATGCCAAAAGAATGAGTTACCTAGGAAAGTGTATGATGTTTCAAGATGTCTCATCTTTTCCATCATATAGGGCATGGAAAATGACTTCCATAGGAAATTTTTGGACTTATAATTCCTCACGCGGATCTCAAAATCTTTCTTTAAATCTCAGGTCCTCTTTTATGGTGCATGTTCCTTTAGGCCCGAAATCCCGCTTCTGATGAATCGGCTCCAAAACCTCCGAAACTTCCCAAAACCACTTTAAATTATCCTCAAACTTGAAATTCACTGTATTATTCCAAATTACTTCATGAATCCCTATCTAGTGCTCAAACCCATCCTCCCAAGTTGTTTATTTTTACTAGGGGGTTAAAATAGATAACAAGGACTTCGAAGAAAGAGGGTAGGCATACCCCATCTCTAAGATGAGGCCAAACCCACATTGTGAACACCCCCTAAATAATCTTGGGACCCTAGAGATATGAGTTCATAGAAGAAGGAAAAAACCACTCTTGACACCACCAAATACTCGTAGCCATATACCTATTAATTAAACAACAAAATATTTTAGCTTTGAGATCTTGATTTGTAAAGCATATAGGATCTTACAAGGAGGGTAAGCAAATAATTTATACTATAAAAACTAATCTGATATCATCCATTAAAATATAACACTATAAAAATAGTTCTAATTCCCATAATATTGTTGGGAATGGTAAGTAATGTGAATACTATTCAAGTATCGCCCAAGGTGACATTGAGGAATTTACCATAGGACCAAAACTTGTTTGACCATCTCGACATGACCAGTCTTTGCCAATGGGGTTTTTATTGACTAGATAACCTCCAAACCTAGGATCATCTTCAAACATGGGTGGGAACACTCCAACTATACTATTTGCACACACCACTTCTATCACGATTATTACATGAAGTTTAGAATATCAAGGTGTGAATAATACACTCTTGTAAGATCATTTGAAGGGAAAAAGTTGTGACATCCCATGATAGGAAAGAAAGCCAATTTGTAATGGCCTTGTTAGAATACGTGCATTCATGACATCAAAATATGATCCCTTTTAGGTGGTCATTGACTATGACCTGGTGAAGAGGAAGTTTATTGAAGGATTCAATATTCTATAATTTGAAAAAAACACAACTCTATTAAAAATATCAACTCGAGGATTCTATGAAAGTTTACACACTTATGATTCAGGTTTAATACCTTGATTTCAAAGCTATAATATGAATTGCACCTTTCCCAACATGTGTAATGGTTTTAGGTAGTCTCCTTATGCATTTTGATGCAAATTGTTTATCAATACATTCATGGAGCCATGTGAAGCCTTATAGCTTATGCTATGAGAAGAGGTAGTAGTAAGTGTGGATACTAGAATAAGAATTTTCTTAGAGGAAAAATTTCCAACATAACCACCAATAACATCTATTAACAACCAAAACATGCACAAGTCAGACTATAGTGCTTTGAATACAAAGAGGAGGATTGTAAAATTAACAACTAAGCTAAGAAGAGTGTAAGGGCCATGTTGAGAAGACAAAAATTTTCCTTGGAGACCATGATGTAAGGGAATGTTTAGTGATCTAAAGGCATACTCATAAAAATATATCATTGCAATTTAGGATGTGTGAGTCAAGAATGCACGATACAAAACATTTTTGCATGATTTAGAACTATGCAGGACTCGAATAAAAGGGATTACACCATTAAACTATATAATCATCTAATGAAAACCAAGGTTATAGAGGAGAACACACACACACACAAACACAAAAATATAGAGGTAAGTGAAAACCAAGAGGAGATGGAATATTATTCCCTTATATGTTCTATGAATGTGGATCCATTGATCATTATCAAATGGATAGCCCCACTTGCCCAACTTGTGAGTATTGCAAGTTCACACATTTGAATAAGAAGTTCCCATAGTTCTATAAGAAGATGAACCAAAAGCATGATGATGAGTCAAAATGTGAAATTATTGTAGACATGTAAAATGTCGACATGATCATTTAAAAAAACATACTCATTATACATTATTAATCCCCACCCCATCACTAACCATATAATAATTAATCGTGATATTAATTATTATTATCCCTATTATCATACCTCAATAATTCTCATTATTCACTCAATAATCCCATCTCATCCTTAATCATATTAATTCATCATTAATATCTTATTAATTAAGCCTTATTATCAATTTCTAAGAATTAAAAATTCCTACTCACCTACCCACCTACCCTACACCTACCCTACACCTAGCTTCTCCATATAATCACTCCAATAATCACATTTAATCTCACCTAATCCCAAGCTAAACAATCCTCCAAATATAGAGGCTTCTATTTCTAGAAGCCTCTCTAATTTTCCTCCTCCATATTTAAAAATTTAAATATATTTCCCTCCTCATTGAATTTTTAATTCAATTGAGGCTTCTTCTTGTTAGGAAATTAATATTAATGTTTACATTATATGTCTATTCATTAAATACAAATGTTAGTAATTATATTATTGTTATATTGACAATAATATATTGGTTAGGATTTATTTTAACAACTCATATGATTTGAGTTGTGTATTGTTACGTGAGTAACAATCACAACTAAATAGGATTTTGGAGATATTGTTATGAAAGTAGTTTCCTATAAAATAGGGATGTAAATACCTATTTATATGGAATGAGATATGTTGTATAATCATTAGGGAATGATAAATTATTCTTCCATGAATTTTATTGTGTAGATCTGGTCTCTCTCTATTACTTCTAATCTATAAATTCTCAAATTATAGATCTTTCTCCTTCTCACCAATTCTCCACCATTGATCTACCATTTACATGGCAATATCTCAACCATCCATTCTTCCCTCCTCTAACTATAAATAGGAGTTTCACCCTCCATGGCAACCATCTTTTGAAATTACAAGTATATGCTGCCAAAATATTTCCAAGCAAAGCTATCAACCATAAAGCATTCCATCAAGAAAAATCATCATTCAACAAGGGGAGGTGTTGTCCAACTCATCCCACAAATATGAAGCAATACAACAACTATCTTGAGCACATCCAAAGCAACAAGGGAAGAGCATTGGAGCTTGTAGGTAAGTGCAGGTATAACACTCTTTCTCCCTTTTATCCATCTCAATCAGAGGTAGATAATAGGTGTGTTAGATTAGGAACATAGTTTGGTTTAGTTCTTAGTTTGCATTTACAACTAACACCACTTTTTTCTACATTTTGGCACCCACCGTGGGGCTTACCCCAAAAATCTTTTTTATTTTTAATAATATTTCATATTTAAAACAAGTTGTTCAAATTTGAAAAAAATCATTTTAGTTTACACCCTAAAATTTGAATTTTATGACATTTTTCTATATTAGCACCTTTTCCCTATCATTTAGTGCCTATGCTGAAGAAGTGGCTTCTTTTACCTAAAAAACATTTTTTCACATGTTTATTAACTTATGTGGTTGCAGGGTCATACTTTGGCACCTTTTTCAAACCCATGGTGCCTTTGCACCATACTTTAGCACCTATGTTTTTAACCTTGTTCGATGCAAGATTGTCACATTTGTTTGTATTTTTGTGCCTTTGTATGTATTTTGGTGCATTTGTACCATAATTTAGTGCTTTTGTCTTCTCGACTTTGTTTTCTACAAGATCAACGCTTTTGACTATACATTGGCGCCTTTGTTTATCTTTTGATGCCATTTTTTTAGTACTTTAGTGCCTATGATTAGTCTTTAAAACTGGATTTGGATAACACTATATTTTCTGTATTTTAGCGCCTTTTTTACAGTTTAGTGCCTTTATTTATAGTTTCACATATTTGTTGTGATTTTAGAGCATTTTCTTGTAGTAGCGCTTTTATTGTACTTTGACACCCTTGACTTGAAGTAACACCTTTGCTCTGGCAATTAGTGGCTTTGTAGTATTGTAATTTTACGTTGGTACTAATCAATCTAATCACATTTTTGGTGTTTTGGTGGTGTTTTGTAGGTTTTTAAACTCTTGTTTTTGTAGAAATATTGTGGGGATAAGGGAAACTATGCCCCATTTTAAACTTATTTTGTGTTTACCTAACATTTGTGGTCATTGCGGATCTTGATTAAATAAAAAATACTAACCATCCTTTTTTGTAGCTCGAGCGGTCCAAGAATATTGGGGTATAAACAAAAAAACTACTAATCCTTTGTTTTACAAGACCTATTTTTAAAGGCCCCATTATATAAACTTTATTATTAATTTTTATTTTTATCTTACATTTATCATCTTTTGTGATTACATTTTATTGTGTTTTTATCCCGAAGACGACACCATGTATGCTCTCCTCTCACATCCTAGGATGATCTTGAGGATCAAAAGTGGCTAGTCTTCCTTCCCTTTTTTAATTTTTAGGGGTAACATGATGTGGAAGTGACATCCACACACTTACCATAGTCCTAGGGGTCTCATGACCATGGGATTCACCTCCACGCATGTAGACACACCCCATGTTCTAGCGGGTATATAAATTCAAGGATAATTGTTGTTATTGGCTAAGCACTTGCTTGTTTTAAGCGTGTAAGAAGTGAAGTGAGGGGCTTCACATCCCAATACCCAGGCCTTAGACAACATCCTTGCAACACGGAGACTTGGGCCCCACGTACCATAAGGTATATCGGGGACTCCCCTAGTGAGCTCGTTATCCTAGACTAGGTAGCCCTTTTGGCCACATATCGAACTATAGTGCAAGGAGGCCGCACTTCCCAAGATCACTCACTAGCCAACCCCACATTGACACATAGGTGGAGAGCCAATTGTGGCACCACCATCGGTGTGTGGTATTGAAAGTGAGCTATAGTTTGGTTGCAATCCCACTTGACTAGCTAGGGTTGTGATTACATGATTGTACTTGTTTGAGTGTTTTTGTTGAAACTAGTGAATAACCCTCACACCAATCCTTCTAATTAAACCATACACCTATCATCCATCCATTTTGACTACGAACCTTTGACCTCGATTTTGACCACACATCATCTACCATATACCTTTGACCATATTTTTATCCATCACACACCTACCATCATTCACACCTTTCACATCATCCTATAAATACAAATTAAATAATTAACAAATCTTTTCACCTAATCCATAAAATTTATAATAACAAAAAAATTTAACTACCACACCATTTATCCTTCATTTTCATATCATCCTTCATCCCTTTTACATCACCCTATTAATAAAAACTCAAATAACTAATAAACCTTTCCACCCCATCAATAAAATTTAAAAGATACAAAAGGACATTTATAAACATCCCCCCATTTCACAAAACACATCTTACAAACCCCCTTAATACATCCTATCTTATCCACAAACTCATATAATACCACCTTACCCAATCTAAAATATCACCCTTCTCATCATCACAAAACCTTCCCTCCTAATCGTTTAACATTTCCTATTGGTATCCCCATACTTACCTAGGGCCAAGAGATCCCAAAACCTATCATATCACGTATCTCTTTTAATCATAACTCTCACCACATCCTTACATCTCCACTCAAATCTATACATATGTTTTCATATCTAAACACCCCATATATGATTTCTTATTGACACAACTAATCTAATTTTGCTAATCGACACCTTGCATACGGACAAAAACATCTTTACCTCTATATTATTCCTCTAAGCCCTTACATCAAGGCACATCCTAAGCCCTCTCTATCGAGGAAAATCCTTCTTCCATCTCTTATAATACCTCCTCAAATTATTTCATCCTACAAACAGGGTTTGATTATTAAGATTATACATCAGTCAAATAAGAAATCTTAACTTTTCCTCATCTACACATCTCTCATCAATTTAACATACTTCATCTCATCCACACATCTCAAACACCACTAGGTCTAATGACACCTAGGAGAATACCTACTCGATCCCAATCAGAAATGATGATGAAAACAACCACCAAGAAATAGGACATGACATATTTAATCACAACTATTATGATGCCAATGCGAAAAAACAAACCACCAGGAGAGAAGATGAAGAAACAATGGTCAACACTAGTAGTGATGATGATTCAAGTACATATTTCATGGAGGAAGAAGATGAGAGATGCTTAATCACTTTTTTGATAAAAACAAAGATGCTCTCTTACTCCAATTATATCATATGGGAGAAAAAATTCCTCCTAATTATACTCACAACCAACTTCATAGTCTCCTCCATGATGAGAAAGTGAATACATTAGACAACCACCATCCCCATACACATCAAAATATCCAAATAACACATCAAAACATCACACATGAGATGGGATAAAATATAAGAAAAAACTAATAATCCACATATATCAAAGGAAGGTTGTATTATCCCAATAAAAAAATGAGTAACTACAAATTTCTCAATTAGCCTCACAACTTGGCCCACAACCATCAAATGACCATGGATCACAACATTTCAACAACCCAATTTTAAACCACCACCCACCGGTTCTTAAGAACCTACCTTGGAGAAAGAAATAAATTCTATGAAGGAAACACTTCAGGGGTTGCAACTCGGCAAAAAGGATGACAATACAAATTTGAGGAACTTTTTCCCTATCCATTTGACCGTGATATCCTATGGGTCCCTTTTCCACCATACTTCAAACCACCTAAATTCAAAATATAAGGGAAAAGGTGATCCCATGAACATGTCAAGGAGTTTTATATGCTATGTCAAGAAGTAGCCTATGATGATTCCTACCTATTAAGACTCTTCTCAAGAAGTCTAGGCGGTCTTCGCACTTGAATGGTTCCTTCACTTGCCTAAAGGTTTCATCACTACATTCACCGACTTATCTAAAAATTTTTCAAACACTTCTCTATAATGTGGAACATGATGTCACTATGATCGACCTATGTAACACTAAAAATGACAATGGTGAAAGATTCTCATCCTTCCTACAATGATGGTGAGCCCTTGCTAACCACATTCCATGACCTATCCCTAAAAAATGATTTTTCACCACCATTTTCATGCAATATCCATCAAGAGTTAGCTTTCCATCTCCAGGTCCATTGTGCTAATACCTTTGATGACATCATAGAGAAGGGAATGCAAATTGAAAAATCCCTTTTTCCAAAGGCCTCATTAAGTTGTATTCCCATGATAACTACAATCAATCCAGTTAACCTTCCACATCCGAGAAGCCTAAATACTTCAATAAGAATAAAATGTTTTTGTGATGGAGTGACAGAAACCAAACATGTCCAACATGTCAAAAAGTCATTACTATATCCATCCCCAAAGGTCAACCTCGATCCACCAAGACCCAAAATGAAGAACATACACCCCCTTGGTGAGTCTATCAAAGCAATCCTTGAACAAACTAGTTGTTGCTAATATGGTTGTTTCCCCAAACTCATCCAATTGATGAGTCTCAACCCAAACCCTCATGGTTCAAGGAAAATGAGTACTATAAATTTCATAAAATCAAGGGTCATGCTACCAATAGGTGTATGAAACTCAAAAAATTATATCCAAGATTTAATCGACCAAGGTGAAATTGAAATCAAGGACAATGCATCTTCCTTCCTCTCAAAATCAAAAGCTTGGGATCTATCAAAATCCACTTCCTAATCATGGTCAAACCCATGCTTCAAATCAAGGTCAACAAAAGTCTGGAAAAAACCCCAAGTCATCCACCCACCATTCTAACCACATCAACTACCACCACGTACCATTCCAATATGAATCTCTTGTTGGCCACATCCACCATTCCCCACATCAAGTAGCCACTATTAAAGTCAAAGGCCCTTCACAAAACCCTCAGTGTGTAGTTACCACTGAAGGAGTCATGTAGTGGTCCAAGGAGCTGCTCCATCCTCCTCGAATCCACCACCACAAGCTCAATACAATATCATCAAAAAACTTGAGAAGACCCCACACAAATATCCATTATGGATCTTCTCAAAACATCCTCCATACAAAAAAAGATATCCTTTATCATGCCCTTCAAGAAACACACATCCCAAATGACATCGATCCCACACAATTCCAAGTCTTATCACCCATCTTTACCCCCATCTGACATTTCCTCTCACCTTCACCAACAGGACTTTCCACTACATGGCCTAACACACAATCTTCCTCTATACATTGAGGTGCATATCAAACACACTCGCATCAAAAGAGTACTAGTGGACAATGGATCTGGAGTTAACCTTTGTACCTATCTCTCATCCAATGATTAGGGTATAATGAATTGGATCTAAGACATGATATAATTACCATTAAAGCATATGATAATATTGAACAAAAATCCGTGGCACTTATATCTTCCTATCAATGTAGGGCCTGTCATGCTCCCCACCCTAGTACATGTCATGGACATTAATTCCCATATAATCTATTGCTTGGTCAACCATGGATCCATGAAATGCATGTCATACCATCTACATTACATCAATGTCTCAAATTTGAGCATGTCGATCGTAGAGGTCACCATCCATGGTGACCCTCAACCCTTCCAATATTTCCAAGCACTTAAAGCACAAGGTTATTGGGAACCATATTGTCCTATCACCAAAATTGTGCCATCACAATCATCCATCTCCATCATCATCCACTACTTCCTACATTTCACCTAACAGTCTTCCATCCACATCACATAAGCCTCATCATCATCCACCTCTCTTTACCCACTCCATCCATATCCACTCCTCTTCTACCTACTCCTCCACTCAAGCTAAAATCCATAGGGTGTGGGGAATATCAAACTTTCAACATTAAAACAACTACCACTATCACCTAAACAATGTGGCAGGCCGACATGTGTCAAGTACAAAGGTAAAAATATTCATTAGGCTCTTCCACTTTTATCCATTTTGGGTATCTTGTTGATGAGTACCTTGAGCCATATGACACCACATGGCTCATCGATGACTATATATCGTCCTTTGCTTCAAAAACAAATATTCAATCCCCAAGTAGATGATGACTCACATGGGTTATTCTGAGAGGACTAGGTCATAACGAATAAGGCATCCCCGAACCTCTTACTATCATCCCCAACCTTGATGGTCATGGACTTGGGTATCAACCACCTGGTGAGGGTATCCACGATGACCATAGTGACATGACCAAAACCATTGAGGAGGCCATAGAAACCATCAAACAAGTTCCATCTATATCCAATATGAAGACCTCACCACCACTAATCTCTTCCATGACACCGCCATTCTTTTTATATCAATGTCACTCTCACTTACCCAAACTTATCTAGTGGGACCAACAATCCAAACATATCTCTCTTGATACATTTCAAAATGATGAGGAATTCTTGAGTTCATGGGAACTCGAGATAATATACCTACTAATGATCATAAGAAAGGTTTCCAAGTATGTTTAAATGTTGATGCCTACTTTGGAACATAGAGTCTACCCTTCTCCATTCAATCCCAATCCAATATCCCTCATCCTAACTCCTCTTGTCATCTCATGAGGAGGATCCCCTTGTAAAATTCTTCCAAATCCCCAAATCCTAAACAAGATCCGGTTATGGATCAAATTCTTCTGGCTCTGAAATGCTACAGGATGGCTCAACATCATTAATTGAGGAAACTATTGACATTAACATCGACACTAAAGAAGACCCCAAGATCCTCAAAATGGGGCATCCTTATCATTAAAGAACAAGCCACCTTTATAACACTCCTAAAGGAATTCTCAGACGTATTTGCATGGTCCTATGTGGATATGCTTGGTCTTGATCCATCTCTAGTGGTTCATAATCTTGTAGTGCATAAAGATGCAAAGCCAGTTAAGAAAAAAAACTACGTAAGATGCATCCAAAGGTTTCCCTTGCTTGTCAAAGAATAATTACAAAAGATACTTGACATCATTTTCATCCAAGCCCATTGATTATCTTTATTAGATCTCTAACATTATCCCAGTAGGAAAAAATATTGGGGGCATCCGTATTTGTATAGACTTTTGTGACATTAACAAGGCTTTCCCAAAAGATGATTTCCCTTACCAAATATCGACATGATTGTAGACTCCACAGCTAGGGCACAAATGTTATCTATCATGGATGGATTCTCTGGATATAATTAGATCAAAATAGTTGAAGAATATCAACATAATACTACCTTCACCACACCATGGGGCACATTTTGTTACCAAGTCATGCCCTTTGGCCTTAAAAATGTTGGAGCCACTTACCAACGTGTCATGAATGTCATATTCCATGATATGATGCACGACATCGTTGAAGATTATGTCGATGACATTTTGGGAAAATCTAAGACTCAGAATAACATCCCATGGTTCTTTATCCATCTTTAAATGAATCTTCAAGAATATTAAGTTCAACTTAACCCCAAGAAATATGTGTTTTCGGTGTTACATCTAGCAAGCTACTCGGTTTATCATCTCACGGCATGGAATCAAAATTGACCCGAGAAAAGGTAAAAATGTGGTTGAAATTCCTTTGCCTACAAATCTAAAACAACTCAAAATCCTACAAGGTAAAATCCAAGCCATCAGAAGATTCATAGCACAACTTACTGACAAATGTCATCCATTTCATCATTTTCTCAAAAAAGGAATAATATTCCATTGGAACAAAGAATGTCAAGCCTATTTTGAAAAATAAAGGAATATCTATTGCATCCTCCAATCTTAGTGCCTCCTACTCCAGGAATTCCTCTCCTCCTATACATTTCAGCTACTTAAGCATGCCTTGGGATCTCTCTAGCACAACATGATGACCATGGAAAAGAACATGCCATTTATCATCTTAGTTGAACACTAGTCACCTCCTATGGAAAAGGATGTTTTTCGTTATCTTTACTTCTCAAAAGTTATGGCATTATATGCTTAACAATACAATCAAGCTCATAGCCAAGGTAGATCCACTCAAATATCTACTCTCCAAATCAGCTTTAACAGGACATGGTTAAATGGATCATGCTCTTGAGTGAGTTCGACATCAAATATGTTAATTAAAAAGGATATCAAAGGACAAGTAATAGAATATTAGTTTATAGATGCTCTAGTTTCGACTCCACTCTACTCAATACATGGTTCTCAGATGAATCTATATTCACCATTGAAGAATTAGACACATGGACATTATACTTTGATGGATCTTTTACACATCATGGCTCAGAGAAGGCATTCTCTTTATTACACCCCAAGGAGATTTGATCCCTAAGGCCTTTTGGCTCACCTTTCCTTACACCAACAATATAGCTGAATACGAGGCACTCATAGCTGGATTAAGAATGACCATCCAATGGAATATCAAAACTCTCAATGTCTTTGGTGACTCACAACTAATAATCAAATAGGTTAATGATGAATATTCTACCAAAGATGAAAAATTGGTTCCTTACAAGTGAATGGTGGATAGTTTCAAGGCTTACTTTCAACACATTCATTTGAACAAGTCCCCCAAGAAAGTAAAAATCAGTAGATGCAATGGAAACCATTGGTTCTCTACTGGACATGCCTTCATATGCCCCTCATTCATAGTTCTTATTTGAGAAACTCATGATACTAGGCCTATGACGTCCCCGAAATGTGAGATTGTTGGCCTTGACTCCCCATGGTACCATGACATCTACACCTACCTCCATGATCACACCCTTCCACCCAAACTTCCCAAAACCATCGTAAATCCTTCATCCAACATGCCTCCCGATTTATCATCCTTGGGGGAAACCCTTTATCGTAGAAGCTTTGATGGAACTTTTTGTGATGCCTTAATTCCCAAGAGGCCAAATTAACACTTAAGGAAGTTCATGATGGTATTTGTGGTGCTCACACCAGTGGTGTGGTACTTGCTAAGATAATTATGTGAACTAGATACTACTGGCATACCATGGAGAAAGATGCATTTTGTACACCCACAAATGTGTTCCATGCCAAAAAATGTTGACCTTATCTATATACCATCCCAAGCTTTGCAACCTATTACTGCTCATGGCCCTTTTCCACTTGGGGTCTCAATCTCATGGGCAAGCTAAATCCCACCTCATCCGATGATCACAAATTTATCATTACTACCATAGAATACTTCACTAAATGGGTCAAAGTCATCCCACTTACCTTTCGTGAGGCCATCATGCTCTCTCAAGGGTTTTGGTTCTCTACTATGCGCGGTGAAAATGACTTGTCAAGTGATCCCCAAATCCCTTTTATACCCGCCGCGATGCCCTAGAAACTTCTAGGAGTCCATTCTCTCACCCCATTCATATGTTTTTCCTCTCGTTTCTTCTTACCCTCACCAAATCCCCTCGTCTATAAAAAAATAAAAATAAAAAAATCAAAAAATTATTAAAATCCCTATAGTAAAAAAATTATCAAAAATCAAAAAATTATAAAATATCCAAAAAATTAAAAATTAGAAACAATCCCAAAAATAAAAAAATTATAAAGAATCCAAAATATACAAAAAAATTACAAAAAATCCAAAAATATTTTTTTTATCAAAAATCCAAAAAATCAAAAAAAAATTATCAAAACTCCAAAAAATAAAACAATTATAAAGAATAAAAAAATCTAAAAATAAAAATATTATCAAAAAAATCCAACATAATCCAAAAATTATCCAAAATCATAAAAATTATAAATGAATGAAAAAATGCACAAACTTATAAAATTCCAATTTAAAAATTCCAAAATATACACACGGATGTGTTTTTGTTCATATGTTTTCTTTCTTATCTGTATTTACATTTTGGTCGATGATATAAGGCCCCTTTTGATTCTTTTTCTATTGCATGGCCAATGATATGAGGCCACTTTTTCTAGTCTAATGATATGAGGACCATCATAATATTAATTTGTCCAATGAAATAAAGGAAAGGGAATTTGACAATTCAGTCACCATGGTATTTATACCCTGGTGCATCTTGCTCTATCCCACATTAACTACATTGATAATGATGATCATAGTGGGTACTTTATAGAAGCACACCCCCTATAGCATCATCTTTTAAGTCCCATCCTATTCATCGCTCAACTAACTATCCAATCTTCATATCCCCCTATCCAATCAATACTTCATAAATCAAATCCAAGGCCCACAATTACCATTCTCACCCCTCGGCTGGGGCATCTTCCAATACCCTCTTATCAATTAATCAAATATTTTTTCTCATTACTTCATAATCTCTCTTCTCATCCAAAATTGATCCCTCTCATCCAAAACATCTCACACCATCCAATCTAGCATCCTATTATCAACTCACACCCTTGAGTGGGGCATCCTATAATCCCAAATCATCTAACCCTAACCCCTGACTGGGGCATCTTCTAAATCCAACAATCCTAAATCTTCACCCTTGTCATACATCATTGATGGGCATCCTCTACTCCAAACTCTAATATCTCCTAATCCTTCAACCTCATACTTCTATTCCTCTAATCAAATACCTCACATCTTCTAATCCTCTTAATCCTCCAATCCTCTTATCTTCTAATTCTTATGTTAGTATAGGTTATTATTTATCCTTTTATTTATTTATTAGGATAATTCTTACACTTGTGTTAGCCCTACACTTGTTGGGTTAGCTTACTTAGGTGTACTAGTTGTGTGGAGTTAGCGTACTAGTTGTGTTGAGTTAGCTTCTTAGTTATGTGGAGTTAGCTTACTAGTCTTTTGGAGTTAATTTAACTACTAGTATCAGTTAGTGGGAGTTCTTCACCACTGGATTTAGGTAGTAGTTTCACTTCCTCCTCCTATATGTACATCTTTCTTATTGAATAATTCAAGTCATTCTATTGTAATGTATTGAGCATTATGGATTATGATGGATTTCCATATATGGTATTTTAGCTCTTCTACTTTGCAAATCTAATGTGGTGTGCTATTATCATCGATATCGGCTTGTAACAATATTCTTATCGTTCCTTTTATGGTATTAAAGAGATAGATGATGTAGACATCCATCTGTAAGTTTTTTTCTTTGCTGAGCCGTGGGTTTATTTTTTCATGTATTTGGAATTTAGTCAACACTTTTACGCTGTAGCATGCATTTTTATGAAAAAGGGAGTGTGCCATTGGATTTAGAAGGTGCCAAAACCTTAGAATCGATCAAACTCATAATGTTTTGAGACATTCAAATCATGTTTTATTGGTGCATTCTTTTATCCATTGGATATAAGTGTGTACCTTCCAGATGCATTATTTTACCCTCTGGATATTTCAATTTTGGATGCAGTCTTTTATCCATTGGACACAGATCTATACCCTCTGGTGCATTCTTTTATCCATTGGATATAAGCGTGTACCTTTCGGATGCATTCTTTTACCCTCTAGATATTTCAGTTTTGGATGCAATCTTTTATCCATTGGATGCAGATCTATACCCTCTGGGTGCATTCTTTTATCCATTGGATATAAGTATGTACCTTTTGGATGCATTCTTTTACCCTTTGGATATTTCGGTTTTGGATGCAGTCTTTTATCCACTGGACGCAGATCTGTACCCTCTAGGTGCATTCTTTTATCCATTGGATATAAGCGTGTACCTTCCGGATGCATTCTTTTACCCTCTGGATATTTTTGTTTTGGATGCAGTATTTTATCCACTGGACGCAGATCTGTACCCTTTGGGTGCATTCTTTTATCCATTGGATATTAATGTGTACCCTCCGAATGTAATGATTTACCCTCTGGACATTTAGGTTTTGGGTGCATGCTTTTATCCTTTGGTCATAAGCATGTATCATGTGGATGCACTCTTTTACCCTTTGGACATTTGGGTGTCACGTGTACCTTTTAAAAAGATCAACATTAAAATATTATTTTAATAGCAAAACCTTCTAGAGCTCATAACTTTTGATCTGTAGCTCGGATTAAGGTGATCTTTTTTTTGAAATTGTGTATTTTTTTAAGATCTACACATTGATGAAATTTTTATACACATATTTAAAATGTAAAAGGTATTTTTACTCATTGTAATATTTACATGCACTCAATTATAAAGTGCCAAATTTGGGAGGGTGTTGTGATCACTTGTGGATGCAATTTCGGTTGAGCCCAACGTCCTAAACTTTTGGGTATTGCATTCTTATATCTATGGGTGTATACATTTATATCTCTCTTGTTTGTTGAGATATTTTGGATCTGTATTTTCGACACTTTTTTGGCATGTTGATGATCTCTCTTATGGGGAGCTATTCCGTGGAGCCCAAAGTTAGTTTTCGGTGTTCGAGTAGTTTATTTTGACAACTCATATAGATCTAGTGGTGTCACTCTACCCATTCTGCAGTATGGGAGGGTGTGGTGTTGATACTGCTTCTTCAAGTTTCATGTCCTTGCCTTGTTACCTTGGCTTTTCTTGGATCATGGCACTCCTATTTATTTGGATCTCGTGTCCACCTTATTTCCTTGGTTGTTCTTGGATAGTGGCACACCTATTTGTAGCAATTGATCAAATTATTTTTGGTGTTTTTTTTTCACTTTCGACATCCTCCATTGATAGTCTCCTTGCATGTAGCTATTCTAGCGAAGCCTAGTCTCAGTTTTTTTTGAGTTCTATGATCGAGCAGTGGATTCAAACCATAGTGTGCACCACACTTCTTCAATATTGTATGAGTTTTTGGAGCCGAGCTTCTGAGGATATCTTGCAGCAAGATTTTTCTCTCTACTTTGTTATTACTAGTTTTGGGTACCTTGTGGTGTCCATTTTTCCCAGTTGTTGTACATGGGTACCTCATCAAGCCTTGTTTCTGGGACCCACCTTCTTTTCCACCCACCTAAGCTATGCTTACAGGGAGGGTGTTAGTGTAGGTTATTATTTATCCTTTTATTTATTTATTAGGATAATTCTTACACTTGTGTTAGCCCTACACTTGTTGGGTTAGCTTGCTTAGGTGTACTAGTTGTGTGGAGTTAGCTTACTAGTTGTGTTGAGTTAGCTTCTTAGTTATGTGGAGTTAGCTTACTAGTCTTTTGGAGTTAATTAACTACCAAGTATCAGTTAGTGGGAGTTCTTCACCACTGATTTAGGTAGTAGTTTCACTTCCCTCCTCCTATATGTACATATTTCTTATTGAATAATTCAAGTCATTCTATTGTAATGTATTGAGTATTATGGATTATGATGGATTTCCATATATGGTATTTTAGCTCTTCTGCTTTGCAAATCTAATGTGGTGTGCTATTATCATCTGAGATCATGGCTTGGAACAATATTCTTATCATTCCTTTCATCTTATTCTCCACTCCTAGTCCTCTACATCTTCAAATCTTCTCAACTTCACTCATTCGCTACCTTGGGCTTCTCATATTTTTGAGTGGTCACCCAACTCATCCTCTTCACCTAACCCCTCGAGGGGGCATCACCCTCACTATCTATCCCATCATCTCTCTTTCTTTGAATGATCATTTCTACGCAATAACCATTCAAAGAGGGGGAAAATGTAGACATGTAAAATGTCAACATGATCATTTAGAAAATAACATACTCATTATACATTATTAATCCCCACCCCATCACTAACCATATAATAATTAATCATGAGATTAATTATTATTATCCTTATTATCATACCTAAATAATTCTCATTATTCACCTAGTAATCCCATCTCATCCTTAATCATATTAATTCATCATTAATATCTTATTAATTAATCCATATTATCAATTTCTAAGAATTAAAAATTCATGCTCACCTACCCACCTACCCCACACCTAGCTTCTCCATCTAATCACTTAGCCAATCACATTTAATCTCACCTAATCCTAATCTAAACAATCCTCCAAATCTAGAGGCTTCTATTTCTAGAAGCCTCTCTAATTTCCCTCCTCCATTGAATTTTTAATTCAATGGAGGGTTCTTCTAATCTCTAGAATTATCCAATTCTATATCTTTCTCCTTCTCACCAATTCTCCACCAAATATCTATCATTTATATGGCAAGATCTCAGCCATCGATTCCTCCCTCCTCTAACTATAAATAGGAGTGCCACCCTCCATGCAAACCATATTTCTAAATTGTAAGTATATGTTGCTAAAATATTTCCAAGCAATATATCAACCGTTAAGCATTCCATCAAGCAAAAATCATCATTTAATAAGGGAGGTGTTGTCCAAATCATCCCAAAAATCTAAAGCAATACAAAAACTATCTTGAGCATATATAAAACAACAATGGAAAAGCATTGGAGCATGTAGGTAAGTGTAGGTATAACACTATTTCTCCCTTTTATCCAACTCACTCGATCGAGGTAGATAATATGTGTGTTAGATTAGCAACATAGTTTGGTTTAGTTATTAGTTTACATTTACAACTAACGCCACTTTTTGTCTAAAATTATAATCAAAGTTTTGAGTTGTGTTCCCAAAAAATAGGAACAAGAGATGAAGGTGGGACCAAAGTTAAATATGACTATGCATATTCGAGCTCAAACCCAATCGATAATAGAGGATCCTAAGAAACCGATCCAAAGGACTATCCAAAAATGTGCTTCAAAATTGATCATGTAAGTGGCCACTGATTTGACAAGAAAAAAGTAAGGAGAGGCCCAAATATAATGAGATATTGTGTCTATTATTTCATGTTAGTTTCATGTTCACACTATGTGTGTTAGGGAATGGTTTGAGTTATTTTAAAACAAGTAGTCATTTTGTGTTCACTCTTAAAGTAAGCTTTTTATAGGGAGTTACATGGTCAATTTTTATACCCAAGTTATTATTTTCTCAACAAATTGGTTTGCAGAATCAGTATGATTTTTAACACTATTGTAAAAACCTATTTAAAAGGAAAGAATATAACACATTTTGTAGATAGTGTGGATGACATAAAATATTATTATTTTCGGTGTCTTTGGTAAACCTATGTGTTTAGAGATATTTTATTTTATATATATATATATATATATATATATATATATATATATATATATATATATATATATATATATATGTATGTATGTATGTATGTATGTATGTATGTATGTATGTATGTATGTATGTATGTATGTATGTATGTATGTATGTATTGTAGAGGATTAAACTGTTATTCGGTTTCTTGCTTAGATCCTCCTAGATATTCCTATATTTAGGAACAATCCTACAAGGGCCCATCAACCTAGGATGTGGTTTTGTTGACAAAAATCCTTACATTTATAAAGATAAATGGGGTGTTCCCCATGTTGAAGGATTGGTTGGAACATAATTTGAGTAACATGCAAGAAGAATAAAATGTGGTTGTTTGGAAGCTAAAGGAAACCAATAAGAGATTTAATTGGGAATTTTTAATCAATGACATGACCGATGGACAACATATGTGAGACATTTTGGTTAACAATGAAGCTTGAGATAAACATCCTCACAAAGGATGGATGTGATAATGGGGAGATTAACCCTATAATCCACTCCCATCATCTTGTTCATAGGTTATAATATGCACTTCGGGACAATTGGAGAATTAAAGACTGTAATTCTAGACATTATGGGAGAAAATTTCATGATGAAATTAAAGATAATAAAATTAGTTTAAGATGAAAACTATCTAAACCTACTTGATAGGCCCTAGTGTTAAAAAAATGAAAATATGTTCTTCAATCACCATTATATGTTTTTAAATAAATATAATCGAGTGGTCATCTCACTCAACACAACTCGAGGGACCCCCTTTTAAAGTGTATATGTCGAGGAGGATATCAATTAATTATACAACATCACAACTCAAAGGAAGGAATATATCGATCCAAGAAATTATGGTTTTATAGAATAGGAAAGTAGTACTTTTTCTTCATGAATAATAAGAAATATTTTCAAGAAATGGGTTGAAGAGGCCCCTCAAATATCTATTGAAAAATTATGTACCTTTCACTTGGAATGAGCACCAATAGAAGGCCTTTAAAATATTGAAGTAAAATTAGGCCAATGCATCATTATCTCATATTGGAAGAAGTTTTTTCATGTCTATGTGGATGCATCTAATATGGAAATTGGGGAAAAGTTGGTACAAACAAAAGAAAAATGGACAACCTTGACCTATTTTCAAGCAAGAAGTTTTGTCTATAGAGAACAAACACCAACATGAGAGGCTTTGACCATAGTCACACACTACATAAATTTTTCCAATACTTGCTAGCATCAACATTTGTATTCTTCACATACCAAATTTTTGAAGTACTTGAAGAAAAATGATTTTTCATGGGTGAATTTGTTGTTGGATAATACTATTTCGAGAGTTTGAATTCTTAGTGATGATGAAACTAGTAAAGATATATTGTGGATCAATCCACTTTCTCTGCATAAATAATGGAGAAATTACACAAAAAAATTGAAGATAACATGCCCAATGCATAACTATAAAAAGAAGGGTCCTTAAATTATTTCCGACATAACAACATTGCTTACGAGTGATGACCTCAATATTTTGGGAGTTTGAATTCTTAGTGATGATGAAACTAGTAAAGAGATATTGTGGATCAATCCACTTTCTCTGCATAAATAATGGAGAAATTACACAAAAATTGAAGATAACATGCCCAATGCATAACTATATAAAGAAGGGTCCTTAAATTATTTCTAACGTAACAACATTGCTTATAGTAGTGATGACCTCGGTAGGTTTGTTGAACAAAGAGAAGAAGGATCTCGTAGTATGTGCACATTCCCATCAAATCATTGTTAATGAATTATACAAGTTATTTTGGGATGAATCCCTTAGCCATTGCATTCTAGAACACAAGTGAGAAGAAATATTACAATATTTGCATGATGGCACTATAAGAGGGTGATATGTTGGAGAAGCCACTATAAGGAAGATACTATTTTTAGGACTATGGTTGATAATCATATTCAAATATACTAAAGACTTCAAACTTATGTGTGTTATCTACCAAAAGATTATAAAACCTAATTGAAGGGTTTATATGCCATTAATCCCTATAGTAGACCAAGAACCCTTTGAGAAATGGGATGTAGATTTTGTCGGGTAAATCACCCAAAGACATCACACAAGATGAGTGAACATTATACTAGTACAATGATATATTACTTAACAATATTGAAGAGACCACACCCATGCAAGGTTATAATACTACTACATCTACAATATTTTATTGGGAAAACATCATAAGTAGATATGGGTGCCCCTTAAGTCTAAAAAGTGACAAAGGATGTCACTTGTTGAAAACATATGCATTTTATTGGAAAATTTTATAATAACACACCACAAAACTACTTACTACCACAAAGTAAATAAAATGGTTAGGGCCTTTAAAATAATTATATGCACGACCTTGAAAAATATTTATGATGTGGGGAGGAATGACTAGGATGATCATTTCAAAAATATTATGGGAATATCGTAGAAAATTTATAAAATAATAAACAAGTATACATCATTCTAGTTGGTGTTTGGAAGGAAACAATTATTACTAATGGAACTCATTATACCTTATTTATGCATAAATGCGCATGAGACCTAGGTAATCAAAATGTCATTGAACATAGGTTAGAATCACCGATGCAACTAGATGAAATATGATTTCATGCTAGATGGAGCCAGGAGTGGAGAAGCCTTACCATAATACATGACATATACTCTAGATTAAATCTAGTCATATATCCCTAGGTAAGCTACACATTAGTATGGGTGGGTTCTTGTATATCCCATGAAAGAGGTTATATGAATTATACACAAATCCCAAACATTTTATTGGTAGTCTATTAAAATACCTATTTTGATTATTCAATCCTAACCCCAAAATATTTTGATTATTCATTTCAATTCAATCAATTTTTTTGTATTCATGTTTTGTATTGTTTTCGGGTAAGTCATTGTTTGAGTGTTAACCATTTGGCTTGTACACAATATCATATTCTCTATATAATCATATTCTTTAGGAAGCAAGCAGACCAATGAGAAAAATGAGGATTTGAACTATCAAGGGATTGACATATTGAACTAAAAATATGTTTAGAAGTAAAGAGGATAACATGATTGCATTATCTAAATACAAGTAACTACAAGGAATCAATAAAGGAAACTATCCTAAACACAAGACCCAAGAATATAATAGAAAGGAATTTTGGCTACATGTGGCACACATAATCACCATAAGGAAAAATATATATCACAAAATATGTAGGAGAGGATATTATTGTGGCACATTTTGGACACAATAAAACAGAGAAACCTTACGAGGAAAATTTAAGGGAATTATCATAATACGACCCCTTACCAAAGCAATGGTTTCAACACTACATGTGTTCCATGATCTATAACAAATCCTACAGGGGCCAAAATGAGTAGGTGGTATGAGTTATTTTGATAGCCTTAAATAATTAATAGTGCATCCCACCGGATATTCCCAATGCTTACCAAAACTATGTAGTATTCATGTCATACAATAATAATTTTTGGTAAGTTTAAGACTACAAGGCAATAATTGGTAAAAATGGTGCGGGCTCCCATTTGCAATCTTTATATATAATACACAAAGTGTGTATTGGAATATGCATATAACAAAAATGTGTAAAGAAGTAAAGGTGGAATAGATTGATGAGAATAGTTTTGTCCTAAAGTCCTTTCTTAGATTCTCAAAGGTAGAAAATAACTTATATAAAGAATCTACCAAGGATATGACTAAATTGCAAACACCAATGGAGGTAACCATTGAAAAGGAAAGGAGAGTTATGTGTGCCTAATATACTATGCATTATGACCCCGTAATTCTGATACATATAGAGGATGTCTCCAAGATAAGTAAACTAGAAATCAAGATTGCATGAAAGTTGAACAAAGAAAAAAATGAACAAGGTTGTGTAAGAGAAATCTAGAAAATAATGCAATATGCTTGTATTCCAAAATCAACAAAGAAGCTCACAAAGTGAGGTGTACAAATAGGAGAGAGGAAATGTAACTCCCACCTAGAATAGTGGTCAAGGTTCCTAGAATAGGAATGTAACTCATATACCTTGAATAATAGGTCAAAGAAGTAACTCCCACTAGTCTACTCATGAAATTCAAATGTTACTCCTATTTGACTATGACACCTAAGCAAGATAACTCCACAAGTGTAGGAATAATCCATGTGTAGGAAAATACCCCAAGTAAATAAAGGAGATGAATAATATCCTACACTAACACCCCCTTAAGCATAGCTTAGATGGGTAAAAGAAGTGGGTCCCGAAAACACGGTCCGATGAGGTGCCCAAATACAATGCATCTCCCATAAAGTGGAAAATAAGAGGAAATCCATAGGAAAAATACCCCCAAAAGAGATAAAAACAAGAGGACTAGATGGCTCCCTAAGATGGTGTTGAAGATGCCCTCACCCTAAGAAGATCATGTAAGTGAATATACTTTCTCTCAGTGAAGGGTTTGGTGAATATGTTAGCAATTTTCTCTTATTTCGAAATATATTAGATCAATGACTTGTCCAATAACAAGCTCCTTGATGAAATGCATGTGAATATCAATGTGTTTGGTTTGTTGATATTGACTGGATTTTTGAAAATCTAAATGGTGTTATAGTTGTTGTAGAAGATGACCGTGGGTTTCCTAAATTAAACACTAAACTTTGTGAGGAACCCTTAAATCTAGATGGCCTTAGTAGAAAAATTAATAACTTCTTTGTATTCAGCCTTGATAGATGATAAAGTAA